>CM038679.1:666745955-667160330 GCA_021605205.1 Aegilops longissima | reverse complement strand
TATGTTACTAGACCGGTAATCACTATTGCAATTCTATTTGAGGGAGAGGCATAAGCTAACATACTTTCTCTACTTGGATCATATGCACTTATAATTGGAACTCTAGCAACCATCCGCAAATACTAAAGATTCATTAAGGTAAAACCCAACCATAGCATTAAAGCATCAAGTCCCCTTTTATCCCATACGCAAACAACCTACTTACTCGGGTTTGTGTTTGGGTCCTCACATAACCCACTATAAGCGAATCATGAACGCATTGCAACACCCTACAGTGGGAATCCATCACGCTTGCGCGACATGGAGGGCACCATAGGACAGCACCAATAATAAAACATGCAACTCAAACCAATCATAGCAATTCATCAATCACCGATAGGACAACAAAAATCTACTCAGACATCATAGGATGGCAACACATCATTGGATAATAATATGAAGCATAAAGCACCATGTTCAAGTAGAGGATACAGCGGGTTGCGGGAGAGTGGACCGCTGGATATAGATGGGGGAAGGTGATGGAGATGTTGGTGAAGATGACGGCGGTGTTGGTTGAAAGTGCAACTATCCCTAGGTGGTTTTGGTAATTCATAACAACATATAGCTCATTGAGCTAATGCTATTCCAAGACAAATATTTCAGGAAAGCTCAATGAATGGCATGGCATGGATGATGAAGTGGATCCTCAAAATATGAAGGACAAAGGATTGGCTCAAGCTCAAAAGCTCAAGACTCTACATTTTACATTTTAGTGATCCAAGATCACATTGAGTCTATAGGAACAGCCAATACTATCAAGGAGGGATGAGGTGTTGCTTAATGAGCCTCTTGCTTCAAGTGCTTAGTGATATGCTCCAAAAACCCTCAACTACTTTCTCACGTCCACATATGACCTAAACCTAAAGACAAAATAGGTCCTACCGATTCTTTCTATCCGGCGCCACCGAGTTCAAATGTCATAGCCACTGCCACAAACCCTAGGAAAATCGGTCACACCGATAGGGATCTCGGTCTCACCGAGATGGGATTATAATCTCTCTTTTCCCTTCGTAAAGTTTCGGTCTAACGAAGTGAGCGTCGGTCCCACCGAGATTGCAATGTAAACTCTCTGTTTCCTTTCGTAACATTTCGGTCTCACGAAAAGAGCGAATCGGTCCCACCGAGTTTACGACCAACTCTCCGGTTAGCTAATTCCCAAAATCGGTCTCACCGTGTTTGTGTAATCAGTCTCACCGAGATTACGTTATGCCCTAACCCTAACCATATCGGTCCTACCGAGTTGCATGTCGGTCCCATCGAAAATCACTAACGGTCACTAGGTTTACTGATTCGGTCCGACCGAGTTTGTTGATTCGGTCCCACGAGTTTGGTAAATTGTGTAGCAGTTAGATTTTGTGTGGAGGCTATATATACCCTCCACCTCCTCTTCATTCATGGAGAGAGCCATCGAACAAACCTACACTTCCAACTTACCAGGTTCGAGAGAGAACCACCTACTCATGTGTTGAGGCCAAGATATTCCTTTCCTCCCATATGAATCTTGATCTCTAGCCTTCCCCAAGTTTCTTTCCACTCAAATCTTCTTTCCACTAGATCCAAATCCTATGAGAGAGAGTTGAGTGTTGGGGAACTATCATTTGAAGCACAAGAGCAAGGAGTTCATCATCAACACACCATTTGTTACTTCTTGGAGAGTGGTGTCTCCTAGATTGGCTAGGTGTCACTTGGAAGCCTCAGACAAGATTGTGGAGTTGAACCAAGGAGTTTGTAAGGGCAAGGAGATCGCCTACTTCGTGAAGATCTACCGCTAGTGAGGCAAGTACTTAGTGGGCGGCGGCCATGGTGGGATAGACAAGGTTGCTTCTTCGTGGACCCTTTGTGGGTGGAGCCCTCCGTGGACTCATAACGTTACCCTTCGTGGGTTGAAGTCTCCATCAACATGGATGTACGATAGCACCACCTATCGGAACCATGACAAAAACATCAGTGTCTCCAATTGTGTTTGAATCCTCCAAACCCTTCCCTTTACATTCTTGCAAGTTGCATGCTTTAAATTCCGCTGCTCATATACTCTTTGCATGCTTGCTTGAATTGTGTGAAGATTGCTTGACTTGTGCAAAGATAGCTAAAATCTGCCAAAGTCTAAAATTGGGAAAAGGTTAAGTTTTTAATTGGTCAAGTAGTCTAATCACCCCTCTAGACATACTTCAAGGTCCTACAAGTGGTATCGAGCATTGGTCTCCATTTGCTTTGATTTCCATAGCTTTTGGTGGTCATAGCCTTGGTTTCACAACCTAGGAGAGTATGGCGTCTAGCGAGGGAAATTATCACCGTAGAGGTCCTTACTTTGATGGCACTAATTTTGCTAGTTGGAAGCATAAGATGAAAATGCATATTCTTGGACATAACCCCGCCGTTTGGCCTATTGTGTGTATTGGCTTGCAAGGTGAATTCTTTGATGGGAGGGAACCGAACCGTGAAGCTAGTGCGGATGAATTGAAGATGCTACAATACAACGATCAAGCTTGTGATATCCTCTTCAATGGCTTGTGCCCCGAAGAATTCAACAAAATCAGCCGTCTTGAGAATGCAAAGGAAATTTGGGATACTTTGATTGATATGAAGGTACCGACTCGTCAAGGAATCCAAGTTGTATGTGCTCCAAAGTCAGCTTGACAAGTTCAAAATGAAGGATGGTGAAGGTATCGCTGAAATGTACTCTAGGCTTGCTCTTATCACAAATGAGATTGCCGGCTTAGGAAGTGAAGAGATGACCGACAGATTCATCATCAAGAAGATCCTAAGAGCATTGGATGGAAAATATGATACCGTGTGCACATTGATCCAAATGATGCCAAATTACAAAGATCTCAAGCCAACGGAAGTCATTGGAAGAATTGTTGCTCATGAGATGTCACTCAAGGATAAGGAGGAACTTCGCAACAAGTCAAGTGGTGCTTACAAAGCCTCATGAGAAGGCCCCACATCATCAAGTGAGAAACAAACCTTCAATGAAGAATTGAGCTTAATGGTGAAGAACTTCAACAAATTCTACAAGAGTAGAAGCAAAGAAAGAAGCTCTAAGTCAAGGTCCTACAATGACAAAAGATCTCCTAGTCGAGGCGCAATTACTACAATTGTGGGAGACCGGACACTATTCAATGAGTGTACGGCACCCTACAAAAGAAGAAAAGATTCTCCAAAAAGAAGAAGTAGAAGAGAAGAATCACCACCAAGAGAGAGAAGGAGTAGAGATGATCGTTATGAACGAAGACCCTCATGGAGAAGCAAGGATTCGGAAAGGAAGTACAAGTCATCAAAGAGCTACACAAAACGAAGACATCAAGCTCATGTTGGTGAATGGGTATCCGGCTCCGACTCCGACCATCACTCTGAGAGAAGCTATCACTCCGACTCCGAATATACTCAAGATGAAGGTGTTGCCGGTCTAGCACTTGTGTCAACCAACTCCTCGACATATTTCATTCACCAAATGAAGGAATTGGAAGATGCTTCATGGCCAAAGGTCCTAAGGTAACACACCCAGTATGTTGATTTCAATAGTGATGAAGATGACTTGTTAGGTGATAATGATTTACTTATTGACAACTCTAGTGATGAATACTATGATGAAACGTCAATTAATCATGCTAATCAAGATAAAGCGAATGACAATGATAAGGAGAAGATTGAGCTTCTAACTAAAGAACTAAACACTCTTAAGTTAGCTCATGAAACTATCTTGAAGATCATCGAGAAATTTTAAGGGCTCATGAGAAGTTACGCTTTGAAAAGCTCAATCTTGAGCAAGAGCATGAGTTCTTAAAGGCAATCAATGATGATCTCCGTAAGAAAAGTTCTTCTTACATTGCTAGCGTTTACTCTTATCTACAAGAACAAGAAAGATTCTTCTTCTAGTAGTAACAATAATAATGCTAAATCAATATTGTTGCTTATAGTAGTTCTCTTGATTCCACTAATGATTCTCTTAGCCAAGTTAAACTTGAGCAAGAAAACAGCTTATTGAAGGAATTATAGAGAAAGGTGTATACAAGAGCCTTGCGGAGTAGGCAATTGAGGAAATTATGCATAAGCAAGGAAGGCACCGGAAGAATCAAGGTGTTAGTTTTGAGCGAAAGTTCAATGCCAATGGAGTTGAGTGGGAAGAAGATCAATACCCCATGACGAAGTTTGTTCCTCAACAAGAGAATTATGATCCTACTTCCTTCAAGGGAACACAAGCACAAGATGATCTTCCACCACAAGACCACAAGAACAAAGGCAAGGATAAGCTTCAAGAGGATATTGATGCATTTGAAGAAGCACCTAAGGCCTTGGTCAAGTGGGTTCCCAAGACTACGTCAAGTTCTACTTCATCAAGTACAACTACAACTCCAAGGATTCCCATCAAGATGATGTGGATCCCGAAGAAGAAGAACTAGAGTGTTCTTGAGGGTGACTCCGCCAACATTCTTCACTCATATCATTATGGCAAGGACAAGTGAAATCAACTTCCATATCTTGCACTAGTTCAAGGAGTCACAAAACCCTCATGTTGGTAAGGCAAGGGACACGGTAACCTAATGTTTTCATGGACATCATCTTGTGCGTGCATCACTCTATGTCTATGGATATTCTTGTTTGTTCCTTGTGGGGCTAACCCATGTAGGTATTGAAAGTGCAACTCACTCCAAAGGATTGCTCCAAATGATCTACATCAACATTGAGCATCCACATCTTCAACACCTACATGAAGTCATCATCGACAAAACCCAAGGTTAGTCCATCCCTCTAAGGGGGGATCTCACATCTAGGGGAGCTTAACTCTAAGAATTGAGTCAAAGCAACTCTAATGATGTGAACACATCAATGCATTATGTAAAAGTGGTAACCCCACTTGAGCTTAAACGATGAGTATGACCTATGATCAAATGTTCTCATTTGACTCCTAAGTCAATATACTCATATATAGATGACCTAGTCATCGCCAATTGTTTGATAGATGCTAGAATTGGTTGTGCATGCTTTGCCACATATTTCATTTGTCATTTTATTGTGTGAGCATGTTGGTTGCATATTTTACTCATTCGAGGACATCCACTTGTTGTTTTGATTGATTGGTTTCTTTTCTTTGGCCAAGTGGATGGACAAGAATGCCTAAGAACCTTCTCTAGCTATCTATGCTTTTCTCGTCTCAAACTCTATTCATGCTACATCACAAAATTTGATCAAGTCAGAATCGAACCACTCTGTGTGAGGAGCACTCGGAGTCCCGATTCGTCTTAGACTTAAACTTCCAAAACTTCTTTGTGCTTTTTGGTCTGACCGATTCCTCCATTTCGGTCATACCGAGACCACTAAGTCGATCTAGGTTTTCAATCTCGGTGCAACCGATTTGAACATTTCGGTCACACCGAGTTGATGTAACTGTCAACAGTTATTCATCTCGGTGCCACCGAGTTGTTCCACTTGGTCACACCAATAGTGTCTGGCTATATATTCACACGGGCAAAATTTTGGAAAACTTTCTCCAAACCTCTTTGCCCGCGCATAGCTCGCTCTTCCTTCTAGGTCTCCGGATCGTCGACTTCGTCGCCAGCCGCCTCCTGTCGCTGGTCTCCGCCGCCGTCAACGGATTTCATCTCCGTCGTTGCCGCCGTAGCGAGTTCATCGCCAAATTAGGGTATGAACTCGATCACAGTGCTATCCTCGTCTGATTCTCAGCACATTGTGTTCATTATGATTCTTGCCACGATTGAAACACCTCTATCCAATCAAAACAATCCTTAGAATAGATGCGATTTGAAAATTTAGGGTTAGGTTTCCGCCGAAACCATCTCGGACCCACCGAGTTGAAAAACTCGGTCCCACCGATTCGGCTAACGCCATTGCACTAGTAACTCTCGGTCTGACCGAGAATTGCTATCGGTGTGACCGATTTTAGAACTTTGTGAAACACTAGCAGTCTCGGTGCCACGAACTGTGACTCGATCGACCGAGTTCACTAGTTTAGGTTCCAAAACTGCTTCGGTATCACCGAGTTTGAAAATCGGTTGATCCGAAATGCTTTACGTGGAAAACTAAAATTAAGTTTTGAATCATTCTTTTGCAAAAATCTCTGCATTTTGTGATGCTCATCCACTCTATCTCATCTAAAACAATTCACGAGGTCAAAGTCGGTGTTTGCAGCATGTCGGACCAAAGTGACAGCGAACAAGTCGAGGAGTAGATTCGGATGAGTGAGGGCACTAGTCCCTCTAGCAGCTCGGATGAGGGAAGCGAAGCACTCCCAAAGAATTTGCCCAAAGCTGCCACCAGGACAAGGAAGAAGAGAACCTCGAGAATCGAGGATGAGTATTATGTGGCGAGAAGATGAGGCCATTTCAAAGAAGAAAGTGCTCAAGAAGGAGTATAGCTCAGCTGCAGATAAGCTAGGGCTGAAGATCAAAAGGCCAGCAGGAAGACAACCCATGTCTAAAGCCAGAGCCTCCACTCAAGCATCTTTGGAATCCCAACCCAAAGAGCCTGCTGCAGAAGGAAAGAAAAGGAAGGAAATGGTCAAGAAGACCATGGCCAGAGTGATTGGAAAGCCTTCCATGATGGAATAAGAAGAAGAAGAAGAGGTTGTTGCACCAGCACCCAAGGTACAGAAGCTGATGGGTGATGCTATAAAGTCAGGGGTTGCAACATCAAAGCCCAAAGAAGCACCCAAAGCTGCCACCAAGCCCAAGACTGCACCTAAGAGGAATACCAGGAACATATCTGCTGCTGAAAAGAACAAGGCCCCGGTGCCTGATGTTGCTGCTGAGGAAGATGATGAAGGACAAGTCCTGAGGAAGCTCAAACCCAAGATTCCAGACCACAATGATGCTCATCCTGTGGCTGAGAACATGAAGATCAGGAGAGACTCGGGGTTGAGGCGATGGAGAGAGCAGATCCATATGCCACGGAGAAGGACTCTTTGTTGATTACTGTGTTCCACACAAAGGAACAGCAGGATTTCTATGAGACAATCTTGTTGGACAAGAAGCCTATAGTGTGTGATATGAGGTGGGTCGACTGGACCTACATAAAGGAGAATGAAGAAAATTATCCTGGAGTGTATGACAGCTTTAGTGCGTGTGGAATTGCAGACTTTGTTGGGCAGAAGCTCACAAACTGGAATGATGAGCTCATTATGCAATTCTACTCCACATCACATTTCTATCCAGATGGTAGGATAGTTTGGATGTCTGAAGGTACGAGATACCAATCAACTATTGAGGAATGGGCCAATCGATCAATGCCCCAAAGGAGAGTGAAGATGACTTGGGCGTCTATGCCAAGAAAAGATGGATCACAATTCTATGTCACATAAGTACAAGGAGATCCCAGACAAAGCTCTTGAGACTTTCAAGTTTGGGTCAGTCCATTTTCTTCTGTCGGGGCTGCCAACGATCAAGCTGGATCCTAAGGCACGATCTTTTGCCCAAGTCGGTGACCACAACATGATCGAGAGGGCATGCAATTAATTTGCTACACATATTTGATGTGCCACAGAAATTCAAGGTCATGAGCCTCATGGTTGAGACTATCAAGAGGACAGAGCAGACCAAAAGAGAAGTTGTGGATATGCCCCACAAATTCAAGAGTTGATTAACTCAAAGATGGGCACAGAAAGTATCATTGGATAAGGAACACTTTGTTCTCTATCCGGACTTTGAGGACAATCAAGTTGTGATGAATGAGAATGAACCATCATCAGTACAAGCTCAAGAGAAGAAGGAGAAAGCAAAGAAAGAGAAGGTTGCCAAGATGCCAACTCAAGAGGAGGCATCTGAGTACTTTTTGAAGAGCAAGCAGGACCAGCTTGGTTACTTGATAGCATCAACTCTGAGGATTGAGAAGGGGTTGGCCACCCTAACTCAAAACCAGGAGAGCACAGAAAGAATCATGGAACAAAATTCTTTGATCTAGATGTCAAAGTGGCGAGATTGATCAGTTGTGGAGAAGCTACTGGATGACATGCGAGAGAGGAAGGCAGGACAACTCATCGATGCATTTGCCGAGTGCCTCGAGCTCGAGAGATCAGCTGCAGAGCCGGTCACGAGACACGAGTCACTTCATCTGCACCAGCTACAGCTCCAAAGTGCAACCAACTCCAAAGCACCAACTCCTTTAGCTCCATCCACATCAACTGAAGTCTTCGTCCAAGGAGCCATCTCACGCCACCAACTCAAGACCTAGCACGAGAGAATATATAGTACTATGCATTTTCTAGGAACTTTTTGGTAACTTGTTGCCAAAGGGGAAAATGTATAGATCATAAACTTCGAGAGAGAGAATTTGCTTTTGTTCTCTCTTGTCTTCTTGGTTGAACTTTTTGCTTTTGATTGCTTGAGATACTATGCTATTATCTGTGAGACATTGATGATCATGTGTTTGATCATAAGCTACACTTATGCTGTTAGATGATATTATCTTACTTATCCTTATATGATCATTCACTTTGCTTGGTGATGAGTGCATGTATTTAATCTTTATTATTTTGAGCGCTCCACCAAGATGTATGTGACATGCAAGAGTAACCCATGAGCCTAATTCCTTGTGCATTTGCAGTCCAAAGCAAATCTTAAACTATGCACAAATTTAGGGGGAGCTCTTGCTTATCACATACTTCTCAAAGCGACGATGTTTTTCAATCTTATTATCATTTTTCGAAGCTTTGATCTATATGTTGTCATCAATTACCAAAAAGGGGGAGATTGAAGGTGCAACTATCCCTAGGTGGTTTTGGTAATTCATAACAACATATAGCTCATTGAGCTAATGCTATTCCAAGACAAATATTTCAGTAAAGCTCAATGAATGGCATGGCATGGATGATGAAAGTGGATCCCTCAAAATATTAAGGACAAAGGATTGGCTCAAGCTCAAAAGCTCAAGACTCTACATTTCACATTTTAGTGATCCAAGATCACATTGAGTCTATAGGAAAAGCCAATACTATCAAGGAGGGATGAGGTGTTGCTTAATGAGCCTATTGCTTCAAGTGCTTAGTGATATGCTCCAAAACCCTCAACTACTTTCTCACATCCACATATGACCTAAACCTAAAGTCAAAATCGGTCCTACCGATTCTTTCTATCCGCGCCACCGAGTTCAAATGTCATAGCCACTTGCCACAAACCCTAGGCAAATCGGTCTCACGATAGGGATCTCGGTCTCACCGAGATGGGATTATAATATCTCTGTTGCCCTTCGTGACGTTTGGTCTAACCGAAGTGAGCGATCGGTCCCACCGAGATTGCAACATAAACTCTCTGTTTCCCTTTCGCAACATTTCGGTCTCACCGAAAAGAGCGAATCGGTCCCACCAAGTTTACCTGACCAACTCTCTGGTTAGCTAATTACCAAAATCGGTCTCACCGAGTTTGTATGTCGGTCTCACCGAGATTACGTTATGCCCTAACCCTAAACATATCGGTCCTACCAAGTTGCATGTCGGTCCCACGAAAATCACTAACGGTCACTAGGTTTACTGATTCGGTCCGACCGAGTTTGTTCGTTCGGTCCTACCGAGTTTGGTAAATTGTGTATAACAGTTAGATTTTGTGTGGAGGCGATATATACCCCTCCACCTCCTCTTCATTCGTGGAGAGAGCCATCGTAACAAACCTACACTTCCAACTTACTAGTTACGAGAGAACCACCTACTCATGCGTTGAGGCCAAGATATTCCATTCCTCCCATATGAATCTTGATCTCTAGCCTTCCCCAAGTTGCTTTCCACTCAAATCTTCTTTCCACCAGATCCAAATCCTATGAGAGAGTTGAGTGTTGGGGAGACTATCATTTGAAGCACAAGAGCAAGGAGTTCATCATCAACACACCATTTGTTACTTCTTGGAGAGTGGTGTCTCCTAGATTGGCTAGGTGTCACTTGGGAGCCTCCGACAAGATTGTGGAGTTGAACCAAGGAGTTTGTAAGGGCAAGGAGATCGCCTACTTCGTGAAGATCTACCGCTAGTGAGGCAAGTCCTTCATGGGCGACGGCCATGGTGGGATAGACAAGGTTGCTTCTTCGTGGACCCTTTGTGGGTGGAGCCCTCCGTGGACTCGCGCAACCGTTACCCTTCGTGGGTTGAAGTCTCCATCAACGTGGATGTACGATAGCACCACCTATCGGAACCACGACAAAAACATCCGTGTCTCCAATTGCGTTTGAATCCTCCAAACCCTTCCCTTCACATTCTTGCAAGTTGCATGCTTTAAATTCCGCTGCTCATATACTATTTGCATGCTTGCTTGAATTGTGTGAAGATTGCTTGACTTGTGCAAAGATAGCTAAAATCTGCCAAAGTCTAAGATTGGGAAAAGGTTAAGTTTTTAATTGGTCAAGTAGTCTAATCACCCCCCCCCCCTCTAGACATACTTCAAGGTCCTACAATGGTGTATCCCCGATGCGGCTATATCTCCCACGTGTCGAGGCACGACTTAGAGGCATAACCGCATTGAAAGCAATGTCGCAAGTGAGGTAATCTTCACACAACCCATGTAATAATCAAGGGAAAGATACATAGTTGGCTTACAATCGCCACTTCACACAGTACATAATTAAACATACATCATTCAGAGTACACTCAAGGTCCGACTACGGAACCAAAATAAAGAAGATACCCCAAATGCTAACACAGATCCCGAATCGTCCCAACTGGGCACCACTACTGATCATCTGGAAACGAAACATAGTAACGACCACGTTCCTCGTCGAACTCCCACTTGAGCTCGGTGGAATCACCTGCACTGGCCTCATCGGAACCTGCAACTGTTTTGGAAGTATCTGTGAGTCACGGGGACTCAGCAATCTCACACCCGCGAGATCAAGACTATTTAAGCTAAAAGGAAGGACAAGGTATTAAAGTAGAGCTGCAGCAAGCGGCTAGCATTTATGGTGGCTACTTCGCAAAAGAGAGCGAGGAGAGAAGCAAAGCGCGGTCGTGAAACTAATAGCGATCAAGAAGTGATCCTGAACTACTTCGTCGGACATAACTCCAACACCGTGTTCACTTCCGGACTCCGAGAAGAGACCATCACGGTTACACACTTGATTGATGTGTATTTTATTGAGATCAACTTTGGGTTTTCTACAACGGACATTAACAAATTCCCATCTGCCTCATAACATGCGGGCACGGCTTTGAAAGATATTACCTGCGGGGTGTCCCAACAGCCCATTATAAGCTCTCACGGTCAACGAAGGATTATTCCTTCTACCGGAAGACCGATCAATCTCGAATCCCGGACTACAAGACATTTCGACAGCAATAAAACAAGACCAGCAAAGCCGCCCGATTGTGCCGACAAAACCCGATAGGAGCTGCACATATCTCGTTCTCGAGGCACATCCGGATGAGCAGTCCATACAACTAAAACCAAACCTCAAGTTGCCTTGAGGCGGCTACACACACTCTAGTTCGGGCCAGCACTTTCGAAGAAGCACTGGTCCGGGGGTTAAAATAAAGATGACCCTCGGGCTCGCGAAAACCGGGGAAAAGGCTTAGGTGGCAAATGGTAAAACCAATGTTGGGCTTGCTGGACGAGTCTTATTCAAAGCGAACTGTCAAGGGGTCCCATAAATCACCCAACCGTGTAAGGAGCATAAAATCAAGGAACATAACACCGGTATGGCGGAAACTAGGGTGGCAAGAGTGGAACAAAACACCGGGCATAAGGCCGAGCCTTCCACCCTTTACCAAGTATATAGATGTGTTAATTATAGCAGATATATATTGTGATATCCCCAACAAGTAAACATGTTCCAACAAGGAACAACATCTCCATGTTCAACAAGGAACAAACTTCACTTCACTGCAACTAGCAACGCTATAAGAGGGCTGAGCAAAGCGGTAACATAGCCAAACAACGGTTTGCTAGGAAAGGATGGTTAGAGGCTGACATGGCAATATGGGTGGCATGATATAGCAAGTGGTAGGCATCGCAGCATAGGCATAGCAAAAGCGAGCAACTAGCATAGCAAAGATAGAAGTGATTTCGGGGTATGGTCATCTTGCACGCAATGTTCTCGAGTTGTCGAAAGCTTGATCCTCGAAACGTTCTCAACAGGCTCCTCGTTCACGTACTCGTCTCCCGACTCTACCCAAAGCAACAACACAAACAAAGGAACCACAATAAATCACGGTGCAATGCACAATCAACATGATGCAAAACATGACATGATATGCGAGATGCGATATGCAATGCGTATGTGCACTCGGAAGGAAAATGATGAACCAGGCATCAACTTGGCAAACCAAGCATGCCACTGGAAAGATGAGATGATTTCGGTTGAAATCGATATAAAGATCACCGGAATCGGATGCACGGTTTGCAAATGGCAAGCAAAACAAGAATGGCGCAAATCTGCCATTAACAGCATGATGCCACTTAGCAAGCAACAAATAATTAAGCTACTGCACCCAAACGTAACAACAAAGCACATGGCAGTGATCTACACATGATGCTCGACAAAAGATGAGCACTGAGCTACGGCTAGTTCACATCATAACAGGTTCAAACAAGCATGGCAAAAGTGCAATAATAATCAGGCTGGACATGGCAAAAACAGTAACAGGTTGCAATGTTCAGAGCATCAAAACTACATGCTACAGGAACTTAAAATAGCAAAACAAGGCATGGCATGAATCTACTCAAAGCATATTTCAAAAGTCCCTTACTGACCATAAGCCAAAATGGACTAGAAAATATAGTAACACTCATGTCAATATTGAAAGTCTTGTTAACAGATTCAGCAACTTGACATGTCAAAACTGATAACGAGATGGCATGTTAACAAGCTCAATGCACTCACTACAGAGCCTCAAATGATAAACTAAGCATACATACATCAAGAAGACATGACATAGAAGACATCCATGGCAAGAACACTAACATAGCATATACGGGACAACCACAACATCCTAGGCAAAATTGAATAACACGTATACAATCTGCCAGGAATCATTTGGTAGCAAAAGTAGAGCTCGATTGACTCAAGCTATGGCATCCCATAATTGCAAACAAAGGCATGGATGGATAGAGCAAGTCATGCTTTACAAAACACCCTTACTGAAGTATCTCAAAATATGCATAGATCTCTCGGTATCATCAAGCAAACATGGCATCAAAATCAGCTAAAACAGGGCTGAAATCAGCAACAACAGGACACCTACTTTGCATGCTTGTGCTAGTCACCACATAGATCACAAAAATACATGGCATATACCACTGGAAAGATGACATGGCATTTTACAAAACTCATGTAGGACTCAAATTCATAGGATGCACATATTAATCATAGCAAAAATAACAAAAGTGCAACTCCTGATAAAAATCAGAAACTATCAGCACCTTGCACTCTTCCAACAGCATTTCGGGCATCAAGATGAGCTCAAATGAAAATGATGCAATGGAATGAAATGATCTACTCTTGAGACGAACATTTTGACATATTATCTGCGAAAAATGGATCTACGGATGCGAAGATATAGCAGGATGAAAATTGCCCAAAATTACATGAGAATAAGGACTTAGATGAAATTTTGAGGTCAACCCTCGATCTAGGGTTGCACGGAACCCGAGGCGTGGCGCTCTCCCGAGTGGAAGCGGGTGGCAGGCGGGCGGCGGCGGCGTGGGCGGCGAGTCGCTCGAGGCGTGGCGAGGCTCGGCCGGCCGGGCGGCGAGGGTGGCCGGCCTTGAGCCATGAGCAGTGAGCCGGGGCCGGCGGCCGGGCGAGGCCGTGGCTCGGCGCGGCGGAGAGGCGAGGCGAGCGGAGGCAGGCGAGCTCCGCGGCGGGCGAGGCGCGAGGCGTCGCGGCCCGGCGAGGAGCCGCCGTGGGCGCGGGACCTCAGGGTCGGCGACGTGAGAGCGACGGGTTCGCCGGCGACCACGGCGGCTCCGGAGGCGACGGGCGGCGGCGGGCTCGTCCGGGCCCGATGGGCTCAGCGGGCCCAATCTGGGCAGGAGGGCGGGCGGCGGTGGAGAGAGAGAGACCGTAGCGATGAGGTGGCGGCGCGTGATTATTGAGGGAGGCGGCGGACGTGTCCGGCGGCACGGACGCTGTCAGCGTCCATTGAGGGAGGAAGAAGGCTAGGGTTAGGGTAGAATTGATCCGCGAATTTGGGAGGTGTTTAAATAGGCATAGAGGAGCTAGGAGAGTCCAAATGAGGTGTAGTTTTCGCCCACGATCGTGATCGAGCGACGGAGAGCATGGAGGTGACTTAGATGGGTTATTGGGCTGTTTTGGAGGGTGTTGGGCTGCAACTTAAAAGAGGCCTTTGCGAGAGTCGGTTAACCGTTGGAGTACCAAACGAGCTCCAAATGACCGAAACTTGACCGGTGGTCTCCGGTGTTATACCAAGGCCACTAGACAAACCTCGGTCCATTTCGAGACGGTTTAATACCCTTTACGGAAAAAGCGTAAGAGGGACCGCGGGGAAGATAGGAGTGCGGATTGCAAAAGCGGACAACGGAAAAATGCTCGGAATCATGAGGCGAACACGTATGCAAATGCGATGCACATGATGACATAATATAAAATGCATGACATGGACAAAAGCAAAAGGAGAAAACCCAACCACGGAGGAATATCATATAACAATGCGAAAATGGCAAGAGTCGGAGTTACAAATATGGAAAGTTACTTCCGGGTGTTACAACACTCCACCACTACAAGAGGATCTCGTCCGAGATCTAGGACTGAAAGAACTCCGGATACTCGAGCGGAGGTGATCCTCGCGCTCCCGGTAGCTTCTCGGTGGAATGGTGTGACCACTTCACTTTCAGAATTTGATTGACTTGTTGCGAGTCTTGCGCTCGGTTTCTTCAAGAATAGCAATGGGGTGCTCATGATAAGAGATCTTCTTGAAGGTCAATCTCTTGAAGTTGATAGTGCGTTCAGGAGTCTTGAAGCACTTGCGAAGGCTGTGACACGTGAAACACATCGTGCACATTTGCAAAGTTGGATGGGAGCTCAAGTTGATAGGCGAGATCGCCTCTTTTCCCAATGATCTTGAAAGGACCCACGTATCTAGGGGCAAGCTTCCTTTGATACCGGCGGCGAGTACCTTTCATTGGAGAGACGCGAGGTAGGCATGATCTCCGATTTCAAAAGTCACATCACGGTGCTTATCATCATAATAGCTCTTCCGGCGCGATTACGCGGCTTTGAGATTTTCACGAATGACTTGGCACATTTCTTACATACGTGATCAAGTCATTGCCAAGAAGTTGGCGTTCACCTGTCTCGCACCAATTGAGAGGAGTACGGCACTTTACGCCATAGAGAATTTCGAATGGGGCCTTGCCGAACTAAACTTGGAAGCTGTTGTTGTAGGAGAACTTCGGCATAAGGAGACAATCTTCCCACTTCATACCGAAAGAAATGACACAAGCCCCGAGCATATCTTCAAGAATTTGATTAAGTCGCTCGACTTGGCCACTTGTTTGAGGATGGAAAGCTGTCTTTGAAGCGAATGTTGGTGCCCATGGCCTTCTCAAAAGACTCCCGAACTTGGAGGTAAAAATGCTGCCACGGTGCAGAAGAGATCACTTGAGGAATACCGTGCAAGGAGACAATCCTGGAGGTGTATAGCTCTGCCAACTGAGCTGCAGTGATGGATTCTTTGATAGGAAGAAAATGAGCCACTTTAGTAAGCTTGTCAATGACAACAAAGATAGCATCATTTCCACGCTTGGACTTTGGAAAGCCAGTCACGAAGTCCATTTCAATGTGATCAAACTTCCATTCAGGAATAGCAAGAGGTTGAAGGAGACCAGCTGGTCTTTGGTGTTCTGCTTTCACTCTTCTGCAGACATCACACTCATTCACGAATTGAGCAATTTCTCGCTTCATTCGAGTCCACCAATATGACTGCTTGAGGTCATGGTACATCTTCGTACTTCCAGGATGAATGGATAGAAGCGAATTGTGAGCCTCGTTCATAATGACTTTTCTCAGATCACCCTTAGGAACCACAATCCGGTCCTCAAAGAACAGAGTGTCTTTGTCATCAACGCGGAAGCACTTGTACTTGGAAATGCCCTTGTCAATACCACGTTTCACTTTCTTCACCATGGTATCCAGAAGTTGAGCCTCACGAATCTGATCTTCCAAAGTAGGAGAGACTATGAGGTTGGCAAGAAAGCCTTGAGGAACAACTTGAAGATTCAGCTTGCGGAAAGATTCACGAGATCCGGTGAAAGGGCTTGAGGATTAGGCATTGCGATAAGCTTTCCTGCTCAAAGCGTCTGCAATGACATTGGCTTTACCCGAGTATACTCAATACTTGGGTTGTACTCTTGAATCATTTCACCCATCGAGTCCGCTCGAGGTTGAGGTTAGGCTGAGTGAAGATGTACTTGAGACTCTTGTGATCGGTGAAAATGTCCACTTTCCTTCCCAACAAGAGATGTCTCCAAGTAATCAAAGCATGAACAACTGCCGCCAACTCAAGATCGTGAGTGGGGTAGTTCTTCTCGTTGGGCTTCAATCTGGCGAGAGGTATAAGCCACAACTCTCTTCTCTTGCATTAACACAGCACCGAGACCTTGAAGAGAAGCATCACAGAACACTTCATATGGCTTGGATTCATCGGAGGAGTCGAGCAGAGCTGTGACGAGTTTCTCTTTGAGGGTTTTGAAAGCAACGTCACACTCGGGAGACCGACATACTTCACCCGCTTCGGAGGAGGTTGGAAAGAGGCTTTGCAATCTTGGAGAAGTTCTCAACGAATCTTGACAATAGCTTGCAAGACCAAGAAAGCTCGAGCTGCTTGACATTCGAGGAGGTTCCCAATTCACAATTGCGGACACCTTCTCGGGATCAACAGCGATGCCCTTGGCAGAGATGATATGACCAAGATAAAGCACTTCATCAAGCCAGAATTCACATTTGGAGAACTTGGCATAGAATTGATACTCTCTGAGCTTGTCTAGCACCAATCGCAAATGTTTGGCATGATCCTTCTTATTCTTGGAGAAGACCAAAATATCATCAAGATAGACCAAGACGAATTCATTGGTGTAGGGATTGAATATGAAGTTCATCATCCGAGAGAAAGTTGGAGGAGCATTGACGAGGCGAAAGACATGACGGTATATTCATAAGAACCAAAGCTTTACGAATCTTGTCTTGGGAATATCTTGTTCACGAATGCGAATCTGATGATACCCCATACGAAGGTCAAGCTTGGAGAACACTGTAGCACCTTTGAGTTGCTCGAAAAGCTCATTGATGTTGGGAAGTGGATACTTGTTCTTGATTGTCTTCTTATTCAATGGACGGTAATCGACGCAAAGTCGGTCCGTGCCATCCTTCTTCCGGACAAAAAGAACACCACAACCCCAAGGAGATGAACTCGGTCTGATCAAACCCAGACGCTCTTGTTCATCGAGCTGCTTCTTCAATTCCTTCAGCTCATCAGGTCCAAGCTTGTATGGGCGCTTGCAAAGCGGGTTCGATGCGGGCTCAAGATCGATAACGAACTCAAGCGGCGATGAGGAGGCATACCCGGAAGCTCTTCTGGAAAGACATCTTGGTACTCACAAACGACTGGAATCTGAGAGATGGCATTCAATTCGCCCTTCTCATTGAGAGAAAACAACCGAATAGTTTCATCACGAGAGGCATAGATGATCACATCATTAGAAGAATGAGTCAATTGAATTTCCCTGGCAGCACAATCAATCTGAGCTTTGTGCTAATAAAGCCAGTCCATTCCGAGAATAAGATCAATATCCGAGTCACCAAGGACAACTGGTTTAGCCAAAAACCTATAATCGCCCATCTTGATAGAAACATCCGGGACATAATTATTAGCTGTCATATGCTTACCCGGGGACACAATTGATAAGGAACTAGGCAACTCTTGATAACCGAATTCATGCTTAGATGCAAAAGGTCTTGATATGAAACAATGCGATGCACCAGTATCAAATAAGACTTTTGCAGGAATATCATTAACTGAGAGATTACCCAATATCACATCAGAAGATTCCTCTGCTTGAGCTGCATTCATCATATTGACCTTGGCATGATTTGGATTATGCTTGACCACTGCATTGCTGGAAGATTTCACAGGAGGAGGAGGCGGAAGGCGCCTTTGGTTGAAGCACTTGTTCGCATAGTGGCCCTTCTGCTGACACTTGTTGCAAGTGACCTCAGAGAGCGGACGGTGGTAAGGAGCACTTGACCTTGGAGCTTGAGAATTAGACTTGTTCTGATAGCTTGGGTTGGGTGGGTGGGAAGATCCACGGCCACCTGAGTTCTTCTTTGGTAAGGTGGCGGAGCGGAGGAGGGGCAGATAAAACTTCTGCTGCTTGGCTGCCACTTGAGAGGACGAGGAGGACTGAACTGCGTCCCTGATTCTCTTCTTAGAAGCCTCGCATTTGAGCTGAGCCGCTTCTTGCTTCAGAGCCATGTTGTAGAAATCATCGTACTTATCTGGCTCAAACAGCACAAGAGGTAATTGCAGATCTTCTCTCAGACCACCTCTGAATCGATAGATCATACTCCTTTCATCGGTACATCTTGCTTAGCAAAACGAAGCGAGCTTCGAACTGGATATTGTATTGATAGACAGACAAGGTGCCTTGCTTGAGATTGCGGAACTCCTCACGCTTGCTCTCAACAACACTCTTGAATGTGATGAGCTCGAAATCACGGCGAACTCATCCTGTAATGACACGACCTCCTCTGGAATCTTTGTATTCTTGGAACCACTCAGCAGCTTGATCCTTGAGTTGAAACGATGCAAACTTGACAAAGTCCTTAGGTCTGACATTGCTACAGTCAAAGTGCTTGCAGATGTCCACTAACCAATCATCGGCGTCTGTTGCCTCAACACGGAAACTGAAAGACTTGGCTGATTAGCGAGGAACCGACCGAGAGTAGCAAAATGTGGCTGATTGTTGCCTTGACCTTGATTGCCTTGATTGCCTTGCCCTGATGCGTTCTTGCAAGAGCTGCAAAATCATCGAGCATTGGCATTGGTGGCTGCCATGATAGCTTGCCGGGCCTCTGGAGGCGGAGGTGGAGGTGGAGGTGGAGGATTCGGTGATCCCCATCATTGCGATCCGGATTCGAGCGTTGGCGGAGCCATCCTGAAGAGGGTGACATCCGTTAGTCCTTTGATAGACAAATGATAAGTAGAATCAACGGATAGAAATTGCAACATATAGTCTTCACAATAAACATTCGAACAAGAAAGAACGAATGAATTCCAAAGTTAATCATCACACATCCATTAAGGTGAGAAGCCACTTAGATAAAGATATGGGAACAACATCTGTCTTAGAAACAAATCGAATATCACAACTGAAAATAAAAGGTTGGCTTCTAGAATGAGCCGGAACAAACACATGATAGAGATTTCGCTCAATGTGTTCGTGGTGGGGCCCACACGGACACGACGTATAGCGGACGTCACGAATGACTAACAAGACGTCCCCGAATCAGCATAGCCAAGGATTCTTTAAGACGTCTCACGACCACTTGTAAATCGACCGTGAATGGGCGGACCACTAGACGTTGAACCCCAATCTCAAATCATACATCCGCCGGAAAGAATATCCCGTAAGCTACTAGAATTCCCACCTATAAACTCCCGAAACTTTACGGTTATGCAATGCGGTGTTGGGGATCGAGGGACACAAAATATATCACCCAAACTAACAATACCTAGATCCATTTGTATCCATCCGTCAACACATAACCAAGAAATCCTCGAAATCGTGTACCTCGACCTTGAAAAACATCCGTTATGCAAGTCATGGCAATACTCCCTTTTCGCCACAAGATCTTTGGGCTATCGGGGTTATCTCACCAACAACTGCACAAAAGAGATTTCGATGTCGGCAAAACTCGTATTCGAGAATCGCAACGATAAAATTGTGACGACAACACCTCGGAGCTCAACTCCCCGGGACACTGCCACAACCCCTAAATGTCAGGAGGCACCAAGAACAATGTTCTCGTCACAAAACCATCGGAACGATTCCAAGATACCCACGTGATCCTAAAAAAATTTTAGTGAAATTTGAGAAGAGAAGAGTCAAAACTCTACGTCAGGATACCTCACCAGAAGGTCGAAGGATGGAAGCAAAAGAATTCCTATCTCTCCGATATATATAATCCTAAGACTCAAAACATTTTCCATTCTAGACTCAACAACGTCAGCAAACAATCAAGTAGGGGGCTCCTAAGTCGGGGAAGGCTCTGATTACCAACTTGTAACGCCCCCGATGCGGCTATATCTCCCACGTGTCGAGGCACGACTTAGAGGCATAACCGCATTGAAAGCAATGTCGCAAGTGAGGTAATCTTCACACAACCCATGTAATAATCAAGGAAAGATACATAGTTGGCTTACAATCGCCACTTCACACAAGACATAATTAAACATACATCATTGAGTACACTCAAGGTCCGACTACGGAACCAAAATAAAGAAGATACCCCAAATGCTAACACAGATCCCGAATCGTCCCAACTGGGCACCACTCTGATCATCTGGAAGCGAAACATAGTAACGACCACGTTCCTCGTCGAACTCCCACTTGAGCTCGGTGGAATCACCTGCACCGCCTCATCGGAACCTGCAACTGTTTTGGAAGTATCTGTGAGTCACGGGGACTCAGCAATCTCACACCCGCGAGATCAAGACTATTTAAGCTAAAAGGAAGGACAAGGTATTAAAGTAGAGCTGCAGCAAGCGGCTAGCATTTATGGTGGCTACTTAGCAAAAAGAGAGCGAGGAGAAAGCAAAGCGCGGTCGTGAAACTAATAGCGATCAAGAAGTGATCTGAACTACTTCGTCGACATAACTCCAACACCGTGTTCACTTCCGGACTCATGAGAAGAGACCATCACGGTTACACCTTGATTGATGTGTATTTTATTGAGATCAACTTTGGGTTTTCTACAACCGGACATTAACAAATTCCCATCGCCTCATAACCGCGGCACGGCTTTGAAAGATATTACCTGCGGGGTGTCCCAACAAGCCCATTATAAGCTCTCACGGTCAACGAAGGATTATTCCTTCTACCAGGAAGACCGATCAATCTCGGAATCCGGACTACAAGACATTTCGACAGCAATAAAACAAGACCAGCAAAGCCGCCCGATTGTGCCGACAAAACCCGATAGGAGCTGCACATATCTCGTTCTCGAGGCACATCCGGATGAGCAGTCCATACAACTAAAACCAAACCTCAAGTTGCCTTGAGGGGCGCCACACACTCTAGTTCGAGACCAGCACTCGAAGGAGCACCGTCCGGGGTTAAAATAAAGATGACCCTCGGGCTCGCGAAACCCGGGAAAAAGGCTTAGGTGGCAAATGGTAAAACCAATGTTGGGCTTCTGGACGAGTCTTATTCAAAGCGAACTGTCAAGGGGTCCCATAAATCACCCAACCGTGTAAGGAACGCATAAAATCAAGGAACATAACACCGGTATGGCGGAAACTAGGGTGGCAAGAGTGGAACAAAACACAGGGCATAAGGCCGAGCCTTCCACCCTTTACCAAGTATATAGATGTGTTAATTATAGCAGATATATATTGTGATATCCCCAACAAGTAAACATGTTCCAACAAGGAACAACATCTCCATGTTCAACAAGGAACAAACTTCACTTCACCGCAACTAGCAACGCTATAAGAGGGCTGAGCAAAGCGGTAACATAGCCAAACAACGGTTTGCTAGGAAAGGATGGTTAGAGGCTGACATGGCAATATGGGTGGCATGATATAGCAAGTGGTAGGCATCGCAGCATAGGCATAGCAAAAGAGCGAGCAACTAGCATAGCAAAGATAGAAGTGATTTCGGGTATGGTCATCTTGCTCGCAATGTTCTCGAGTTGTCGAAAGCTTGATCCTCGGCGTTCTCAACAGGCTCCTCGTTCACGTACTCGTCTCCCGACTCTACCCAAAGCAACAGCACAAACAAAGGAACCACAATAAATCACGGTGCAATGCACAATCAACATGATGCAAAACATGACATGATATGCGAGATGCGATATGCAATGCGTATGTGCACTCGGAAGGAAAATGATGAACCAGGCATCAACTTGGCAAACCAAGCATGCCACTGGAAAGATGAGATGATTTCGGTTGAAATCGATATAAAGATCACGGAATCGGATGCACGGTTTGCAAATGGCAAGCAAAACAAGAATGGCGCAAATCTGCCATTAACAGCATGATGCCACTTAGCAAGCAACAAATAATTAAGCTACTGCACCCAAACGTAACAACAAAGCACATGGCAGTGATCTACACATGATGCTCGACAAAAGATGAGCACTGAGCTACGGCTAGTTCACATCATAACAGGTTCGAACAAGCATGGCAAAAGTGCAATAATAATCAGGCTGGACATGGCAAAAACAGTAACAGGTTGCAATGTTCAGAGCATCAAAACTACATGCTACAGGAACTTAAAATAGCAAAACAAGGCATGGCATGAATCTAGTCAAAGCATATTTCAAAAGTCCCTTACTGACCATAAGCCAAAATGGACTAGAAAATATAGTAACACTCATGTCAATATTGAAAGTCTTGTTAACAGATTCAGCAACTTGACATGTCAAAAACTGATAACGAGATGGCATGTTAACAAGCTCAATGCACTCACTACAGAGCCTCAAATGATAAACTAAGCATACATACATCAAGAAGACATGACATAGAAGACATCCATGGCAAGAACACTAACATAGCATATACGGGACAACCACAACATCCTAGGCAAAATTGAATAACACGTATACAATCTGCCAGGAATCATTTGGTAGCAAAAGTAGAGCTCGATTGACTCAAGCTATGGCATCCCATAATTGCAAACAAAGGCATGGATGGATAGAGCAAGTCATGCTTTACAAAACACCCTTACTGAAGTATCTCAAAATATGCATAGATCTCTCGGTATCATCAAGCAAACATGGCATCAAAATCAGCTAAAACAGGGCTGAAATCAGCAACAACAGGACACCTACTTTGCATGCTTGTGCTAGTCACCACATAGATCACAAAAATACATGGCATATACCACTGGAAAGATGACATGGCATTTTACAAAACTCATGTAGGACTCAAATTCATAGGATGCACATATTAATCATAGCAAAAATAACAAAAGTGCAACTCCTGATAAAAATCAGAAACTATCAGCACCTTGCACTCTTCCAACAGCATTTCGGGCATCAAGATGAGCTCAAATGAAAATGATGCAATGGAATGAAATGATCTACTCTTCGAGACGAACATTTTGACATATTATACGCGAAAAATGGATCTACGGATGCGAAGATATAGCAGGATGAAAATTGCCCAAAATTACATGAGAATAAGGACTTAGATGAAATTTTGAGGTCAACCCTCGATCTAGGGTTGCACGGAACCCGAGGCGTGGCGCTCTCGCCGGAGTGGAAGCGGGGTGGCCGGGCGGAGGCGGCCGGCGGGGCGGCGAGGTGCGTCGGGCGGCGGGCGAGGCTCGCCGGCCGGGCCAGCGAGGTGGCGGCCTTGAACCATGGCGGAGCCGTGCCCGGGCCGAGCGAGCGGGCCGGGCGAGCCTCGGCGGCGGCCGGCCGGAGAGGTGAGGCGGCGGAGGCAGGCGAGCTCCGGGCGGGAGGCGAGTCTGGCGTCGCCGGCCGGCCGCGGCGGCGCCGGCGGGACCTCGGCGGAGTCGACCGGCGAGGCGACAGGTTCGCCAGCGACCACGGCGGCTCCGGGAGGCGACGGGCGGCGGCGGGCTCGTCCGGGCCCGATGGGCTCAGCGGGCCCCGATCTGGGCAGGAGGGCGGCGCGAGTGGAGAGAGAGAGAGACGCGATGATGAGGTGGCGCGTGATTGGTGAGGGAGGGCGGCGGGACGTGTCCGGCAAGACGGACGCGTCCGTGCCATGGAGGAGGAAGAAGGCTAGGGTTAGGGTAGAATTGATCCATGAATTTGGGGAGGTGTTTAAATAGGCATAGAGGGAGCTAGGAGAGTCCAAATGAGGTGTAGTTTTCGCCCACACGATCGTGATCGAGCGACGGAGAGCATGGAGGTGACTTAGATGGGGTATTGGGCTGTTTTGGAGGGTGTTGGGCTGCAACTTAAAAGAGGCCTTTGCGAGAGTCGCGGTTAACCGTTGGAGTACCAAACGAGCTCCAAATGACCGAAACTTGACCGGTGGTCTCGGGTGTTATACCAAGGCCACTAGACAAACCTCGGTCCATTTCGAGACGGTTTAATACCCGCACACGGAAAAACGTAAGAGGACCGCCGGGAAGATAGGAGTGCGGATTGCAAAAGCGGACAACGGGAAAAATGCTCGGAATCATGAGACGAACACGTATGCAAATCGATGCACATGATGACATAATATAAAAATGCATGACATGGACAAAAGCAAAAGGAAAAACCCAACCACGGAGGAATATCATATAACAATGCCGAAAATGGCAAGAGTCGGAGTTACAAATATGGAAAGTTACTTCCGGGGTGTTACAAATGGTGAAGATCGCGGTGATGATGATGGCCCCCGGCGGCGTTCCGGCGCCACTAGAAGCAAGGGGGAGAGAGCCCCCCTTCTTCTTCTTCTTCCTTGACCTCCTCCCTAGATGGGAGAAGGGTTTCCCCTCTGGTCCTTGGCTCCCATGGCATGGGAGGGCGAGAGCCCCTCCGAGATTGGATCTATCTCTCTGTTTCTGGGTTCTCAAATTCTGCGTTGGCACCGTTTCCTTTATATCTGGAGATCCGTAACTGCGATTGGATTGAAACCTTCGCCCAGATCGTTTTCCAAAAATTAGCTTTCTTGCGACCAAAGAAGGGCGTCAACCGCCTTACGGGTGGCCCACGAGAGCCAGTAGCGCTTTGCCTCCCTGGGCGCGGCCCCTGTCTCGTGGCCACCCCGACACCGTTTCGCGTTGATTTTACTTCCCGAAATCATAAATATTCCAAAAAAAATCTCCGTCCGTTTTTATCCTGTTTGGACTCCGTTTGATATTGGGTTTCTGCGAAACAAAAATATGCAATGAGACGAGGCGGCCTTTGAGCCTTTGGATCAATATGTTAGTCCCAAAAAATAGTATAAAAAGTTTCCAAAAGTATATGAAAGTTGAATAATATTGGCATGGAACAATTAGAAATTATAGATACGACGGAGACGTATCAGTTGCATACTTAGGTCCCATGCAAGAAATGGGAATGAATGTCACACACCCTGCCACCGTCACTCGGCCGCAAACATTGAGATACCTGGTTTTTAAATTCTGGTAAATCCAAAACTCGTTTGAAATTCATGAAACTTGGCACGCTATCATGGAGCGGCATCAACATGACGTGGTAAAAATTTGTCCCATTTGGCGCAGGTTTGGGTATAAGCTTCTCACAAACCAGAGCTTCTCACAAACCAGAGCTTCTCACAACAAGCGTGATGGTTTCGGTAGGGAACGTGCCGGCTTTGGGGACGAAATGATATCCATTGCCTTTTATTGCTTTCAAAAAAATTCGAGTGTCAACATAGAACAACAGGAGTGTTGTGTTCAATTTTGGAATTTTTTGGGGTTCGTTTGGACATTTTTATACATTAACTGGGTTTCCCAGGCATTTTATGCGCATAATTCAAATTTGAACTACATGCACATGCTCCATTGCATATAAACTGGTTCAAAAATCAAATATGTGTCCTTGGTTGCATGCTTAGGTCCCATGCAAGAAATGGGAATGAATGGCACACACCCTGCCACCGTCACTCGGCCGCAAACATTGAGATACCTGGTTTTTAAATTCTAGTAAATCCAAAACTTGTTTGAAATTCATGAAACTTGGCATGCTACGCATCAACATGCCATTGTAAAAAAATGTGTCCCATTTGGGGCAGGTTTGGGTATAAGCTTCTCACAAACCAGAGCTTCTCACAACAAGCGTGATGGCTTCGGTAAGGAACGTGCCACCTTTGGGACGAAACGATATTCGTTGCTTCTTATTGCTTTCAAAAAAATTTGAGTGTACGGGAGTGTTGTGTTCAATTTTGGAATTTTTCGGGGTTCGTTTGGACATTTTTATACATTAACTGGGTTTTCCAGGCATTTTATGCGCATAATTCAAATTTGAACTACATGCACATTCTCCAATGCAGATAAACTGGTTGAAAAATCAAATATGTGTCATTGGTTGCATGCTTAGGTCCCATGCAAGAAATGGGAATGAATTTCAAACATGTCGTGGAATTGTCACGGCAGATGTCCTAGTGTAAGGACTTAGTCGCGAGGCCAACGCATCTATGTGGTAGCTTGAGAGGGGTTGATTGGGACGAGAGATGCAACACGCAAGATAAGGATTTAGACAGCTTCGGGCCCCGGGAAACATCATCCGGTAATAACCCTACATGCTGATTGTGGCTAGGTCTCATTATGATCATGAGAGAGTCGCCGATAAGCCGGCTCTTTGTGTCTACCCCTAGAGATTGTTCTTGTTGCCTGTCCCTCTTTGGGGAGCCCTGCCCCTCTTTATATAAGTTAGAGGGGCGGGTTACATGTGGAGTCCTAGTAGGACTAGGACTAGCCTATCTTCTAATACAAGCCGGATACAAGTCCGGGTCTTGATTCCTTGTAAGGGAAATATTCCTTACACCTTTCTTCTTAAGTTGGCCCACCATCACATGAACCGGCCTACTGGGCCTTGGGCCTTGTCGTCCGTTTGACCCGCCCGCCGGATCTCCAGTGAGTCACAATGTCCAGGCGGGTTATATGTAAACCGCCATGTCCAGGAAGATCGCCAGTGAGTCTCCTAGCTCCAGCCGGGTCTTCTGGTGAATCGCCAAGCCCGGCCGGGTCATAACTCCGGCCAGGTCATACCGCGGGGTATATGTTGGGGAACGTAGTAATTTCAAAAATTTTCCTATGATCACGCAAGACCATGGTGATGGCATAGCAACGAGAGGGGAGAGTGTCCGTCCACGTACCCTCGTAGACCGAAAGCGGAAGCGTTATAACAACGCGGTTGATGTAGTCGTACGTCTTCACGATCCGACCGATCCAAGCACCGAGCGTCGGCACCTCCGAGTTACGCACACGTTCAGCTCGATGGCGATCCCGGACTCCGATCCAGCAAAGTGTCGGGGATGAGTTCCGTCAACCTGACGGCGTGGTGGCGATGTTGATGCTCCACCGACGCAGGGCTTCGCTAAGCTCCGCGACGATATGACTTCTCCGGCGCGGGCTTCGCCTAAGCTCATGACGATATGACCGAAGTGGAATATGGTGGAAGGGGCACCGCTTGCGGCTAAGGAAAGATCCATAGATCAACTTGTGTGTCATGGGGTGCCCCCTGCCCCGTATATAAAGGAGCCAAGGGGAGGTGGCGGCCCAAGGGGAGGCGCAAGGAGTCCTACTCCTCCGGAGTAGGATTCCCCTCAATCTAGTTGGATTAGGATTAGGAGGGGAAAGAGAGAGAGGGGGCGGCCCACCTTTCCTAGTCCTAATAGGACTAGGGAAGGGGGGCGCGACCACCTAGGGCTGGCCCTTTCTCCTTTCCTCCAAGGCCCACTATGGCCCATGTAGTTCCGGGGTTCGGTAACCTCCGGTACTCCGATAAATTCGATTTCACTCGGAACACTTCCGATGTCCAAATGTAGGCTTCAATATATCAATCTTTATGTCTCGACCATTTCGAGACTCCTCGTCATGTCCGTGATCACATCCGAGACTCGAACAACCTTCGTGCATCAATACTTATAAACTCATAATGAACATCATCGAAGCGTTAAGCGTGCGGACCCTACGGGTTCGAGAACTATGTAGACATGACCTAGAACCATTCTCGGTCAATAACCAATAGCGGAACCTGGATGCCCATATTGGTTCCTACATATTCTCTGAAGATCTTTATCGGTCAAACCGCATAATGACATCGTTGTTCCTTTGTCATCGGTATGTTACTTACCCGAGATTCGATCGTCGGTATCAATACCTAGTTCAATCTCGTTACGGTAAGTCTCTTTACTCATTCCGTAATACATCATCTTACAACTAACTCATTAGTTGTAATGCTTGCAAGGCTTAAGTGATGTGTATCACCGAGAAGGCCTAGAGATACCTCTCAGACAATCGGAGTGACAAAACCTAATCTCAAATCGCCAACCCAACAAGTACCTTTGGAGACACCTGTAGTACTCCTTTATAATCACCCGATTCGTTGTGACGTTTGGTAGTACCAAAGTGTTCCTCCGTAAACAGGAGTTGCATAATCTCATAGTTACAGGAACATGTATGGGTCATGAAGAAAGCATTAACAACATACTAAACGATCAAGTGTTAAGCTAACGGAATGGGTCATGTCAATCAGATCATTCTCCTAATGATGTGATCCCGTTAATCAAATGACAACTCATGTCTATGGTTAGGAAACATAACCATCTTTGATTAACGAGCTAGTCAAGTAGAGGCATACTAGTGACATTCTGTTTGTCTATGTATTCACACATGTATTATGTTTCCGGTTAATACAATTCTAGCATGAATAATAAACATTTATCATGATATAAGGAAATAAATAATAACTTTATTATTGCGTCTAGGGCATATTTCTTCAGTCTCCCACTTGCACTAGAGTCAATAATCTAGATTACAAAGTAATGATCCTCACACCCATGGAGTCTTGGTGTTGATCATGTTTTGCTCGTGGAAGAGGCTTAGTTAACGGGTCTGCAACATTCAGATCCGTATGTATTTTGCAAATCTCTATGTCTCCCACTTGGACTTGGTCCCGAATGGAATTGAAGCGTCTCTTGATATGCTTGGTCCTCTTGTGAAATCTGGATTCCTTTGCCAAGGCAATTGCACCATATTGTCACGAAGATCTTCATCGGTCCCGATGCACTAGGTATGACACCTAGATCGGAAATGAACTCTTTCATCCAGACTCCTTCATTTGCTGCTTCAAGCAGCTATGTACTCCGCTTCACATGTAGATCCCGCCACGGCGCTTTGTTTAGAGCTGCACCAACCGACAGCTCCACCGTTTAATAAAAACACGTATCCGGTTTGCGATTTAGAATCGTCCGGATCGGTGTCAAAACTTACATCGGCGTAACCATTTACGACTAGCTCTTTGTCACCTCCATATCACGAGAAACATATCCTTAGTCCTTTTCGGTATTTCAGGATGTTCTTGACCGCTGTCCAATGATCCATTCTGGATTACTTTGGTACCTTCCTGCCAAGCTTACAGCTAAGCATCGTCGGTCTGGTACACAGCATTGCATACATGATAGAGCCTATGGCTGAAGCATAGGAACATCTTTCATTTTCTCTCTATCTTCTGCTGTGTGGTCGGGCATTGAGTCGACTCAATCTTACACCTTATAATGGTAAAAACCTTTCTTTGCCTGATCCATTTTGAACTTTTCAAAACTTTATCAAGGTATGTGCTTTGTGAAAGTCCAATCAAGCGTCTTGATCTATCTCTATAGATCTTGATGCCCAATATGTAAGCAGCTTCACGAGGTCTTTCATTGAAAAACTTTTATTCAAGTATCCTTTTATGCTATCCAGAAATTCTATATCATTTCCAATCAATAATATATCGTCCACATATAATATTAGAAATGCTCTGAGCTCCCACTCACTTTCTTGTAAATCTGAGCTTCTCCAAAAGTCTGTATAAACCCATATCTTTGATCACACTATCAAAGCGTTTATTCCAACTCGAGAGGCTTGCACTGCACCATAAATTGATCGTTGGAGCTTGCACACTTTGTTAGTACCCTTTGGATCGACAAAACCTTCTGGTTGCATCATATACAACTCTTCTTCTAGAAATCCATTCAAGAATGCAGTTTTACATCCATTTGCCAAATTTCATAATCATAAAATGCGGCAATTGCTAACATGATTCGGACAGACTTAAGCATCGCTTCTGGTGAGAAAGTCTCATCGTAGTCAACCCCTTGAACTTGTCGAAAACCTTTCGCAACAAGTCGAGCTTTGTAGACAGTTATATTACCATCGGCGTCGGTCTTCTTCTTAAAGATCCATTTATTTTCAATGGCTTGCCGATCATCGAACAAGTCAACCAAAGTCCATACTTTGTTCTCATACATGGATCCCATCTCAGATTTCATGGCTTCCAGCCATTTTGCGAATCTGGGCTCACCATCGCTTCTTCATAGTTTGTAGGTTCGCCATGGTCAAGTAACATGACTTCGAATAGGATTACCGTACCACTCAGTGCGTATTTTACTCTGGTTGACCTCGAGAGGTTCAGTAGTAACTTGATCTGAAGCTTCATGATCATCATCATTAGTTTCCTCACTAATTGGTGTAGTTGTCACAGAACCATTTCTTGCGATGAACTACTTTCCAATAATGGAGCGAATCTGATTATCTCATCAAGTTCTACTTTCCTCCCACTCACTTCTTTCGAGAGAAACTCCTTCTCTAGAAAGGATCCGAATTTAGCAACGAAAATCTTGCCTTCAGATCTGTGATAGAAGGTGTACCCAACAGATCTCCTTTGGGTATCCTATGAAGACACATTTTCCGATTTGGGTTCGAGCTTATCTGGTTGAAGTTTCTTTACATAAGCATCGCAGCCCCAAACTTTAAGCGACAACTTTGGTTTCTTGCCAAACCACAGTTCATAAGGCGTCGTCTCAGCGGATTTTGCGTTGTCCTATTTAACGTGAATGCGCCGTCTCTAAAGCATAACCCCAAAACGATAGCGGTAAATCGAAATAGACATCATAGATCGCACCATATCTAGTAAAATACGATTCGACGTTCGGACACACCATTTCTCTGTGGTGTTCGGGTGGCGTGAGTTGCTGAAACTATTCCACATTGTTTCAAATGTAAACCAAACTCGTAACTCAAATATTCTCCTCCACGATCAGATCGTAGAAATTTTATTTTCTTGTTACGATGATTTTCCACTTCACTCTGAAATTCTTTGAATTTTTCAAATGTTTCAGATTTGTGTTTCATTAAGTAGATATACCCATATCTGCTCAAATCATCTGTGAAGGTGAGAAAATAACGATACCCGCCAAGGCCTCAACATTCATTGGACCACAAACATCGGTATGTATGATTTCCAACAAATCAGTTGCTCGCTCCATAGTTCCGGAGAACGGCGTTTTGGTCATCTTGCCCATGAGGCACGGTTCGCAAGTACCAAGTGATTCATAATCAAGTGATTCCAGAAGCCCATCAGTATGGAGTTTCTTCATGCGTTTTACACCGATATGACCTAAGCGGCGATGCCACAAATAAGTTGCACTATCATTATCAACTCTGCATCTTTTGGCTTCAACATTATGAATATGTGTATCACTACTGTCGAGATTCAACAAGAATAGACCATTCTTCAAGGGTGCATGACCATAAAAGATATTACTCATATAAATAGAACAACCATTATTCTCATTTAAATGAATAACCGTCTCGCATTAAACAAGATCCAGATATAATGTTCATGCTCAACGCTGGCACCAAATAACAATTATTTAGGTCTAAAACTAATCCCGAAGGTAGATGTAGAGGTAGCGTGCCGACCGCGATCACATTGACTTTGGAACCATTTCCCACGCGCATCGTCACCTCGTCCTTTGCCGATGCTCGTCTATTCCGTAGTCCTGTTTGAGTTGCAAATATTAGCAAGAACCAGTATCAAATACCAGTGCTACTACGAGCTCTAGTAAGGTACACATCAATAACATGTATATCACATATACCTTTGTTCACCTTGCCATCCTTTTTATCCGCCAAATACTTGGGGCAGTTCCGCTTCCGATGTCGGTCGCTTGCGGTAAAAACACTCGATTTCAGGCTTAGGTCCAGACTTGGGTTTCTTCTCTTGATCAGCAACTTTCTTGCTGTTCTTTTGAAGTTTCCTTCTTCTTCCCTTTGCCCTTTTCTTGAAACTAGTGGTCTTGTTGACCATCAACACTTGATGCTCTTTCTTGATTTCTACCTCCATGCTTTTAGCATCGCGAAGAGCTCGAGAATTGTCTTAGTCATCCCTTGCATATTATAGTTCATCACGAAGCTCTTGTAGCTTGGTGGCGATGATTGGAGAATTCATCAATGACACTATCATCCGGAAGATTAACTCCCAGCTGAATTAAGTGATTGTTATACCCGGACATTTTGAGTATGTGCTCACCGACGAACTATTCTCCTCCATCTTGCAGCTATAGAACTTATTGGAGACTTCATATCTCTCAATCCGGGCATTTGCTTGAAATATTAACTTCAACTCTGGAACATCTCATATGCTCCATGACGTTCAAAACGTCGTTGAAGACCCGGTTCTAAGCCGTAAAGCATGGCACCTTGAACTATTGAGTAGTCATCAGCTTTGCTTTGCGACGTTCACAACTTCGGCTCGGCATCTGCAGCAGAGCCTGTCACCCAGCGGTGCTTCCAGGGCGTAATTTTTACGTGCAGCAATGAGGATAATCCTCAAATTCTGGACCCAGTCCGTGTAATTGCTACCATCATCTTTCAACTTTGCTTTCTCAAGGAGCGCATTAAAATTCAACGGAACAACAGCACGAGCCATCTATCTACATAAACATAGACAAGCAAAATACTATCGGTACTAAGTTCATGATAAATTTAAGTTCAATTAATCATATTAATAAACTCCCACTTAGACAGACATCTCTCTAGTCATCTAAGTGATCACGTGATCCAAATCAACTAAACCATGTCCGATCATCACGTGAGGCGGAGTAGTTTCAATGGTGAACATCACTATGTTGATCATATCTACTATATGATTCACGTTCGACCTTTCGGTCTCCGTGTTCGAGGCCATATCTGTTATATGCTAGGCTCGTCAAGTTTAACTTGAGTATTCGCGTGTGCAACTGTTTTGCACCGTTGTAGATGGACGTAGAACTTATCACACCGATCATCACGTGGTGTCCGGGTACTCTGAACTTTGGCAGCGGTGCATACTCGAGGAGAACACTTCTTGATAATTTTAGTGAGAGATCATCTTATAATGCTACCGTCAATCAAAGCAAGATAAGATGCATAAAGGATAAACATCACATGCAATCAATATAAGTGATATGATATGGTCATCATCATCTTGTGCTTGTGATCTCCATCGCCAAGCAACCGTCATGATCACCATCGTCACCGCGCGACACCTTGATCTCCATCGTAGCATCGTTGTCGTCTCGCCAACTATTGCTTCTCGACTATCGCTACTGCTTAGTGATAAAGTAAAGCAATTACATGGCTTTGCATTTCATACAATAAGCGACAACCATATGGCTCCTGCCGATTGCCGATAACTTGGTTACAAAACATGATCATCTCATACAATAAAATATAGCATCACGTCTTGACCACATCACATCACAACATGCCCTGCAAAAACAAGTTAGGCGTCCTCTACTTTGTTGTTGCAAGTTTTACGTGGCTGCTACGGGCTGAGCAAGAACCGTTCTTACCTCGCATCAAAACCACAACGATACTTCGTCAAATAGACTCCGTTTTAACCTTCTCAAGGATCGGGCGTAGTCATACTCGGTTCAACTAAAGTGAGAGAGACAGACACCCGCGGTCACCTTTAAGCAATGAGTGCTCGGGCGGTGAAACCAGTCTCGCGTAAGCGTCTGCGTAATGTCGGTCCGGCCGCTTCATCTCACAATACCGCTGAACCAAAGTATGACATGCTGGTAGGCGGTATGACTTGTATCGTCCACAACTCACTTGTGTTCTACTCGTGCACATGACATCAACGCATAAAACCAGGCTCGGATGCCATTTGTTGGGGAGCGTAGTAATTTCAAAAATTTCCTACGATCACGCAAGACCATGGTGATGGCATAGCAACGAGGGGAGAGTGTCCGTCCACGTACCCTCGTGAGACCGAAAGCGGAAGCGTTATAACAACGCGGTTGATGTAGTCGTGCGTCTTCACGATCCGACCGATCCAAGCACCGAGCGTCGGCACCTCCGAGTTCTGCACACGTTCAGCTCGATGGCGATCCCGGACTCCGATCCAGCAAAGTGTCGGGATGAGTTCCGTCGGCCGACGGCGTGGTGGCGATGTTGATGCTCCACCGACGCAGGGCTTCGCCTAAGCTCCGCGACGATATGACTTCTCCGGCGCGGGGCTTCGCCTAAGCTCATGACGATATGACCGAAGTGGAATATGGTGGAAGGGGCACCGCACACGGCTAAGGAAAGATCCGTAGATCAACTTGTGTGTCATGGGTGCCCCTGCCCCGTATATAAAGGAGCCAAGGGGAGGTGGCGGCCCAAGGGGAGGCGGACCAAGGAGTCCTACTCCTCCGGGAGTAGGATTCCCCTCAATCTAGTTGGATTAGGATTCGGAGGGAAAGAGAGAGAGGGGGGCGGCCCACCTTTCCTAGTCCTAATAGGACTAGGGGAAGGGGCCGCCACCTAGGGCTGGCCCTTTCTCCTTTCCTCCAAGGCCCACTATGGCCCATGTAGTTCCCGGGAGGTTCGGTAACCTCCGGTACTCGATAAATTCGATTTCACTCGGAACACTTCCGATGTCCAAATGTAGGCTTCAATATATCAATCTTTATGTCTCGACCATTTGAGACTCCTCGTCATGTCCGTGATCACATCCGGGACTCGAACAACCTTGGTGCATCAATACTTATAAACTCATAATGAACTGTCATCGAAGCGTTAAGCGTGCGGACCCTACGGGTTCGAGAACTATGTAGACATGACCTAGAACCATTCTCGGTCAATAACCAATAGCGGAAGCTGGATGCCCATATTGGTTCCTACATATTCTCGAAGATCTTTATCGGTCAAACCGCATAACGACATCGTTGTTCCCTTTGTCATCGGTATGTTACTTACCCGAGATTCGATCGTCGGTATCAATACCTAGTTCAATCTCGTTACCGTAAGTCTCTTTACTCGTTCCGTAATACATCATCTTACAACTAACTCATTAGTTGTAATGCTTGCAAGGCTTAAGTGATGTGTATCACCGAGAAGGCCTAGAGATACCTCTCCGACAATCGGAGTGACAAAACCTAATCTCAAATCGCCAACCCAACAAGTACCTTTGGAGACACCTGTAGTACTCCTTTATAATCACCCGATTCGTTGTGACGTTTGGTAGTACCAAAGTGTTCCTCCGTAAAGGGAGTTGCATAATCTCATAGTTACGAGGAACATGTATGGGTCATGAAGAAAGCATTAACAACATACTAAACGATCAAGTGTTAAGCTAACGGAATGGGTCATGTCAATCAGATCATTCTCCTAATGATGTGATCCCGTTAATCAAATGACAACTCATGTCTATGGTTAGGAAACATAACCATCTTTGATTAACGAGCTAGTCAAGTAGAGGCATACTAGTGACATTCTGTTTGTCTATGTATTCACACATGTATTATGTTTCCGGTTAATACAATTCTAGCATGAATAATAAACATTTATCATGATATAAGGAAATAAATAATAACTTTATTATTGCCTCTAGGGCATATTTCCTTCAGTATATCCCCGACAAAACACCCTGCCACCGTCACTCGGCCGCAAACATTGAGATACATAGCTTTTAATTTCTAGTAAATCCAAAACTCGTCTGAAATTCATGAAACTTGGCATGCTATCATGGAGCGGCATCAACATGCCGTGGTAAAAACTTTATCCCATTTGGGGCAGGTTTGGGTATAAGCTTCTCACAAACCAGAGCTTCTCACAACAAGCGTGATGGTTTCGGTAGGGAACGTGTCACATTTGGGGACGAAACGATATTCGTTGCCTCTTATGGCTTTCAAAAATTTTCGAGTGTCAACATAGAACAACAGGAGTGTTGTGTTCAATTTTGGAATTTTTCGGGGTTTGTTTGGACATTTTTATACATTAATTGGGTTTCCCAGGCATTTTATGCGCATAATTCAAATTTGAACTACACGCACATGCTCCAGTGCATATAAACTGGTTGAAAAATCAAATATGTGTCCTTGGTTGCATGCTTAGGTCCCATGCAAGAAATGTGAATGAATATCAAACACCCTGCCACCGTCACTCGGCCGCAAACATTGAGATACCTGGTTTTTAAATTCTAGTAAATCCAAACTCGTCTGAAATTCATGAAACTTGGCATGCTATCATGGAGCGGCATCAACATGCCGTGGTAAAAAATTTGTCCCATTTGGGGCAGGTTTGGATATAAGCTTCTCACAAACCAGAGCTTCTTACAACAAACGTGATGGTTTCGGTAGGGAACGTGCCACCTTTGGTGATGAAACGATATCCGTTGCCTCTTATTGCTTTCAAAAAAATTCGTCAACATAGAACAACAGGAATGTTGTGTTCAATTTTGGAATTTTTTGGGGTTCGTTTGGACATTTTTATACATTAACTAGGTTTTCCAGGCATTTTATGTGCATAATTCAAATTTTAATTACATGCACATTCTCCAGTGCATATAAACTGGTTGAAAAATCAAATATGTGTCATTGCTTGCATGCTTAGGTCTCATGCAAGAAATGAGAATGAATTTCAAACACCCTGCAACCGTCACTCGGCCACAAACATTGAGATACCTGGTTTTAAATTCTAGTAAATCCAAAACTCGTGTGAAATTCATGAAACATGGCATGCTATCATGGAGCGGCATCAACATGCCGTGGTAAACATTTTGTCAGCGTCCCCAGGTTTAATTCGGTTTCCCCTGTTTAATTCGGCTTTTAAATATAAAACACTTATCGCAAACGTTTTAGTTAGAACACCCGTATGCAAACCGACAGCTTCCCCAGGAAGCCAAGGGAAAATGTACCGAGCAGGATTTGTGCAGCTCTTCATCGCAAACGTTTTAGATAGAACACCCGTATGCAAAGTGAGAGCTATGGTCTTCCCCCTTAAGTCGAGGGAAAATCCGCAGGGCAGGATTTGTGCATCCCTTTAACGCAAACAGTTGTTTTGGATGACCCGTGTGTAACCACGTACAAACAATTTAGAAAGATTTGCATCTGTCATATTGGTAAGTTGCCATTTGTCAAACTGGAAAGATTTACATTTGTTGATCTAGTAACGTTGCCATTTGTCAATCCTTGAAACACTGCGATTTGTCAAAATATGCAGCTAGAAATCACTAGCAGTATCTAATTTTTGCAACTAAAATTCAGTAATTAAGCATAGATTTCATTCATAGATTAAGTAGTCGTTCTTAATTTATACAAACAGTTCAACTTGACAGCTAAACCTACCAAACTTCTCCCCAATTGTTACCAACCACGTACTGAAATAGCTAGTTCAACTATATATACTAGCTAATTTTAAGTACGTTGTACAGTTCGACCACACATCTATAGTCAGATGAACTGAACAAAATAGCCCCTAAATACTACTACTACGACGGAAAGGCTTTGTGCTACTTCCGGCATCCTCTCCTCTGCCGAGCGCGCTCAGTAAGAGGCAGAGGCGGAGGAGGAGCCTACCGATGAGCTGGACAAATGCAATACAGTGCCTGCTGCTGTTGCACGTTCAGCGATGCTCGCCAGCTCGAACGCCCACTGCCGCTCCAGACGATCCCTCTCTAAGCAGCCGGACTGCTCGTAGATCTCCTGATTCCTCGCCTTTGCGCCGCGTGTGCTGCGGCCACGGCTGTGGTAAGGCTCTTTGCGTGCTCGACGAGGCGCTCCTCCTCCCCCCGCAGGAACTCGATGTAGCGTGCAAGGTCGCTGACGCACGTGCGGGCCTCCACCTCCGCCTCCCACGTTCAGGCCGCGGCGGCGGAGCAGGTGATAATCTCGGCGGTCGACGATGGGCTGGCGGCCACGGCGGCCGATGATGGGGTGACGGCCACGACCACCACCTTCCGCCTTCGAGCCGGTGGCGGAGCGGGTGATGGCCACGATGGCCGGCAGTGGGGTGGCGGCCACGACGGCCACCTCCCGCCTTCGGGCCGCGGCGGCGGAGCGGGAGATGGCCCTGGCTTTAGACGGTGGTGTGGCGGCAACGGCGGCCGGCAACAGCTGCCGACAGGCAGCGGCGGTGGAGCGTGTGGTGGGTGTTCCGCGCACACCCAACAGGGACGCCACGGGCACTACATTACGCCGGGGACTGCGCCGCCGCCGCGGTATAGCCTCCTAGCTACAGCTATCCTCTGATGACGGTGGAGTGGCTGAGCGACGACGACGGACCGGTGCCATTGGCGATTGTGGGAGAAGCAGACGAGATAAGCTACAGGGAGGGAGGGGAAAATGCGAAGCAGGACTCGCCGGCCGTGAGGGTTTTTATAGCAGGCCAGTAAGCATTGGGATTTTGGGGGATTTCACCGAGTCGGGCGGGAAGCTTGCGTGGGAACCTTCGAGGTTGCGCGGGAACGGGCTCACCGACAATTCATTGGCGCCGCCGTTTGGCCAAAAGAACGCCCCCGCGTGCTGCGCAAGCTTGCGCTGTAAGCCGTCTGCGGCAGCGGGGTGATAAGACGTGCGAGAGGAGGACGAAAGGACATGTACACATACGGTTAATAAAAAATATGTTTGCTATTTAATTACCTACTATACCCCCGTCCTGGTTTATAAGTAGGATTTAACTAATAAAATACGAATGCATGTCGCCAAAGATTATATCGTTGGAGTCGTATTTGAACATAGTTTCCAGCTATACAATTTTTGTAACATGCATTAACACTTTTTTGGTTAAATTTAAGGTTATATACCAGCAAGCGTTTTCCCGCAACACACACAGCTTATTCCATCACAAACAGCTCGGATGGATCAACTGTATGCCATGCATCGCACACACAACTCTAATCTGATTCATGCTTGGTGTCTCCGACATCGCTCGCACATTTCGTCTTATTTGCCACGTATCAGTGTGCCGGCCTCTGCTCGCGTCCCTCGGCAAGCTCTGCTCACCGTTAGGCGCCGCGGCGCACTCTGTCGCATCCGTTGGCGTGCTCTGCTCGCGTCCGTCGACGCCCTCGGCTTGTGGACAACTTTTCCTTGCGCTTTCAACTGCTATATGCATATATATATATATGGTTGCTCGCCGTTGAGGCGACCGCGGAGCGCTCTGCTCGCGTACCTCCGCGCGCGCTCTACCAGGGGTTGGGCGTGCACACGATCACGTCAGGGGCCCCATATGCATGCGGTTGCGCCGCGCGTGTTGCCACGCGATGCAGTTACGTGCGGCATGATGGAGTTACGCGCTGCAAATTAGAACTGCCATCAGGGCCTGCCGATATTCCTGGCCGTCCAGCTTCCCCTTTAATTCACGCAACCATTATAACCTTAGTCTCTTCAACCTTTCGATCGCGCCCCACAACACAACAAGCACACCCATGACAACACATAGAGAGGGGATGTCCAGCGGTGCTCTAATGGAGTTCGGTGAGCATAGAGTGGATACCCACGCGAGGGAGACGGATCTCTCGTGGTGTACACCATCGACCCGACCGTGGTGGACGACTACATCAACAGCGTTGAGCAGTTGCTTGCTCGAGACAAGTACAAGGTGGTCGGCATCGACCTCCAGTACACCGTCGCTCGTCCCGGCATAGATCAGAAGGTTGCCATCGCCCAGTTGTGCGTGCGCCATCATGTCCTCATCTACCACTACTGCATGGCCACAGACCCTTGAGACCGTTTCAACAGATTTTTCAACAGCACCGACTACAAGTTTGCCACGGTGGAAACCAAAGACGATGTAAATGCGCTCAGTGTTACGGGCTTGGCCTGCAAGAACCTTGTCGAAATCCGTGACCACTACAGGGTCTGGGGCACCATGAAGAAGGACTCCCTGGTCGAACTCGCCTCGGCCATCATCGACCCCTACTATGAAAAGATGAAGCAGGATGCCCAGAGAACAAGTCACATATCCTGGCACAGGGCCTGGATGCGGCAATTGGATGAACCTCACCTCAAGTTCGCGGCCAAGAGGGTGTACACATGCTATGAGATGCACAGGCGGATCGTTGACATGAGGAAGTGCCTCGTTACCCAAATCGACGAGCCCGGATCGAGCCACAAGCAGAGCAAGCATCACAAGAAGTAGATGATGATCAGATGATCATTTATGCTATTTAATCATGCATGTAGTATATAGTTTACTTTATTGGTGTGTGGAAATGTCATGTGTGTAGTATCCACCTATGTAATTATGCATGTAATAGTTTACTTTGGTGTGTGCAAATGTCACGGTTGTAGTAGCCACCTATGTAAGTGGATGTTTAATTTGGTTATGCAAGCATGTCCTTATAAGTGTGTGTGTGTGTGTGTGTGTGTGTGTGTGTGTGTTCTGTATGCAATCCCATCGCACAACACACATGTCTTATTAGCAGCAACCGTTTGTGTTATTATCGGTCTTCACACACATTTCTGATTATAGACCTGTTTGCCGCGTATCACACACATCTTGTTAAGTTGAACCGTTTTTGTTCTCATGTCTCAACGCAAACAGTTCATCCGAGTGAACCGCATGCTGTATATCGCACACACCTTGATCTGGCTGACCGTTTCTTTTGTGTTGCCTAATCACAAACAGTTCATCCGAGTAAATCGTATGTTGTATATCGCACACACCTCCATCCACTAGTAGAAAAAGGGGCAAATCTGAGACACATTAGTGCCAGTTTGATTTTGAGCCGGCACTAATGTGTCCATTAGTGCCGGTTCCAACGGCTAGCCGGCCGTTCTCATTAGTACCGGTTCGTGGCTAACCTTTAGCACCGGTTCGTGCCACGAACCGGTACTAAAGAGAGTGGTGGCAGGGTGTTGTCAGTCTGGGGCCCGTCCAGCACCTTTAGTACCGGTTCGTGGCACGAACCGGTACTAAAGGTCGACGTATAAACCCTTCGTCCACCCGAGCCACTCTGTTCATCCCCTTTCCCCTCACTTCCTCTGTTCTTCCCCTCTCTTCCTCGAGCTCCTCACAAATTTTGCCCAAAATTTGTCAAGATTTGAAGGCCCCCATCCATTCAAATGATCACAAAGGTTAGCAGCTTTGTCCTTTCAACTCTCATTGCTAGATTAGCTCTTGCAATGCTTTGTATAGTGATTAATTTGGGAGGAATTATAATTTTCTAGTATTTGATTTATATGCAATTTGAGGTCAAAAGTAACACTTAGTTTGCATATGTAGGTGTGGTTTACTTAGTGCCTTCTAAATCTCCATCGTAACCACCGTCGATCGCCCGCACCGTCCCGTCACCGGCACCACCTTGTGGTGAGGCTCTTGTTCATGAATGTTTTACATTACCAAATTGATGTTTGTGTGATTTGGATATATAGTTACTCATATAATTATCTTACCCGTACGTTGTTTGTTATACATAGTGCCATGGTTTTGATATCCGTCCCCGTCGGCCCTCGTCCTTGTTATGATTCGGATGTGGTATATTCTTTTTTAAAACTAGTTGTTGCATTTCGTGTTTATGACAAATTATGCCCATCAAGTTGACATAGATATTTTTATCTAGGAGGTATGTGAACCGGAAATTCCAACCGACCCTATTGTCGAGAGGTTAAATTTAGTTGAAAGAGAAAACGAGTATTTGAAAGAAAAATTGAAACGAATTGAGGGGGAGAAGATGGAATTGGAGTTGCATGTTGTCGATGTCGTAGATGATCACAAGATCAAGATGGAGAAAATTAGGTTGAAGATTAGAAAGATTAGAAAATATGCCATTGATAGTGTGGCTTGGTATCATTATGCTGTTGGATCAATTGTAACCTTAGTTGCGATCTTGATCGCATTTGTCGTTGCATTAAAATTCTTTAGCTAGAGAGTTATTTGTATGTTGCATTTAATTAAGTGTTGTATATGAACTTTATGTATGAACTTTATGTATGAACTTTATGTATGAACTTTATGTATGAACTTTATGTATGAACTTGTATTAATTTGGTCTATTCGGTGTTGTGTAATGAAGATGAGCCGACAATGGATGTATGATGACCGATGCTCTCCCGAGTTCATTAATGGCGTGCATACTTTTCTGCTTGCCGCTGAGGCAAACAAGCGGGCGGATGGTTTTATGCCTTGCCCATGTGCTGGCTGTAAGAATGGTCACAATTACTCTACGTCAAGAACCATTCACGTCCACCTATTTGAGTCCGGTTTCATGCCCCACTATAATGTTTGGCCCAAGCACGGAGAAATAGGGGTTATGATGGAAGACAATGAAGAAGAAGAGGACGACGACGGCTATCCTGGCCATGGGTTCCTGAATACGATGATACAACAATGGGGAAGAAGCTGAGCCGGCAATGCGGGAAGAAGTCGAAGAAGAGGCATCGATGAGCCCACCGATGATCTAGGTCGGGCCATTGCCGATGCAAAGAGAAAATCGCAAGTGATCTGGAGAGGACGAAGTTGCAGCGCATGTTAGAGGATCACAAGAAATTGTTGTACCAATTGCGGTTGACAAAAAAGTTGGGCACCACACTTGAATTGCTGCAATGGAAGGTAGAGAATGGTGTATCTGACAAGGGATTTGGAAAGTTGCTGGTAATGATAAAAAATATGCTTCCAAAGGACAACGAATTGCCTGAGAGTACGTATGAAGCAAAGAAGGCTGTCTGCCCTCTAGGGTTAGAGGTGAAAAATATACATGCATGCCCTAATGACTGCATCCTCTACCGCGGTGAGTACGAGGATTTGAACGCTTGCCCGGTATGCGGTGCATTATGTTATAAGATCACCGCGATGACCTCGGTAATGTCGAGGGCGCCCCCAGAAGAAGATTCCTGCCAAGGTGATGTGGTATGCTCCTATAATACCACGGTTGAAACGTTGTTCCAAAACAAAGAGCATGCGAAAGCGTCACGGTGGCACGCAGAAGACCGTAAGAAATAAAGTTGAGAGTACCACGACGGTTCGCAGTGGAGAAAATCAAGAGAAATCTTGGGAGGAGTTTGCGGTGACCCAAGGAACGTATGGTTTGGTCTAAGCGCAGATGGCATTAATCCTTTTGGGGAGCAGAGCAGCAACATAGCACGTGGCATGTGACTCTATGTTTGGATAACCATCCTCCTTGGTTGTGCATGAAGCGGAAGTTCATTATGATGCCAGTGCTCATCCAAGGCCCTAAGCAACCCGGCAACGACATTGATGTGTACCTAAGGCCCTTAGTTGAAGAACTATTACAGCTGTGGAATGGAACAGGTGTACGTGTGTGGGATGAGCACAGACAGGAAGAATTTGACCTAAAGGCGTTGCTGTTCGTGACCATCAATGATTGGCCTGCTCTCAGTAACCTTTCAGGACAGACAAACAAGGGATACTGCGGATGCACGCACTATTTGGATGATACCGACAGTATATATTTGGATAGTTGTAGGAAGAATGTGTACCTGGGACATCGTCGATTTCTTCCGACAAGGCATCCCATAAGAAAGAAAGACAAGCATTTCAAAGGTGAGGCAGATCACCGGACGAAGCCTAGCCACCGTACTGGTGCTGATGTACATGATATGGTCAAGGATTTGAAGGTAATCTTTGGAAAGGGTCCTGGCGGACAACCTGTTCCGAAGGACGCCGACGACGACGCACCCATGTGGGAGAAGAAATCTATATTTTGGGACCTGCCATATTGGAAAGACCTAGAGGTCCGCTCATGATCGACGTGATGCACGTGACGAAGAATCTTTGCGTGACCCTGCTTGGCTTTTTGGGCGTGTATGGGAAGACAAAAGATACACCAGAGGCACGGAGGACCAGCAACGTATGCACGGAAAAGACGGCATACATCGAGTCGAGCCAGCTACGCTCTTACCAAAGAAGAGAAGGAAATCTTCTTCAATGCCTGCTCAAAGATGAAGGTACCATCGGCTTCTCGTCGAATATAAAGGGAATAATAAATATGGCAGAGAAAAGTTCCGAACCTAAAGTCTCATGACTGCCACGTGATTATGACGCAACTCCTTCCGGTTGCATTGAGGGGCTTCTACCGAAAACGTTCGATTAGCCATTGTGAAGCTATGTGCATTCCTCAATGCAATCTCTCGAAGGTAATCGACCCAGAAATCATACCAAGGTTCTGACGAATGATTTGGTGCAATGTCTTGTCGGTTTGAGTTGGTGTTCCCACCATCCTTCTTCAACATCATGACGCATGTCCTAGTTCACCTTCTTGAAGAGATTAACGTTTTGGGTCCTGTATTTCTACACAATATGTTCCCTTTGAGAGGTTCATGGAGTCTTGAAGAAATATGTTCATAACCGTGCTAGGCCAGATGGAAGCATCTCGAAGGGCCATGAAAATGAGGAGGTCATTGAGTTTTGTATTGACTTTATTCCTGACCTTAAGTCGATTGGTGTTCTTGAATCACGGCATAAGGGCAGACTGGATGGAAAAGGCACGCTAGGCGGGGATCAAATAATATGTATGGACGGGCATTCTCTCACTGAAGCACACTACACAGTTCTACAGAATTCCGCCTTGGTGGCTCCATGCATGGAGGAACACAAGAATTTTCTACACTCCAAACACCCGGAGAAGTCTGGCGATTGGATTACACGTGAACAAACGAGGACTTTCGCCGGTTGGTTGCAGAAACATGCCATACATGATGGAGATATTCAAGATGACCTGTACTCGCTGTCCCAGTTACCATCTTCGAATATAATGACTTTCAAAGGGTACCAGATAAATGGGAATACATTTTACACGATCGCCCAAGATAAGAAGAGCACCAACCAAAACAGTGGTGTCCGCTTTGATGCAACAACCAACACGGGAAAGGAAACATATTATGGTTACATAGTGGACATATGGGAACTTAACTATGGAGGTGATTTGAAGGTCCCTTTGTTTCGGTGCAAATGGGTCAATATGACATGAGGCGGGGTAACGGAAGACCCGCAGTACGGAATGACAACAGTGGATCTCAACAATCTTGCGTGTGCAGAGACGACCATTCGTCCTAGCCAATGATGTGGCGCAGGTTTTTTATGTGAAAGACATGTCTACCAGGCCGAGAAAAAGAAAAGATAAGGAAGCGAATGGATCATACGAAGAGCCAAAGCACCACATAGTTCTTTCAGGAAAAAGAAACATCGTGGGAGTGGATGACAAGACAGACATGTCAGAAGATTACGAAAAGTTTGATGAAATTCCTCCATTCACAGTGAATATTGACCCGAGCATCCAGTTAAATAATGAAGATTTTCCATGGCTACGGCGCAAAGGGACACACGCGAAGAAAAAGTTTCACACCCAAAGATCTGGGATGTGATCGGCTTCACTATCATCACTTTCTTCTGTGTTTCACACCCAGGAGGGAATCTCTGTAATAGTTAGGGTAGTTATGTGTTTTGGCATTTGAAACGCGAAGAAATTTTATGTGCAAACAAAAGTAGAGAGGGTTACGGCAAAAACTGGATGCACTTCGTGTACAAAATGTACAATCTCTTTCGAATTATCAGGGTTTCCGACGAAAACTCAGCTGTTACAAAGGCATTTCATTATTTAAATAACCTAAGCATTACCAAACTGAACATAATGATAAAACACACTAATATTAAACATAAGAAAAAAGAATCACTGAAAAATCTTTTTTCAAAGTTAAGTTATTCACAAACTAGTGATTCACACAAATTTCAAATAATTCAAAATTTAAACTATTCAAATTTGAAAACTACCGGCACTAACAGAAAGTTTGTAATTTTTGTACCTAAAGCAAAAATATTCACAAATAAACTCTAAATACAGCAAAAAACAACTCAAAAATAAATAAAACAAAAATAAATAAAGCGAAAAAATTAAGAAAATAAAAAAGCCCGCCTACTGGGCCAAAGCGGCCTGCATACGACTAGGAACCCAACCTTTTGTTGGGCCAGGATGCAGGCCCGCAAAGGCCCAGTAGGCCCACTAGGCAGAAGAGAACAGGTAGGCCCAGTAGGCCTACTTAGGAGAGGAGCTCGTGAGAGCTACCGCACTGGGGCTTATAAACCAGTGCGGTAGCCCCTCGGCTAGAGAGGTGGGACTAAACTTGCGCACCGCCTGGAGCCAACACACCCCCTTTAGTACCGGGTGGTGGCTCCAACCGGTACTAAAGGGTGGGTCTTTAGTACCGGTTGGTGCCACGACCCGGTACTAAAGGGGGTGCGCTTCCCGCCGCTTGGCCTGGCCAAAACAGACCTTTAGTACCGGTTGGTGGCTCCAACCGGTACTAAAGGTCCATCCTATATATACAACACTTGAAAAAATTCAGTTTCCCTCTGTTTCTTCCCTCTGTTTCCTCCCTTCGTCGCGCCGCCTGCCCGATCGACGCCGTCCCGTCGGCGTCCGACGCCACCGCCCTCGTCGCCGACCCGGCCGTGCCCGCCCTCGTCGCCGCCCGCCGTCGCCGCCGCCCGTGCCCGTCCCGTCCCCGTCCCCCGTCCCGTCGCCGCGCGCGCCGCCGCCTTCGTTGTCCCGCCCGCCCGTCGTCGCCGCCCAATCCCGTCGCCCGTCGTCGCCGCCCAATCCGTCGCCCCGTCGTCGCTGCCCCGTCCCGTCGCCCCGTTGTCGCCTCGCCGGTGAGCTCGCCCCGGCCGCCATGTCCAGTTGTCCACACACACTACACACACACACACACACACACACACACACACACACACACACACACACACACACACAAACACATAAGTGATATAAATATTTAGTTATAGAAATATTTATAAAAATGTTAGCAATTTTTCTGTTTTTTAGTAATATAAATATTAGAAATGTTAGTTATATAGAAATGTTATAAATGTTTTCTGTTTTTTAGTTATAGAAATGTTAGCAATTTTTCTGTTTTTTAGTAATATAAATATTAGAAATGTTAGTTATATAGAAATGTTATAAATGTTTTCTGTTTTTTAGTTATAGAAATATTTATAGAAATGTTAGCAATTTTTCTGTTTTTTAGTTATATAAATATTAGAATTGTTATAGAAATGTTAGTTATATAATCAGGAAATTTTAGAATTAGTTTTAGTTAGATGAATTAGATTAATGTCAAATTGTTAGAATTTGCATATATATAGAATTTTAGTTATCACAATCCTATCATTTAAAAAATGTTACTTTTTGCGGGCATATAGTATTTGTTCTCGACGATATGCCCGGCCCGCATCCTCGCCGTCGACCCGTTCGCGACGACGTCCTGCTTCAGAGGACCCATGTCCGGACTGGCTCACTTGGCTGGCACTGGAGGTGCTACTCGAGGCGCGCCCGCAGTGAGGAACCCGACCTCGGATCTCGTCGTCGACCCTGATCTTCTTTGGTGGCGTTCGCGTGGGCCACATTCGGTGCAGATTCAGCCGGCCCCGCCAGAGGTGGTGCGTCACCGTGTCAGGGAGGAAGATGAGCACGTCCATCGCTACATGGCTGCTATGGACGACGTCAGGTTCTGCACTACTTGGCGGGTTCTTTGGGCAGATGACCGGAGATATGATCCTGTGATGGTTCCTTCTCTTTGGGTGTGCACCGCCCGCGCCCCAGGAACCGCGAGTGGCGCCCTAGATTCTTCTGTAGTACTCGATCTTTATTAGGTACCTAGCCAGTGATGTATTCGATATATAATATTAAGACGATGATGTATTCGAGATTATATATATTAAGACGATGATGTATTCGAGATTATATATATTAAGACGATGTATTCGAGATTCAGTTTTTCCTTATTGATTGCATCCACGCATTGTAATTTGAATACTAATTAAATTGTTTTATATTTCTTCTGTATTAGTTAAGTAAAAGCTATGGCGGACAATACCGGCAGAGAGAGAGAAGAGGAATTGTTCGACATCATCGCAGCCCTCACAGGCTAGATGATCTGAATGAAGCGATGACGGCTCCCAATATCTGAACAATACCGGAGAGGGTGATGAAAAGATATTCGATCTCGACGACCGAGCTGATGAAGTAATGAACTATGATTATGATTATGATGACACATACAATGTTTGTGATGACACGCATAATGCTGATCTTCAAATAACAAAGACTACCGGCGAGGTATATTTATATAAGCAGGCATCATGGTGATCATCACATGTTTTTTATTGAAGATATATTAACGAATCGATCATTCTTCTTTCAGCCCTCGGATCGAGCAAATCTGCTTCTACTGAGACAGCGGGACAAAGCGAGGCCAGGCAGATTGTTGAAGGATGGTGTAAAGTACAACATCGAATCCATCAAACCTAGTGGTGAACCCTCACGCCTAAGAACATTGCGAACAAGTGGACTCGTCGGTCGGAGTTCTTTTGAAGGACAAACTCCGATCTCCATTCAAGAATGGAAAGAGCCAAAGACTAAACGTCCAGTGTTACTTGGGTCGACGAAGAGAGCCAAAAAGTCCTTTGAAATCTCGATGGAACATTTCACCCTACCAGATCATTTCACTTTGAAGCGAGATGTGGAGAAAGTCAAGGGCGCTGCTCTTAAGAAGATGGCAATTGCATTCAACACCCACGAGAAAACTGTATGGGCCAACTACCTCGCTTGAGAAGGAAGACTCCAGAATTCACGGAACCTTTGGAGAAGCAAAGAGAGCACTGGGGCGATTTCGTGACCTTCAAGGATTCAGAATTAGCTAAGGAACGGTCGATAAAAACAAGGCAAATGCCGCAAAAAGACGCAGTTCCATAGGCTGGGTCCAGTGGCTACGCTGTGGGAATGCCTAAGTGGGATAAGTCTGAGCAAGAGATGGAGGATGCAGGGTCACTCCGGTTACTAGAGCTGGCCCCAGTGCGTAACTTGGTTCTATGCGCATGGGGGGCGTTGGACCCGAAGACAGGCCTAGTTTTGAAGAATGCAAGTCTAAAAGGAGCCGAACAAAACATAATTGACGCAATAGAAGAAGCTCGAAAGGGGGTGTTCATGCCCAACAGAGAGAACGACGAGCTTATGCGCGCCCTGGGAAATCCTGAACACCTGGGAAGAACACGAGGCAAGGGCGTTATTCCCTGGTATGAGGGCTTTTCAGAATGGAACGAGGACTACATGACCCGTGCAAGAAGGAAGATGGAGGAGGAGAAGAAAAGGAAGCTGGAGGAGGAGCAGAGAAAGCAGGACGCGGAACGCCTTCAAGGCCTAGAAGCAAGGCACACGGACTTGGCACTCAAATTCCAGAAGCAGCAGCAGCAGATCGACTCACTTAGCCGGAAAGGGGTCTCGGCAGGCGGCAAGAGTAAGCGGATGATCGTCCAGCATTGGATAGCACCGTCCCATCCATGCCGAGAAGCAGCGTTGGTTCTGCCCCGGGCGACACACTGCTGGATACATACCCTGTGGATGACATCATAGAGAACACTAATTGTGAGCTACACTCCAAAATGAAGTACATATCCATGAAGGTGGCGGACAGCGTTGCTTTTCCAGTTACCCCCGAAGCAACCTTCCATTGCATCCTGATTCCAGAGGGCTATGCTCGTGTCATGGTTGATGAAGTGGTGGACCCATATTCGGGGCTACAGCTTGACATTCCTGGAGGTGAAGACGAGCGCACACGGGGAGAGGCCATACATCGTATCATCCTATGGAGAAAGGATTGCATCATCTTTCGAAGTCCACCGACACCGCGTCGTCTGCCGACTCCGCCACCGAGTCAGCAGACTCCCGCTCCTCCAAGTCCACGAACGCGTGAGCCGACTCCTCCTCGAAGTCCGCCACCTCCTCCAAGTCCCCGAACGCGTGAGCTGACTCCTCCGTTTTCAAGTCCGGCACAGCGTCATGCCACTTCTCCGGTTTCAAGTCCGGCACCGTGTCAGGCCACACCTCCTGCTTCAAGTCCGGCACATCGTCAGGCCACTTCTCCTGGTCCAACTCAGCCACATCAGCCGTCTCCGCCGTCTCAGCAATCGCAGAAGAGACATGCCGCAGCTATGGTGCGTAGCGGTACGAGTCGAGGTAGTTCAGGAAGTACAGGCGGAGACAAGCGATATAAATATGGTCCAAGCCTCGCTCCTCTTCCTCAAAGGCCTTACAACATGACTAAGGAGCAAAACGCAGCCATAGTGCAGGCCCAAGTGGACGCCCATTTTGGACCGGAACCGGCACCGCCGCCAAAGGAGAAAGTGCCTAAGAAAGTAATTGACCACTTCATTCATATGTCTAGAGAACCAGCTCCCAAGCCTGTTGACTCAGACTATGAGCACCAAATCAGGAAACTACATCGAGAACGGCTAAAGAAGGAAGCGAGCTCGAGCTCGAGCAAACAAGCAGCGGGCAAAAAATGCGGGAATACCGTTCCCCAGCTGGGAGAATAGGCGGCGCAATCGATCCCCCGCTTGTTGTGCCAACAACACATGAGAGGAGGTCGCGCACCCAATATTATTGTGGGCAAACCGTTAAAGTTCCCCAGCTAGGCGATGTGGTAATAACGGAGGAGCATATAATGCAGGCTGAAATGCTCAAGATCTCTATTGGACAACTCCTCGAAATTGAGCCCATGTCTCCGCTTAGAGAGGAGGAAATAAAATGGAAATATGCCCGGGGCAAACCTTTGGTCGAGCCAGACAAGGTCAAGAACCTCCCAACGAGAATGTATGAATTGCATCAATGGTACATGAACATTACCAAGATTTCCAATCGAGAGTCCCTCATGGTGAATGTCAAGAAGGAGCATTACTACCATGAGAAAGCTCTGTGCGTTGAGTATTCAGAACTATTTCAGTTATACAATCAAGACGCACTCGACAAATCTCTCGTTAGTTGCTATTGTTTGTAAGTGATTTCTTTCTGTAATTTTTGATCAATCATTACATGTAATTATCCTCACTATATATTCTTTTCTGTGGTATTATATGCAGGATGAAGATGTATGAAATGAAAAAATCTGGACGCTATGGCATTGGGTTCATTGACCCAAATACCATTAATGAGTACACATGGAATCTTGCAACTTCTAAAGCAGGTGTAGAGGAAAGCATGCTAGAGTTCTTGAAGTGCCTCAATACCAATGAAGATATACTACTTCCTTACAACTTCACGTGAGTTAATACAAATTCTGTTTTTGCTTACTAGCTAGCTAGATGTTAATAACTAAGTGTATATGGTTTACGATATATAGTTGATTAATTTTATGCACATGCCCGCTTAATTAAGACATGCAAACGTGTGCGCATGCAGTTTCCACTGGATCTTGTTAGTCATTAAAGTTGACAAAGCAACAGTCGAAGTACTCGACTCGCTACTTAAAGAAGATAAAGACTACACCATCATGAAGGGGATAGTCAACAGGTAATTTCAATCATTATTAACTATATCTCGGCCTATTATTAGTTCGTCATTTCCTGATATGAACTATTTAATAACCCCTTTATTGATTTTCTTTGCCGGCGGGCAGGGCTTGGGAAAAGTTCATCAAGGTGACTCCAGGCAATTGGCCAAAAAAGTTGTTTTGGCATCGACCAAGGGTAAGTAATTAAGTAGTACTAGCTAGCTAGCCATCTCTTTAATTCTTGTTTCAATACCATTAATTAATTAACATGCTTGATTAATCATTATCTGATTCAATTCCATTCTCGTAAAGGCCCTGAAGCAGGCGCCGGGGAATGATCTGTGTGCATTCTACGTTTGCGAGAACATTCGCATAATGGCGTTCGAAAGGAGCAGATCTCAAAGACAGGAATGGGTACGTTGTCAGAACTCTATTCACACCATTATCGATATCTTGTAACACAACTAATACACATGCATATTAATCTCCTTCTTAACAGTTCAGAGAGGTGCGGGATAAGCTCCTACCCAAGGAGCGCATACTAGCACTTCAAGAGGAAATAGCCGGATTTTTGCTCGACCAGGTCATAAATCCCAAAGGAGAATACTATTACCCGCTACCGCCCCCATGAACCACTTGTCATCGTGCATGCTCCGAAGGCACCAAGGCAACATGTAGGAGAAATTGTATATGTATATACATGTGTATGTGTGAATAGTTAATGGTGTTGGCTATGAGACATTCGATGATATTATATATATATATATATATATATATATATATATATATATATATATATATATATATATATATATATATATATATATATATATATATATATATATATATATATATTCTACGTCGAGAAAATCTATTTATACATATGCATAACGTGTACAATTTGTAGTATCGTGAAATACCAGCAAACAAAAAAGAATTAAATGGAAAATAAAGCCAAATTGAAAACACAAAATTAAAGCAAAAATTAAAAAACACCCAAACATTTAGTACCGGTTGGTGTTACCAACCGTACTAAAGCCCTGCGCCTGACACGGGCCTGGCTCGTGCCGCGTGTTTGCACTTTAGCGCCGGTTCGTGATTTACCGGTACTAAAGGGGGACCTTTAGTCCCCACTCTTTAGTGCCGGTTGACGAACCGGCACTAAAGGCCGTCACGAACCGGCACTAAAGGCCGGTTTTGCACTAGTGATCTGACTGCCCGTTTCTTTTGTTCCTCCTCATCGCAAATAGTTAATTGAACTGAACCGTCTGCCCTGCATCACACATGCAACTAAAATCTGAACCGTGTTTGATGGCTCCGCCCTCGCAAACGTTTTGCACCTTTTTTGACAGTTTTTTACACCACAGTTTGCGATTATGGCATCGCACACAGTTTCGTTGAAGGGTCTCTGATCGTAGTGTCGCGTTAGCAGCTTCCTGCAGTAGTGTAGGGCCCTTCCAGAGGTGATGCTATCGCTGATGACAAGACGGGCCATCGATCCTTCCATCGACGACACAAAGGAACTCTCAACGAAAGCACCAATGTCGGTGTCAAAACCGGTCGATCTCGGGTAGGGGGTCCCGAACTGTGCGTCTGAGGATCGAAGGTAACAGGAGACAAAGGGGACACGATGTTTACCCAGGTTCGGGCCCTCTTAATGGAGGTAAAACCCTACTTCCTTCTTGATTGACTTTGATGAGTATAGGAGTTACAAGAGTTGATCTACCTCGAGATCGTAATGGCTAAACCCTAGATGTCCAGCCTATATGAATTCTGATAGCCTCTACAGACTAAACGCTTTGGCTTATGTAGACACCGGAGGGGCCTACGGTTGTACAGAGTCGGTTTACAAAAGAAGTAAACTATACATCCAGACGCCAATCTTGCCATCCACGCGAAGGAGAGTCCTATCCGGACACGGGGGAAGGTCTTCTGTCTTGTATCTTTACGGCCCATCAGTCCGGCCCATAACACACAGCTCGGACACCCGAGGACCCCTTAATCCAGGACTGCCTCACCTATCATCTTTCTCTTTGCCATCCAAAGTGCTAAGTCCTTGGCTTACGTCCAAGCATTGCATGGAAGTTAAAATAGCCGAAGCGAGAAAAAGATATGATTTAATTGCTTGGTTTGGCACTGTGGTGTTCATGGTTGATATCTTTATGTTAGGAAGTCTGAGTATGCCAGGCTTACATGATTAAGTGGGTAGGGATAAATGTTCGTTAGCATTTTTATTTGGAAGGCAATGATTGTTTGCTACTATGCTTTGTCTATTATTTCTTTGATGTCAAATTGATAATCTCTTGCTTTACATCACTTGTTTCCCATACCACAAATGAATTACTTGATCAAGTACATGTTAGGTAGCATTCAACATAATAAATTCTTTCTTTTATCATTTACCTACTTGAGGACGACCAGGAATTAAGCTTGGGGATGCTGATACGTCTTCAACGTATCTATAATTTTTTATTATTTCATGCTATTATATTATCACTTTTCTATGCTTTATAAGCTTTTTTATATTATTTTTATGGACTAACCTATTAACTTAGTGCCTAGTGTCAGTTATCTTTTTTTCATGGTTTTTGTTTCATAGAAAACCATACCTACCGAAGTCCAAACACTATGAAACTTTGCAGTGATTTTTCTAGAACATAAGAGACCCTAGAAGCTTCGGGGGAGGACCAGAAGACCAACAAGGAGCCCACCAGCCAGGGGCGCGCCCTGGGGGGTGACCGGACTTGTGGCTCCCTCATAGATCCGTTTGCCCTAATTCCAGGACTATAAATTCACATATATTTTGAAACCCTCAGAGCGAGACCCGAACCAATTCTTCCGCCGCCGCAACACTCTATTCTTCCACAATCCCATCTGGAGCCCTTTTCCAGTGCTCTGTCGGAGGGGGAAATCATTGGGGAGGCAATCTTCATCAGCCTTGTTGCCTCCAGGATGATGTGTGAGTAGCACTTCGGCGACTCCTCTCATCGTGGTCCTTCGTCTGTGTCTGTGGTGGCTTGGCCTTCATCCCGAGTGTCTCCGTGATTTCTTTCTTCATACCTAAGCATACATATAGTTCCCGCTTGAGGTAGTAGCCATGTCCCATATGGTTCATATGGAAGCTCATTAAGGAGAGATGTCACCTTGGCCTCGATAGCTCTTGCACATGCTCTTGTCATCGGTCCACTTGGTGCTTGGGGAGACGACGGTGGGTCCATGGGGATGACCGTGGCATGCTCCGCATCATGCGTGGATGGCCGCCATCAGGTCAATGCCGTTGTTCACCAAGCCGCCCACCCATTGGTCTTGGATGTTGTTGTTACCGATCATGATGGGGATCAGGGGGGCGGCACGGCAGCGGGCGAGCCGTCGGAGGAGAGCACCAAGGGGCGGTGAGGAGAGTGTGAGAGAGCGGCGTGAATGGGAGAGTGGGCGGTGACACATGAGAGGGAGGAGAGTTATGATATGCCTCGTTTGTCTCACGTGCTCCCCGAGGCGTGCAACAAAGAGGCACGCGTGGCTCGAGCGAGCCTGGCTCGCAAACCCCCCCTTATTTGGCTGTTCCTTCGTGGATAGGCCTAGGGGGGCTTCAAGTTCCGAGCGACCGGAGAAGCAAATGCAGCACAAGAAACCAAACAGGCCAAATTTTTTCCCACGCAGGCCTAGTTGGGCCTAATGTGGGCTACCGAACACGCCCTTGGTGATGCTCACGGTCAGAAGGTTGTCCTTGTGGTGGCTCTTTTCTCCTTGGCATGTCCTTGCTCCTAGAGCCGCCACAAGCAAATGCATGGTGAAACAATATAAGAAAGAAATAGAACCTTAGCCCCCTAGCTACCTGGCGTGCTAGATGTAGGATTTTCGAGTCAAGAAATCAGGGATCAAGGATACCATGTATTTGTTCGCCCAGGGGCTAAAACGCCTAGCTTCATCGATCTACCCAGAATAATAGGATGCAGAGATTTATATAGGCTCATGCCGCACTGGCGTAATATCATAGTTCTATTATTGGTTGGTTTGATGTGGATGATATAGTGGAGTTTACAAATGCTCGGACGAGCCTCGATAGTGCTCGCAGGAGCCTTTTTGGTGCAAGGGTAATGCTACTGTCTTGAGCGCCCTTTCTTCTTCATCCACTAAGTGTTGCTTTTCTCTGGATGTGAGATAACTTTCTTCTTTGATGGCCACGAACCTCCCCTTATATATGGTTGAGGGGTACAACCGTGGCTGTCTAGAGGTGTGAACGCTTAAGGAAAACAGGAGACTAGATCCCATATGACCACTGCTTCCTCTCAACTAGGAAGGTGTTGGGCCCTCAAGTGCAAGGGTTTGCAGCAGGCAACAGTTTCCCTCAAGGGACCTCAAGGTTAATCCATGAGATTCCAACTCGTGATGGTTACCTGCACACACAAAACAAAATGTCCTTGTGTCCCCAACTTAATTAGTGAAGTTGTCAATCCCACTAGCCTTCATAGTCACAAAGGAATTAAAACCACAAGTGTATGGAATATCTGATTGCATTAACAAAGTAAAATAAAATGTAAATAGTGATTGGAAATTTATAAGTTGGACCGGGATCTGTAGGTTCACTAGTGGTTTCTCTCAGAAAAGATAGCAACGGTGTGGTGAACAAAAACAATTGAGCAGCGATTACATTGCAATAGTTATGAGTTGAATATCCATGGCACAATTACCATATGAGCATCATGTCCCAATATCTATAGATCACCATCCGACTGCATCTATAGCTAATACTCCATAACAAGACAGCTATCCAGCATACATCTCAAAATATTGAATAAAACAAAGTATTGCATTAATTAGTGACATGAAGTAGATGATATATTGTCTACATCTCGCGTTTAAAGGACAACTACGCAATCACCTTTTTATCCCAGGCAGCAACAACACAATGCAAGCCATTTCTACTTTTCACTGCGGTGGATTACTTGCAAGATTGAACCCAGCTATCACACACAACTCCCTCTTGGATATCAAACCCCTAACTCGGCCAGAGAAATAAGAATATATGGACAACATATCTAAATAAGAATTACACTAAAACGAAACCAAGTAGATCTCCAAATAATTCATGAATAATCTTATCATAAAGTGATAATTCATCATATCGCAACAAACACACCCCACGAATTACATCAGATGGATCATGATCATGTAGAGAAGCTCACGTGATCTTTGTATTAAGAAACATGGAAGAGAGAACCAAGTAGCTACTACATACCCGTAGTCCAAAGGAAACTATTAATGGGTGGTCATGGTGGCCTTCAAGTTGATGGAGATGGCCACTGTGAAGATATTCCCTCCGGTAGAGTACTAGAAAAGGCCTCCAGATTGGGTCATGAAGAAACGGCGGCGTGTGGTGGCGGAAAAATTAGGGCTATAAATTCCTGAATGGTTTCGGAAGTATATAGAAGCACAAGGACCAGAAGTTGGTAAATCGGAGGCTCGAGGGCCCACGCAGCAGGGGAGCGCGGCCCCTAGGGCGCGTGAGGCCCGCCTGTCAAATGGTATATTTTAGCACCTAAAACATGTAGACTTGTGGCGGTCTGCGTAGCCCATGGCCCCATTTAATGCTTAGTCGGCACGTGGCCATGCTCGCGGCCGTTGGAGCTCGTTTTTCCTGTACAAAGAGTATGCTCACTAGCGTCATGCTCGGCAGGAGAGCACTCTATGCATGACGTATCATATTTCCGTCACCGGTGTTGGATCTTTGTTGGTCATGGATCTTGCCGAAGATCTGTGTACCATCATGCGGCACACCGCGGAGGTTAGACACTTAGACTCGTTCTGGATATTGTAGTCTTTTTATGATGTTTTGCTCCTGGTTGATTCTGTCCGACATTTTGGTGTGGCCTTTGACTGGCCCAATTTGCGTTCTTGGGATACACCGGTTCCCGTTACGCCAACAAGTGCCAAATTTGTTCCTGTCTTACTTGTTTGCCAAATTATTTCGGGCTATTCAGGTACCATGACTTTTAATGCAAATTTCCCGCGAGATGTGGCCTGCAAAATGGTATATTTTAGCACTTAAAATATGTAGACTTGTGGCAGTCATCGTAGCCCGTGGCCCCATTTAATGCTTGGTCCGCACGTGGCCATGCTCGCGGCCGCTGGAACTCGTCTTTCCTGTACAACGAGTATGCTCGCTAGCGTCATGCTTGGCAGGCGAGCACTCTATGCATGACGTCACAGATGATATTTTCTTCACTGGTGTTGGATCACTGCTGGTCATGGATCTTGACGAAGATATATGTGTACCATCATGCGGCACACTGCGGAGGTTAGACTCGTTTTGGATGTTGTGGTCTTTCTAAAGTGTTTTTTGCTCCTGGTTGATTCTGTCCGACATTTCGATGTGGCCTTTGACTGGCCCAATTTGCGTGCTTGGGATACACCGGTTCCCGTTACACCAAGTGCTGAATTTGTTGCTGTCTCACTTGGTTGCCGAATTATTTCGAGCTATTTAGGTACCATGACTTCTAATGCAAATTTCCTGCGAGATCCGACCTGCAAAATGGTATATTTTAGCACCTAAAATACGTAGACCTGTGGCAGTCTGCGTAGCCCATGGCCCCATTTAATGCTTGGTCCGCACGTGGCCATGCTCATGGCCGTTGGAGCTTGTCTTTCCTGTACAACGAGTATGCTCGCTAGCGTCATTCTCGGCAGGCGAACACTCTATACATGATGTCATAGATGATATTTCCTTCACTGGTGTTGGATCTTTGCTGGTCATGGATGTTGACGAAGATCTGTGTACCATCATGCGGCACACCGTGTTAGACTCGTTCTGGATGTTGTAGTCTTTTTGATGTGTTTTTGCTCCTGGTTGATTTTGTCCAACATTTTGACGTGGCCTTTGACTGGCCCAATTTGCGTGCTTGGGATTACGCCAACAAGTGTCGAATTTGTTGTTGTCTTACTTGGTTGCCGAATTATTTCAGGCTAATTAGGTACCATGACTTCTAATGCAAATTTTCTGCGAGACGCGACCTGCAAGCACCTAAAATATGTAGACATGTGGCGGTCTGCGTAGCCCATGGCCCCATTTAATGCTTGGTTGGCACGTGACCATGCCCGCGGCCGTTGGAGCTTGCCTTTCCTATACAACGAGTATGCTCGGTACCGTCATGCTCGACAGGCGAGCACTCTATGCATGACATCTCAGATGATATTTTCTTCACTGGTATTGGATCTTTGCTGGTCATGGATCTTGACAAAGATCTGTGTACCATCATGCGGCACACCACAGAGGTTAGACTCCTTCTGGATGTTGTAGCCTTTTTGATGTGTTTTTGCTCCTAGTTCATTTTTTCCGGCATTTTGACTGCCCCAATTGGCGTGCTCGGAATACACCGGTTCCTGTTACGCCAACAAGTGCATAATTTGTTTCTATCTTACTTGGTTGCCAAATTATTTCGGGCTATTTAGATACCATGACTTCTAATACACGTTCCTGAATATAATTTTGGTTTTCAAAGCTAGTACCCGATACAGTGATCGAGTTATTCGAGTTCAGACTATACTAGAAGCATAAGCGCGCCTTGCTGTGCCGTTCTACTTTTCTACCGTTTATTTGTTTGATTCTTAATAGATTCATTGCTGCTCTATTTTAGGGTCAGGGGTTGTTGTTCATTTCAAGGGCCTTATGTGTTTTGGCTTCCATAATTTTGGGGTGAGAACACCCTTTATTGCATTGCAGTATATGTTTGGATGCTAAGACGCATCATCGTCTAGTTGGTAGGATATTACTCATCTTTTTACAATTGTTGTTCTTCATAAAAATGATATGTTAGTAGCACTGTCAAAAACATATCCAAAGTAGTGGTTGGTGTCACGCATGTCCCGGATCTGCAGGGTTGAACCATAGTGCTTGATGGACAAGATAATATTCATTTGTTAAACTAATTTAAAACTATGATATGCATAACTAAGGCTTCCGATTGTAGTATTCATCTACAACAATCATATAGCTCTATGCTTTGACCAACCAATATTTCATAACTTACCTTGGTCACATACAAATAATTCAAAACACCAACAATAATGGTCTGCAATAAAGGTAAAACATAAAAGGGCAGTGGAAGTGTGAAATACCTGGAAGTTGCAGCACTGCACCAAAGTATATGGCTTCTAATTTTCAATATCGACCATTCATATGCGTAGTTAGAATCAAAATAGAAATAATATATTTGAAATAAAAGCAATCCTTTGCACTGACTAAGGACAGGAAAGGGAATGAAGCATGTTTATAACGGTCACTAAGAGGAAGAGACGAAAATGGGAGGATCGATAAATAATAGTACAAGTGATTGATCTCAGTTTTCATTTGAATGTACCATTATTGATACATTAATAAGGTCTAGTCAGCGCTGTACATAAGCGACCCGGTGACAATTAACCAAATTATCTCCACAGAAAAATCTAGATATCATCTTGTCTTATTGTTTTAGTGCCAATTAAGTTCAGTTAGAGAATGTGCTCCTTAGGCGTGGAACCATATGCTAGTTAATACTCCCTCTGTTCCAAAATATAGTACAACTTTGTTTTGAAAAGTCAAGCGTATCAATGTTTGACCAAGTTTTAGAAAAAACATCCACATGTACCTTTATAGTTTATTTATTTAGCACTTAAGATATTAATAGTTTATTCTAGAAACTTCATCAGACATGGACATCTTTGACTTAAAAAAAGCTAATATACACTGCATTGTGGAACAGAGGCAGCATAAAGCATGCCATGTATAAACTGGCTGAGGTTGTTAATCCACAAGCGCGGACATGGTACTCAAGCAGTGGAGCATGAGGCTTTCAGATTGGAACTTTACACGGTTAGATAAAATCCCAGTATAATGTACTACTTGTTTAGCCCTGAAGCGAGCGAGATTGAATTTGAATCAGGGTGCCCAAGAAAGGATGACAGAGAGAGAGGAGGGAGGTATTGGGAGTTGTACTGCAGACCTTGTGGACCATGGCGTGTTGATGAAGGCGACCAAGTTCCGAAGACGACATTCGTCCCTGTCCAGTGCCATTGCTAGCCATGGCAGCCTACCATGTCGCCTGCTCCTCTAGGCCCCGAGTGTCGTCATCGTTGGGCGTTAATTACCGCACAAAGAAGGGAAGAAAGATGGAGAGATGGACGGGGTGTGCGGCGTGGTGGAGGAAAGGCAAAGCCCATGCAACCTTGTGGTGCGGAGGAGGCGGTGTGGGCTGGGCGCTCGTGCAACCGTGTGTTGTGGAGAAGGCGTTGATGGACTGGCGCCCTGCAACCATATGACGCGGAGGAACAGGTGATGGTCCGAGTGCCTGTGCAACCGTGTGGTGCGGAGAAGGCAGTGATGGCTCAGGCGTACCGCCATGAGAGAATGGGAGAAAGATGGACAGATAGGCGGGGCATGTAGCATGGTGGTGGACTGACGGCGCCCATGCAGCCATGTGATGTAGAGGAGGCGGTGATGGGCCAAGCTGGGGGTGAACATGCGGGTGTACGATGGTACATCACTTTAATAGGCGTTAATATAGTTGGTCGCGACATTAATTTCCCTCATACCAGTTGTACATGAGCGGCATGCAACCCTTTTTTCTCGCAAAAAGTAGTTCCTCTGATCTAAAATAAATGTCGTGGTTTTAGTTCAAAGAGTAAGTGACACGTAACCCATCAAGTGTTGAACACACATAGTTGAATGGTTGACCCAAACAGTAAATAATATCTACTGTTGGATGGTTAGGAGGACATTGGTAACCCTGCCCACCAGTTCAAGTCTCAGACTTGACAATGTTGCTCGCATTTTCATGGATTTATTCTAGGCCTTTTGGTGATGTGTGTTCAGTGCGAATAGACGTTCCCGTCGACTACGAAGACGTTTGTGACGACTTTATCAATCTTAAGATGATATGCTGACTCAGTCTCTCAGATGTGCTCATAGGAGTAGGATGTGTATGCGTGCATTTATAGGGATGAGTGTATGCTCATATATGTGAGCAACTTCCATTGTACCGTGTTAAAAAATAATACTAATACCTACTCACACACACACACAGACCATGGTTCTTTTAAGAAAAACTAAGCGATTCTCCTATACAATAAGTGATATGGTCAATTGAGCCTTCCCAGCCCCGGAGCGCTCACAGAGTTTCAAATCGAAGGAGCTTAGATATTGGAGTGATGGGTTTGGGTTTTTTGGGTTCGGGCAATGGGTATCATATCATGTTTTATTCCCATATATAGTGAGATGGTGGACATGTCTGATTTGTGTGAATCGCCCTGATTCTTGATTAAAAAGGTGGATTATTGTAAGTAAACTGTAAAAGAAGGTAGATAGTTGTGAAAGAACGTTAAAAAATATGTAAAATATTTTTTCTCGGCTCACAAAACTAGTTGTGTGTGTGTGCTATGTTTTTTTTAGTGTGCTTGATTAAGGGCATCTCCAGCCGTTGGCCCCCCCAGGAGGGGCAAAAAATCGCCCCCTGGGGGCGCACCGGCGCTAAACCGCGCACTGGGGGCGTGATGCCCCCAGTCGCGGCGCCCACGATTAGTCAAAAAAGTCAAATACGGCGCAAAAATGATTCAAATTTAAAGCAAACATCGGCGAGTTCGTTCAAACTTAAACATATTTTACAAAAAAGAAAAAAACTACCGCGGGCAACCCCCTCCGTCTCCCTCGCCGCCCGCCTCGCCGCCCGCCCACGCGGTTCTACATGCCGAGGAGGCTGTAGAACCGCGTGTAGTCACCGTCGTCGTCGTCATCATCGTCGTCGTCGTCGCCGCCCCCGCCTACGCCTCCGCCGTCCCTGCTGCATCCCTCCCCCGGTTGGCGCGGCAGGTTGGACGGTTCGGGGGCGTCGTCGTCGTCGTCGCTGTCGAGGACCACGACGTCGTGCACGTCCTCGCGACCACGTTTGCGGGCGGCGATCTCCTCCAGGGCCCGGCGCTGCCGGACCATCTCGTCGCGGAGGTAGTCGTCCCGCGCCCACCGCATGGCGTCCTCATCGGAGAAGCCGTGCCGGGCTACCTCCTCGTACTCCGCGGGCAAGCTGGGCTCCGGCTTGGGCTCGACGAGGACGAAGCGACCGGTGGGTGGAGAGGCGTTAGGCGCCGGCGCGACGCCGAGCTGCGGTCGCGCCACAGGGCTCCGGCTTGACGGGCGGAGGCGAGCGAGCCGCCGGACGAGGAGGAGGACCCCGGTCTCCATGCGCCTCGGGGTCGTGGAGATTCCCGGCGTGAGAAGGAAGGGGAGCGGGTACTCGGCGCGGCGTGTTGCCGCCCTCGATGTACTCGAGGCGGCCTCAACGTCGCCGGCACGCCCCACCACCGACGCCGGCCGGCGGCGTTGAGTCTGCCGGAGGGCTCGGCGCCGTTGGTGGCCTCGAGCTTGGGCGTGGCAATGGCGTAAAGTAAGGGTCCCAGAGCGGGCTGTCGGGGCGTATCGTAGCCCTCTCCTCGCCCAGCAGGTTCAGCGGATCGTCGCGATCTCCGCGCCGCGCCCAGCGCCGCTGGTACCGGGGCACGCACGCCGCCGCGCTGATCCTCCACGCCGGCACCCGCATGTCCGGCGGGACCGGGTACTCGGCCTCGTAAGGAGGTGAGCCTCGTCTTCATGAAGATGGCGGCGGCCGAAGCCGTTCACCGCCGCGCCGTCGCCTGGGAAGCGCTTCGGCCATGGGTGTGAATCGAGACGGCGAAGAGAGAGAGAGAGGAGGAACGACGGCAATGGGAGAGTGTGAGTCGCCGAGTCGCGCCGGGCGCGTTATATATAGGCCGAGGCGCGCGTGCCACCGTGTGTACGCGTGGTGGGCGAGGGAGGGCGAGGGACGCGCGTCGTCCGGTCTTCACTGCGCCGCCCGTGAGCATCAATGGCGCAGGCTGATTTGGCATTGATTCGCCGTGGTGAACGAGGCGATGAAGACGACGAAGGGCCGAGAAGAGAGCCGTGTCGCTGACGCGGGCCCGCTGCTTTTTTCGCGCCAAAACAGTTCGCCGGCGCCGGGCGCCCCAATAGCCCGAGTTAATTTGGGTCCGCCGCTGCTTTTAAGCCGCGGTAATCGGGCTCGAGGACACGACCGGTCGTTTTTGGCGCCGCCGTAAAAACGCCTGAAAGCCTTCTTGGTAGCGGTGGAGATCCCTAATAGTCGTCCCCTCCCCACCCACAGATGACAGACCCATCTCAATTTCTATCGGCCGCACCACCCACAAGGCCACAAAAGGCCACAAGTGAAAAGAAAAAGGGGGGAAAGGGAAAGAAAAACCGCCCCTTCCCCAATCCCCCACCTCCACCTCGCTCCTGGCTCCCACTACCCTAGCCAGCCATGGCGAACCCGCTAGAGGTGAGGTCTCTGGGCCATGTTCAGAGTATCGTAAAGGGCTACGACGGGATCTTCGATCTGCCGGTGCGCATCATCTCCATTGACAGCCTCCGCGACGCCGAGGAGATCGTCGCCCTGCTGTATGACAAGGTCCGCGAGGAAGGTGGCGAGTGGCGCATAGAGGAATTCCCCTTCTCCAACGGCTGGACAAGCTCCATGACTACGTCCGCAGCGCCAGCACCCTCCTCGACGAGATCGACTCCGCGGTCGAGAACCAGGATGAGCTGATGATCCGACCGCAGCTTCTCCGAAACACGGGAGTGCACACCCTGGACTGGAGCTCGACCTGTCCTCGCTTTCGGCCTGCAGCTTCCGCACCTCCCTCAGCGCGCAGTCTCGCTGGCGCACGAAATCTGCGACCTCGCCGAGCTGCTGGTGATCGAGCAGGATCCGCGCCTGCTGCTGGGCCGCGTGCGCTCGCTCGGCCAGCGGGTGGGACGCTTCGTGCTCCACATCGTCATGCCGCCGCCCCCAGCGCCCGTCGACGACTACGTCGCCCCTCGCGAGATGCATCCCCTCAACTCTTTCAACTGCGTCACGGCCCTTGTTGAGAGCCACGGCAACGAGCTCAGTGTCCACGCCCGCCTCTTCTGCATCGACGGCATACGGAATGCACGCAAGGTGTTTGATCTTATGCGGGGCAGAGTCCAGGACAGAGGATGGCGCGTATTCAACTTCCAACTGCTTCCACAGCTTGCCATCCTGCATGACAACCTCCATCAAGCGCAGCTCGGATGCGCAAACATCGTCTCGTTGCTTGAGGACGGGAGATCCATCAAGCTCATCAAGCGCCGCACCGGGCAGCGTCTCCATGCTATCAGCTGCACCTTAAGAGATCTTGACCTCCGTCCTCTCGCCACCTGCCGCTTCCGCCGAGACGGTGCCTGGCTTCCCGAGGCCGTGAACATGCTTGTCCGTGGTGGTCTACTCAACCTCGCCAACAACCTTAACCAGGGAGTGTTTGGTCCTAGTCGTTACGACCTCGCGCAGACTGTCGCCCAGGACATGGACCTCTTCCTCAACACGCACCTCTACCTCGATGCCAACCCGGGCCCCCGCTGATGCAGTTGTTGTTTCTTGTAGAGTTGTAGTACCATCCGTACGTGGAAAGAAAATCATATTGCCATCTCATCATTAAGCACATTTGTAGTCTAGACTAGTTCCATTATTATTTGCCACAAAAATTGTTACAGTAGTTGAATTTCGTTTCACTGGGTGCTGGATTTAGTAGTCCATCTGCTTTAACCAGATAAGGACACCTGAGAATTCACTGTCCTACTTTGCCTATTGTTTTCAGTGTGTTTCTGGTTGTGCAGTGTAGTAATTTTTTATCTGCCTAGCACTTAGTGAAGCACTAGTATGTAGTAAAAGGAGCAATCTGTTGGTTCAGACTAATTAACAGATAGTTGCAAGGTAGTTCCGCCCATATTTGAAAACAAAATCATATTGCTGCCTCATTACTTCATCTGCAAGCACATCTGTAGTCTGGGCTAGCTTCATAACATAACAAGTGCCACATATTTAGTTAGTTGAATTACATTTGACTGCATGGTGAATTTAGTCTCACCGCCTTAACCAGATAGTTTTCATACCTTGTGAATTTCATTATCCTACTCTGCCTATTGTTTTTGGTGCATTTGTGTTTCTTTAGTATAGTATTTTTATCTGTCTATCACTAACGAAGTACTAGTGTGAAGCAAAACCTGAGGGTTACTTATCCTATTTTTATTCTCCAATACATTTCTGTGTTCATACAGTTCCTTTTATCAGACTAATCAAATGATATATTAGCACTAATAGATCTTCAATTATAAAACTCATAGATTTCAGAGAAACTGTATTAGTCAAACTTTCTCATCCCATCACACCAACATCCAACATATGCCCTGCAGTTGGCACAGTTTGACCTTCAGGTGGCACATTGGCTACTGGGGGTGGCACATCTGGAGTTACAGTTGCCTCACTTGATACTGTACTTGGCACAGTGAATACTGGAGCTGGCACAGATGAAAGTGTGTTTCCCTCACTAGTTGTTGGTGTTGGCCCATCAGATGATGCATTATGCATGTGTTGACCTGCAGCTGGCTCACTAGGTGTTGGAGTTGCCACAGTAGGTGCTCGGGTTGCCGATTTCCTATATGCAATGCTGACATGTTGAGACGGCACTGAATCAGGATTGGTTGGCACTTTGTACCTCAACAGCTGTTGTAGATGAGGAACCGCCTACATCGGGTGTTGTGGCTTTCGCTTTCCGTCTTTGACGCTTTACAAGACGGTATTGATCGCCATCATCTCCCTACATACATGACACAAAAGAAAATCAGGAGAAGGATCATAAGAAAACACATAGACAAAACACCATAAAGATATATTTTATAGCCTATTTACTCATACTGAAAATCAGGGGAAGGATCATAAGAAACCTTTTTATGCCATGTGTGCAAATAGAAGCCTATATTTGTGCCAACTAAAACATGGAACCAAAACCAACTTTTCCTGCTATGTGTGCAACCAAACAGCCAAGACTAGAAAAGAGATGTGCAAACTAATCATGGATTTTAAAAGCCAACTTTTGCTGTAAATGTGTGCAACCAACACACACACCGACATGGATGTGTGCTGTCTGTGCAAAAATATACATATATTTGTGCAACTAAACATGAATCCAAAGCCAACTTTTGTTGTAAATGTGTGCAACTAAAACATGAATCCAGACCAGAAGAAGCACAAAGAAACAGTAGTACAAAGGAGAGTACAATAGTCTTGTCTCACACAAATAGCAGTAGCGGGAATATGTTCTATAGGGTGTTCCATATACTAAAAGTAAAACATAAAAAAGATGAAAATCTATTTCCTGACATCAGAATCTTATTTCTACTTCCCAAATAGTAGTGTACAAGAATTGTAGCTTGAATTATGTGCAGCAAATTTAGATCAGCCTCTTTGGCCAAAAGAACCTGTACATCAATGAAAACAAGAAAAAAATGTGAGAAAAAAGAATAAACCAATTACTGGGTTGTATCTGTGCAACCTATTTAGTACAAACTGTGCAAGAGACACAACTGCTCTATGCGACAAAAAGAGCAATAAAGAAAAATGTAAAAAACGAGTGTACAAAAAAATTCCGAAATCTGAATTCCCTCCAATGCACAACTTATTGTTCCACTTCCAAACAGCTTCTGGCAGAGGTGAGACTTTTGTAATGGGCTCAATTTATTGTTCAACGTCACCAACCTCCCAGGTGATGCCCTTATCCTACCAGCTTGTGACTATCGTTCTGTATTATCTCCTTCATTACCCTCATCCCCCTGCACAATATCCCGAAGGTGAAAAAAGGTGATTAGTTAACACTGCATAAAAAATTTGTTCTTCAGAAATCTGGATTAAAAAGGTTGAGGATGCCAACACAGTATTATGTTTGTTGTGCAACTAGAAATGCTGAGGATGCCAACTAAATAGATACTCTTGTGCAACTAGAAATGCTGAGGATGCCAACTAAACAGATACTCTTGTGCAACTAGAAAAAGTCTTGAGTATGTCAACTAGTTAGAAAGTATTGTGCAACTAGAATTGCTGAGGATGCCAACTTATTGCATACTACTGTGCAAGTATAAAGTCTAAGGGTGCCAAAGATACTCTTGGGCAACCCTTAATTTTTTTGGAGATAGGACTAATTATATACTCTTGTGCAACTAGAAAGGCTGAGGATGTCAACTAGTTGTATATTGTTCCTTGAAACTAGAAATGCTGAGGATGCCAACTAAATGGATACTCTTGTGCAACTAGAAATCTTGAGGATACCAAGTCTGAAAATAGTTATTTCGCACTTGCATGACGAGACAATAAATCATGACACCGTCATCAAACCAAAAACCAAGTTTATAAAAATGATGTTGATGTTGTTGAAAATACTAGCTGCATTGAGTTCTGCAGGAAAAGTACTAATCACAAATGTATGAAAATCCAGCTTTGCATTGCAGTTCGTGAAGCCATAAAAAATGTCTGCTCTACTTCCATGACCAGCGAAATTGCACATTCAGGCCAGGCTTCTAGATAAAAAAATGCTGAGGATGTCAACGCAGTTACATATAAGGCTGAGGATGTCAACTAGTTGGATACTATTTGTGCAACTACAAATGTTGATGATGCCAACTAATTAGGTTCCCTTGTGCAACTTGTATTAACAAAGTTGCACATGGGCAGGAAAAATGGATACTCTTAATATGAAGTTGGCAACTAAAGAATAACAAGTCAATCAAACCAACTAACTAGAAACTCTTGTGCAACTGCACAAGCCTGACTAGCCAATTAGTTTAATTCAAGTAGACCAGTGCGCATAAATGTTTGTGTAAACAACATAATCAACTCGTCGCACCCCATGAAAAACACCCAAAAAACGCACATAAAGATCGCTCAAATCTCAGCAAAACTCCCACCTCCCAACAAACACCCTCACACAAAAGCACAAACCTCGGTCCCCTGCGGCAAACTGCACAAACCTGACTAAGTAAAAAAGGCAACTAAGTAGAAGCTCTTGTGCAACTGCACAAAACCATCTAGCCAACTTAGTATCATCGTGTTGTGCAACTTCCCAATAGTCACATCCAACTTATACTACTATCATAACCAACTTAGTACAACAGTATTCTACCAAAAAAAACTTTCACCTAAGCAGAACTCCAGCAACTCATACCTCGCCAATCCAACGCGTTTGGTCGAGAACCACACAAACTATAACAATGACGCCGTCGTCTTGGCTGACATCTTGATGCCGCAATTCATCTGGTCATAGGACGGGAAGGCGAAATGGACAATCTCGTCGGCGTCCATCATCCTCCTGAAACCTTACTAACTCCCGGCGAAAGTTCTGCATAAGCATGCCACATGTGTAAAATGAATTGTCTACTCCCGCGGAAAAATGATCCATCTACGACACAAACAAGTGAGCGTGTCTTGTAACTCCAAACAAGTTCAATAAGGTTCTGACAGTGACATATAGACTGCATACACACACACATTCGCCAGTCAAAATATACAGTAGTATTTAGTACAGTAGCAAGAACAAGATCACATGTTCAGTTGCTGCTAGTACACATAGGCAAGATAGAAAATCAGAAAACACAAGTGATCTTCTTCCAAACTGCAACCTTCGGGTCTCAGAAGCTGTGATGTGATGGATAAATCTGAAAGAGGAACATGTCCTAATACACCATCCCCAAAAAGACCGATAAATCTGAAGAAAGGGAAGCACGCAAGAACAGGGGAAGGGAATGAACCTCAGATCTCTTCCGTCCAATCCATCCAACCCCAGCAATCCATCTACCTCGTTAAAGATTCTCGCCGGCATCCGTCGAGCACCTGAAGCTGGATGAATGGGGCAGAAAGGCGGCAGAGGCTCGACCGTCGATCTTGGTGCCTGTCATGGGAAGGAGAGGGGGGACTAGGGCGGCGCCATGGGAAGAATGGGAGGAGCAGGGGCTAGGGGCAGCGCCCGCGATGGGGAAGAACGGGAGAGCAGGGGCAGCGCCTGCAACGGAGAGGATAAGGCTCGGGATAACTGTCCCGACAAAGTAGCACCTGACTCACACGTAGGACGATAGGAGCGAGATCGTGTGGCCAGCAGCCGGCCGCTCGACTCGTCTAAATACTGTGTGTGCACTTTGAAGGTTTTAGGATGATTCTGTATGGGTCATCGTATATGAGTAGGTTTAGTTGAGCTCATGGGTCGGTTGTGCCTTGGTTGTTGAGCTCATCGTACGCGAGATGGAGGCTTGGCCTCAAGCACTGTATCACGCAACCCGGTATTGGTATGCCGGTATTGCGCTCTTCTATGACGAAAGCGTCGAAATAATAAATCTTGTCATGGGTCCGAGGTACATTGATGTGTTGGTTCGTTTGTCCCCAAATGGTTTACAGTGGCGTGGAACCTTTATATACGGTAAACCAAAAGCTCAGGCATAACATGTGGGAACTACTCAGAAGAATAGAGAAAATAGAAAAGAATACACACAGCCAAGGCACAAAGATTGTAACACCGAGGAAAATAGAAAAACAATAAAGAGAAAAAAAAACAAAGGGCACGACAAGGGCCCTTAGCTACAAAAGATTTCCGTGCGCATGTTCATTCGATTTTATGTGATGATCCGTTGGCGAGTTCCAACAATGGTATGTGTATACTCTGTTGCTTCATTCACCCATCTGCTTCCTATAGTGAAAATTTATTTAGTGAAGAGTAATTTGACTTGAACCCAGCTTTAATTGGCGAGATGGCAAGGAAGGACCGAAACTAGGCTAACTCTGCTAGATATGGTGACTCTGCTAAGTTGCTCTCACCCCCGGAACAGGGCAAGGCTGGGCATCTCCAGCCGTTGTGTCCTCCAGGGACGGTTTTTGCGCCGGATAAAAATTTGCCGGCGCTAATTTTGCTTTAGGGGTGGGAATTTTCCCAGTAGTTTAAGCCCCCAGGCCACGCCTCACTTGCTCGCCCGTCTGGCCGTCTTCGTGCCGACCGCCGCGTCCACCCTGCGGCAGGGCCGACGAGGAGCTCGTCCGCGCGCGCCTCATCTCGTCCAGCGCTGCGCCCTGCCGCAGTGACTCCCGAAGCTCTGTCGATCGTCCAAGAAGCGCGCGTTCTCGAAGCCGTCGTGGAGCTGGGGCAGGAGTAACGGCTGATCAGCACCGCGCACGGTTTCCTGTGACTTCAGGTGCTCCTCCTTGGGCGCGAGCGGCGACCGCGTCGGCGCGTTGTCGGCCGGCCCGACGATGGAGATCTCCACGTGGGTGAACCGCGTGGTCGCGGCCGGAGCCGCCTGTGGTCTTGGTGGCGACGGGGTTGCGGTCGCGGTGGTCCTCGAGGACCTTGGTGGCCTTGCGCAGCGCGTCGCCGGCGTGGGCGCTCTGCGCCTGCTCCTGCCCCTGCGCGGCGGCGCACACCACCAACACAGCATAGTCGTAGCTCACCCTCTCCAGCCACACACCGGCGAGGCGTTCTGCACGGGCGGGAGTTGGTGGGGGGAGAAGGAGAGGAGAAGAGAACAGAGAGCATCACATGGGTGGGCCCCGGAGGAAAAGTTAGGAGAGAGGGAGTGGGAGGCTGACGGTGGGCCCAAAGGCATGTAAAACAGTCTCTCTCCTCCCCAGCTGCCCCAGGATCCTGGGTTTGGGGTGGGTTCGCCGGCTCAATTTTTGGCCAAATCCGGCGTTAATTGAGGTCATGGGGGCGCGAATGAGACTTCTTTTGTCCGCCGGCGCTGAAAAATTGCTTCTGGGAGGCTTCCTAGGGGGACGGCTGGAGATGCTCTAACAATGAATGAGCAGGCTAAGAGCACCTCTAGCAAGGTCTACAACCGCCATACGCTATGCTTTTGAAGCGCATCCACAACTTTTTAGAGACCGTGAAGTCGGAGCAAACATAGATTTGTCAAAACAACAATATTCATAATTTTTTTCTTATTTATGTTTACTCTACTACTACAAATTCAATATCATCATCAAACAATTCTAAAATATTATTACAAAACATTAATTTGATACCAACAAATAATTCAAACTAACAAATAATCCACATGAAACAAATTGTCCCATAAACAAATAATAATGAATTACCAGTCAATAATAATAATAATAATAATAATAATAATAATAATAATAATAATAATAATAATAATAAATTACATAAGTAAATTCACAAAAAAAAAAGAATTACAGAAATGTAAACACACTATCTTCCATGTAGCCGATGTTGGTGCTCAATGAGATCATCACGCGGCTGATCATGGGAATTCTGGTCTCCAATCTAACGGTGCGCCTCAAGAAATGCTTGGACGTGGTTTGTGTGCCTGCAAGGCTTGACAATTGTGTCAACATTGTCATATTCGTTTTTCATCGGTGTATCTCATCCTCGCTGGTCATGTTGTGTATGAGCACAAGTCATGGTCTTTGCCAAGGTATCCTCATTTTAGAAACGGACATGACTCCGGACAAATGCAAACCTAGCTTGCAACACTCCCAATGCTCCCGCAGTGTCCTTCATCGTTGTTTCTTGCATCTTTGTGAAATACTTTATGTTCCTTACCTTGGAGATTAGAAATTGTCTTCACAAATGTTGATCAAGACGGATAGAAACCATCGGCTAGATAGTAGCCTTGGTCATAATCATGGCCAATCACCTTGTAGTCCACATGCTATCTTAGCAAACATATGTGATCTCTACAAGACATTGATGTCATTTTGAGATTTAGACAAGCCAAAGTACCAATGCTAAATCCACAAATCTCGGAGGCAACCATTTCCAAAATAATAGTTGGATCATGTCAATGCCTAGTGAATTGTATATGCCATGATATAGTGCAATCCCCCCCCCCCTAATGCATACGTTAATGCTCCCAAGCATCCCAGACAAGCCTCTTGCTTCACTCAAAGCATCGTTTAGTCCTCGACGTTGAGTGCTCATAGATATAAGGTCTATAAACCCTAACCACATCATCGGCAACATTCCGTACACTTTCTGATTGTATCTTCTCTTCGACAATTTAAAAATAATCATCTATCATATCTGAAGAATTGCCTTATGCAATCATCCGAAGTGGTCACCTTTTGGAAATAAGAAAACCCTAGTAGGTCAGTGGCTTTCCTTGCTTGAAGAACGGTTCATTGGCTTTTTTTTCATGTCATTCGCAATTTGACGGAACAACAGCTCCAACATGGGGAAGGGTCACCGAAATAGGTAGGGAGGTTAGGTACCACCTAGCACAAGGTAGTCAGCCATGAGCAGATTATGGTTGGGTACTATATTGCGGTGAAAAGTCAAACGACCTATCTGCATGCCTCCCTATCAACTGAGCAACCATCAACAAAATTTTCTTGTATCCGGCGTCCATCGAATCGTTCTTGGACTCGTTGATCAAAGACGAAAATGAATCATAAAAAAATCCTCTATCATCATCGACATCTGCACAAATTGTGAATCATATGTGATCTACAAAAAAATGAGGCGCTAGACTGGTACACATTAAAAAGTTTGGAAAACTTTAACTTAGAGAAAGTCATTGAGCACCTTGAAGTCAAGCGGACGAGATGTTGCACGGATGATACGGGAGATGGAGTTGACGACAGGGGACGGTCAACGGATGCCACCACCCAAGGGTGCATCAGTGGTAGAGGTATTCCTTCATCGACCTCCCATATCATGGCCATGCCGGTGGTCGGACAAACGATGGGAAGCATAGCGGGGCTAAGACAACGTGTGGTAGGTTCGAAGTTGATTGGACACAGGCGAGCGGTGCCAAATCACGGTGGCAGTGGGCAGCAAACAACGGTGGCGTGAGAATGTGGTGCAATCTATACCAGTAGAGTAGATCTTCCCTTTGGTGTTCTCTGGACTTTCGAGGCTTCCAAATTCAGATGGGAACAATTGACATGGTTCAACATTGATTTGGAGGCCATTATTAAAATTAACCTTGATTTGGAAACGATTTAAGTGATTCAGCAACTGTCCTCACCCATCCCAATGGACTTTGAGTTTTAGTTTGTTCGTTTTTTCACGCATACACGTAGATGTGTGAATGACCTCTATAACTTAGCTTTACATTTGTGACATGCAGAAAAAAGGTTGCTTCGTTATAGATGCCACACAACTAGCAACCATGTGCATTTGTCTATAATAATTTGTGGTTCCATGTACTATTGCCTTGTTTACGCTTCTGTTTTTATTTTCGGGTCTTGGGATGCTAAAACTTGATTACTTCTCACCGGGCAAACACCACATCCAAATCCTCCCATTTTCATCAAACATCATCTCAGTACATACCTTCAGCACAATAGCTATAAAATTGGTTACACAAACTATAAGAACCAAATCACAATACATGTGAAAATAAAGTGAAAAATCATAAACAATAAGTTTATGGAAAAACATAAACTAGATTGTTTGGATAACTCGATAACACATCTCAATTAGATAATAAAACATTGCAAACTAATATGAGTAAATTGCATCCTAGGACAAATATTATTGCACTCGTAGCCGCTAGCCCCTCTAGAGCTGCGGGTGTTCAAGTGACCTATTTGGACATTCCTCCTGCAAGTTGCAACCCATGCAATGGTATTTGGTCCACAATGGTATTATTGCCACATCTAAGCAGAAAAAGTATGTCACTCGCTTACAAGATCTAGAACATTTTAACTTACCTATGGAGAGAACATGTATCATTTGATAGCCAAGAGTGCCTTATGCACATCTCTAATCATATGCCTGCCCATGGGGATATATTGAAAAAAAAATTGAGTGTGTTTGTCAATATTGTAAGCAGCACATAACGTGTCCAAAGTAAGGCACTCAAGTAATGTTGTGTTCTCGTGAATGTGGCATGGCATACACAGAGCAAAACCCAATAATTTTCACATTCTTCATGCTGTCATGGCGGTATTCACGCATTGCCTGAGATGTGATGGGTCTCTGAGAACTGAATCATGTTTCATGTGAGTATGTGACACCTCCATACAAACAATATTAGACAGGTCACCTGTCAACGGATATGTCACCCTGGGAACCAGGACCGTAGAAGTGGGCGCACCTTTGAGCTTTGATCTTCTCACACTTGGCTTGATATTTGATTCTCTTATCCTTTGTTGTCTTCTTTAGTGAGTGTGAGTCCTCATTGCCAATGTCAGGCTCATTATTTTGCTCTTCCTAGTCGGCCTTCTCATCGGCCATGCGCCTCGACTACTCACCGATCCAAGGCGACCACGTCTACTGCTAGAAGGCTTTGTTGTTTGAGAGTGTGACCACCAGGCGACGCCTCAACCTCCGCACCTGGGTGGTGAGCATTACCCCCTGCGTTTTTCCATCAAGCTATCAGTCCAAAGCCACTAACAATGGAGCCGTGGTTCCGTGGCTCCAACCTTAAGTTAGTGGCTCTTTGGTGGACAACTTACAATTTGTACTAAAGGTTATCTTAGCTAGAGTGATGTTATTTTAGTACCAAGTACATACAGGGCCGGCTCTGGCCCAGGGCAGCAGGGGCGACGGCCCGGGGCCCGGCCGAAATAGGGGCCCATATCTGGTATAGAGTATGTATGTATAGGACATAGTAGAAAGAAAGAAAGGCCCATCTACCCAGAGCGCGCAGGTAGCCCAGGAAGGTAGCCGGCCACGCACGGAACGGAATCGTCGTTTCCTTTTCTTTCCAGAGATTATCGATCGCGATTCATGCACTGAACCGTCGCCCAGTCGCCGTCTCATCCAGTCGTCCCGATCCAGTCCCTGACCGCCCGATGGCCTGACTGCATCACTGAAATCCCTAGTTCCTTGATCACATTGTGTCCGTCTCCGCAAGAAATTGTGGAAAGATAAAGATCAAGAAGTAATCTCAGATCAAAACTCTATTTCTATGGAACCGTGGTGGGCGACTCTATTTTCTCGTGCTATATGTTCTTAGTCCAAAATCTCAATCCGGTGTTTGATTCTTTCTTTGCATCGCTCATCACTTGCATCTGCATCCATCGGTAGTGTAAATCATGTTGCCTAAATAGCTGCATCGCTCATCGCTTCTCATGATTACTGGAGGTTTGCTATCATGCTATTTCTATATTCTTGTGTGCATTGTAGCTTCTATGATACTTGAGTTCAAACAAAGGCAAGAAAAAATATCAGATATTTGATTCTAATGAAAATTTGCTACTCTATGACTTTATAATATATGTATTTGTTCGTGTATCGACCAAAAAAATTCTGTGTTGGGCCCATTGGTGAAGTTCGCCCTGGGGCCTTCGAAATCCTTGAGCCGGCCCTGAGTACATAGCACATACACAAACATCAAAAAATTATTAAATCTACTGTAATATGTTAGACACATGTGACCAAAACAGTGAATAAATTAGTTCGCCAATTATTCGGTAAACATCTTGTGCATTCCAGAATTTTCTATTTACATATAAGATCATAAAGACCGCTATCAAGATATTTTTCATACCATGTGCTTTAAAAATCTTTACTAAGATAGTTAATGATACCCATGTAATGCAAGATTAATAAATGAACCAAGAAAACACACAATTTTCTTGTTTCTTATTTCCTCATAATTAAGTGGACTTGATTTTATTGCAAAAAACTGGAATTGATTTAAATATGTCTAATCGTATTATACTAAAATGTACTTTTTATTACAAATATAATATAAATTTACCACAATAATTATCTATGATTGTATTTTGAAAATACAATTTAGAAACAAATGTTAAATTTAGTATAAATAGTGATATTTATTTTGACTCGCTCGGGGCCTAATAGCCTTGTGGAGCGACCACGATAAGGCGAATGCAGGTCGAGCGTGTGATTTGTGGTACGACAAACTCAACCACAACTCAACATGTGGCAGGTCTTCAACAACGCCCTTTTACCAGAGCTGACCATTCTGCACGACCATCTGTGTGAAGCAAAGCGCCTCTGCAAAAAAATGGTCAAGCCTGATGAGGCACAGACTAGCGAGATGTTAATTTGTGCATGTAGACGGCCCGACCTTTCACGACACTCCACCTTCAGCAGCAGTAGCCTCTCGCCCGCGCACGCGATATGCACGAAATAGAGGATTTGAACCTTGCGGCCCAGCACGAGAAGATCAATCTCGACGATGATACTCACGCGCAAAAACAATTTCTACAAAGAAATCGCAACACAGAGGTTTTCTAAAGATCCCTCCAAAACTTGATACGGGTGTCTACCCTGAAAAACACATCGTTTCTATTTCATATCAAAATAACCTACCTTTCCACCTGGCTTTATATAATAGCCCTATACTTAGAAAACAAGAAAACACACTATGCGTAAACAAACTGGACAACTCTATATTTGCCTTTTACATCTCGGCAGAATTTTATTATATAAACTAAAATCTGGTACGCCATGTTGATCTGATTTGATGGAGGTGGACCCCAGCCCAAGTCGCACAAAGAGAATCTATCACGTAATAGTTTACAAGTCTTCCCTCGTGCAAACTCTTTACATGGCAGAAATAGAAATAGTATACAATTACTGCTGCTCCTTTTCCGTTTGAGCCAACGTGATGAGATCTTCTCGTAATACTCAAAGTGAAATCCTTCCAAATTATCTCCATCGACGTGTCTCGCCATGTTAGCTCCACCATCGTAACTTAAGGCTTCAAGTTTCTTATGCATGCATGGTCGTATGCACATGTATCTCTCCTCACGTAATGCATGCACGTCCAACATCTTATTTCCCTCTTTCTTAAACGAGTGCGTCTCTGTCAATACCATAGTATGCATGCATGTAACTTCAACAAATTCTGAAATCTTTTCTGTGTACTGTTTATCAACGGCAGTATAGTTTGGCACATATACATCCTTAACAGTAACTAATGGAACAACGATAACTTGATCCGTGTGGGTAGCTTGTACGTCGTCGTTGTCATTAGTCCGACTACAATGGAAACTGGCCGTATCAAAGCCGCTAAAAAACAAGAAGACCCTCAAGCAAAGGAAATAAACCATTGCTTAAAGACTCACTTGGAGGTTTCAATTTGCTCATTTGGAAACAATGCACAACCTAGGACAACAGTCTGTGGCTGTTGGTGCCAACTATTGGAGCAAAAGACATGTTGTATTTGTTGGTGCAAAAGGTTGTATTAAAGAAGACACCATCCTTGTACTTGGGGTATAGTGCTCTTGTTCTCTCATTCACCCACAACAATGCTCCCACAACATTGATCTCCTTATTCGCTTGTGTTGCATAGAAGAATTGTGGGCTTTCAGCCTGTCGTCTCTTGAAATATTCGACTGTCATGGCATGTCCTGAAATGACATGGTTTGCAGCATCTAGGAGCGTGCATTTGAAACATCTCTTTTCACATAACCAAGGCGCCTCTAATCACCTTCATGACAATCTCCAAAGATGCCCATGCAATGTGATGTTGACAAGTTGCATTAATGCAAAGTCATTATGATTTGGTGGTCTTCTCGTGGAATCTTTCGGTGAGATCGGCAAAACCCAACTTTCTCTTAATGCTGCACCAAAAGATGTGTATGCTCTTCTGTAAAACATGTGACAGCCCACCGGTTCCCTCGGAGCCCGACAATCATGTGAGCCTTGCAAATCATGGTGTTGCAACCTATTCATTTTTCGTGTGTTACCCATGTTCATCCAAAGTCCATGGCGTCTGCTAGCATTGCTTGCCTTGTTCCAATACTATCTGTAGTGCTATCAGATTCAATCTAGTCACCATTTTTCGTGCATAAACACATGTAAAAACCCTACTTATTAGCTTTGTTGGTCCTCTCGCCTTGCTGTTTTTTGAAGCAGATGTTCTGATTCCAAACCCGTGGTTGAAAGCATATTTGTTGTAGAAATTTCTTGCATCGTCAACTGTATCAAAGGTCATGCCTAGATATGGAACAAGCGACTGCGATAATATTGCATCATCCTTATCCTATTGCACATCAGCACCATTAATCATCCCTTCCATATTGATTTCATTTCTAGCAGAAATCTGCGCCATGATGTAGCTCTTATCATCCTCAACTCCGGCATCAACATCCTAATTTTTTGTTTTATTGTTGCAGAAAAAACTATCACGTTGTCAGCAAATAAATGTAGAATGTAGAACTAGTGCTTCTAGCATAAAATATGTATAACTTTAGTTTGTTTTTATCTTCTTCTTTTTTCACCTCATGATACTAAATAAAATGCTTCTACACCTGCTACTACAATGATCACAGTGCTAAAAGCAAAGATAATCATGTTGATCATGTTTTTTGCAATACAAATTAGCATTTCCTATTAGATGCAACATTCATGTCTAACTTTTCTAGTGCAGAAACTTGTCCAACATGACCACTGTGATTAACATGCAACACATTCAACATAGTCAGTGCTTTATATTTTCACCACACATACAACATAACCAACATGCACATATTGGGGACTTTTTCGGTTTTTTATTATACTGTCACTACACATGCAGCATAACACCCCTTGAACATTTTGTCGCAATTCTTAAGCTGAAATGGGAAGGAGTAATTCATACACAGTTTCAGTTGACAGAAGGACACAATTTAATATTAATGATGTAATTTACATTGCATATTTGAGGACAGTGATCAAAGGGACACAAAATCATGAACACATCACAATCAATAGCTTCACACTTCATGCTTTTTCAATTGACAGGTAGGGTTTGTGTGCAACTTATCCAAGCATGCGAGGAGCTAGCCCGGGAGCCCTCAGCAGAGAAGACAGGAGGATTATGGAGCTCCCCTGCAACTCCAGACAACAGAATCCGCTACCGGCGAGTATCGGGGTCGGGGCCGATTTGGCATTCCTGTTGTTGGATGGAGCACCGGAGCTTCGATCCATGGAGGCCGACAACATAGAGCACACTATGTGGTGATTGCCATGGCGCGGGAAGGGGTATGCTCTAGTTTTTGCTGCAATCGGCGGCGGAGTTGCGTCGCACGACGACAATGGTAGAGGCGGTGGACGTGCATGCCGTGTCGCCGGGGATCTCCTCCTTGCCCTGGCTTCGGGCGGATGCAGAAGAGGCAACAACATGCGGGGGTTGCAACAACAGCCGGTTTTGCCTAACACATGTCGACAATCTAACGGCCGCGCATAATTGCATCCTATGCCTGTTTAGGCAGCTGTCAACAGCTGGTTTAGGAGGCGGATGACGCCTAGCAGTTGCCTAAAAATATCCACCTACATACGCGACGTAGATGAGCCAACACAACATGGGTGAGGGAAACTCCAACGCACGATGACACCCGCTTTGACCGAGTTTTGTCCGTTTGGGGGTGCCAATGGGGCGGCGTCCGCCCGGATTTCTGGATGTGCTGGCAGTACGCCCAACGGGCGGACGCATCTCGTCCGCATACATTTTTTTGCCGCAGTTCTTATTATTTTCATCAGTGATTTTTTGATACATTTGAGTACATTCACCGAATCCTGACTAGAATAGAAAGACCAAAAAAAAGAAGAACCGTAAGAAGACATGTTAAAAGATATCCAACTTCCATAACTGCTTTCGCAAACTGGATTAGTATCTTCTCCATGTCTTCATTGTTGCCACGGATTCTCGATCTTGCATACTTCTTTCTTCTTCGAAACTAAAGAAGTAGACATTGGCTCATGCGGGCGGATCAGACAGCAGTCCTGCGTGGATCCAACGGTCGCGAGGCGGCCGATGCGATGTGCGCTGCTGCCGGCCGACGCATAGCATCGTTCCGCCGGCGTGTAAAAAGCCAACCGACACGGCGATACACCGCGTTGGTGTGTCCCACCCACCACCCCACCGGCCCAGAGTCATCTTCCACGCGCTGGCCGGCCGGCCGAATTGATTCCAAGTCCAACTCTGAGCTGTTCCCCATCGCCATTTTCCGTCTCCATTCCTCCCCACCTTCGCCGACCCCCAAATCCCCCCGCCGCCATGGCCTCCCCGCCGGGCCCCGCCCGCCTCGCCGCCCTGCTGCTCCTCGCGCTCCTCGCCGGGCCCGCCGCGTCCCGCTTCGCCCCGGCGGACAACCACCTCATCGCCTGCGGCGCGACGGCCCCGGCCGTCCTCCCCGACGGCCGCCGCTTCGTCCCGGACTCCGGCTGCGCCTCCATGACCCTCCGCTCCGCGGCGCCCGCCCTCCCGTCCGCCGCCCCCGGCGCGCCCGCGCCCGCGCCGCCCTCCCCTCTCCACGCCGCCGCGCGCGTCTTCTCCTGCCACGCCTCATACGACCTCGCCGTGCGCCGCCGCGGGCGCCACGTCCTGCGCCTCCACTTCTACCCCTTCTCCCCCGCCCTCGCCTCCGCGCGCTTCCACGTCGGCGCCGGGGGCTTCCTCCTCCTCCACAACTTCACCGCCTCGTCCCCCGTCGTCAAGGAGTTCCTTCTCCCCGTCGACGCCGACGTCCTCGTCCTCACCTTCGTCCCCGAGGCCGGATCCGCCGCCTTCGTCAACGCCATCGAGCTCTTCTCGGCGCCCGAGGAGCTCGTCGGCGACATCGCCACCCTCGTCGCCGCCGCCGGCGTCAACCGCACCGACGGGCTATCCTCGCAGGTCTTCGAGACGCTCTACCGGGTCAACGTCGCCGGCCGCAAGGTCACCCCGTTCAACGACACGCTGTGGCGGACATGGGTCAACGACGAGGGCTTCCTCGTCAACAAGGAATCGTCCAGCAGCAAGGCATGGTCATTCGGTGGCAGGATTGCTTACCCCAAGGACAGCAGGTTGATGACCCGAGAGGTGGCTCCGGACAACGTCTACAGCTCGGCGAGGTCCGTGAGGTCCGACGGCAATTTGACATGGGATTTCCCTGTGCCTGCTCGCAACCGGTACCTTGTGCGCATGCACTTCTGTGACATTGTGAGCAAGGCACTGTATCAGCTCTACTTCAGTATCTATGTCAATGGTCATCTCGCAGTGAAGGATTTTGACATTTCCAGCACCACTGGATACTTGGCCTATCCGTATTACATCGACTATGTCGTCGACGTTGAGGATGAAGGGATGCTGAAACTGGCCATTGGTGGCTCCAAGATGAGCCGACCTGGAGAAGCCAGCGGTTTCCTGAATGGGCTCGAGATAATGAGGATGAACAAAACGGGTGGCGGCATGGACGGGGATTTCCCTGCTGTTCTGGACATGGGGTACCTGGTCAGTAAGGGGTTTGGGGAATTCGCTCGCTCACTGCTGTGTGGTTTAGTCTTCGCCGGGCTGTTTTTGGTTTTGGTCATGCTGGTGCTGAGGTTGAGGACTGAGCTGAAAAATAATGGCATGCTTTGGTTCAGCCAGTCAATGGATTCTGGTGAGGGGAAGTTGGCTAAAGCATATCAGCTTGTGCCCACCAAGACAGACTATTAAGCAGCATGAGATTTGAGAAGCTTCAAGTTGTGTCTGTTATCTGTATCTGATGACCTAATCTTGTGCTTCGTTTGTAAGTATTGTAGTTTTCTAGTTCTACATTTCTACGCCTTTCATGGTTGAAGTTTCAATTGTTTGAGCTTGGCCAGTGCAGAACACAACTACTGTGTGTACTTAAGAATTAAGATGTGTTTGTATTGCTACTACTTTGCTTACCTCTATCCAGTAATTGAAATATGATCGAATACCTGTCTGTGATGTCTCTATTCATTTTATCATGGTAGTATGGTACTACAATTCCATTATGCACTTAGGAGAATCATTTGTGTGAAATGATTAGTTATATTGAAGATATTACTGGAAGCAAAATATTTCTTACAACTGAAGAATGATTTAGTTGTTGTGAGGGGGAATCTGTTGGTTCAGACCAATTAAGAAGTAGCTGCAGTGTTCCTTGTAGTCATGTCATCAGTAAGCACATCTGTAGTCTGGACTATTTGCGTAACCATGTCCCACAAAATTAGCTAGTTGAATACTTGAATTTATGTCTGACCGCGTGGTGGATTTAGTCTCAGTGCCTACCAGATTATGATGCCTTGGGAATTTCACTCTCATACTTTGCATATTATTGTTTTTGTGTGTTTGTGTTTGTGCAGCGTAACATTTATTATCTACCCAGCACTAAATGAAGCACTAGTATGTAATAAATGAAGCACTAAGTGAAGCAGAGGAATACCAATGTTATCCATTTTTTGTTCAGTCTGATGCATTTTTGCATTCATATAGTTTCGTTCATCAGACTAATAAAATGAGAAGCTTGAATGCATTAGCGCTAGTAGATCTTAGATTTTAGAAAAACTAGTAGATGTCAGGTAAGCGGTATTAATAGAATTTTCTGACCCCTTCATTTTGGAAGCACTTCTTTGAAGTTTCATTGAAATCTTCACTAGTTCTTTTTTGCTCTAGTGTGTGGTAGCTCTTATTAGTTATTATAAGACTTCTTTCACGAAACTGTGCAGGGTATATAGTTACTTGTCTCACTCTTCTTCTTTTCGTATGCACTGTATCATTATATGTGCCTTCTCAAACTCCTGAGATCAGTTTAATTCATAGTGATTGAGTAGCTGCAGCTCTAAATCTTGATGCTACCTCTTGTTTCTGATTCTCTTGTATTAAGAGTTTTCATTATTGACATTTTGCATTCACAGATGGTTTAATTTGAATTTAGTTGCTTTATTAAAAAGGAACTACAAGAATTATTCTTGTGAAATAATTTGCTCAACTGAAATTGCTATGTCAAAACATATCTTAAGATTGTTGCCTGATTTAGTTTCACAAGGAGCAATATTTGTGTTTAAACTAATTAACAGATAGTTGTAACTTTTCTTGTAGTTCCACCGATATTTGGAAAGAAACATATTGCTACTTCATCAGTAAGCACATGCACATTCTTTAGTCTGGACTAGCTTCATAACCACACTGATAATGTCAAGAGAGGTGGGGGTAGACCAAACTTGACTGGAATATCACCAAAGAACTAGCCATGGACAGGGGTACGTAGAAGTTAGCTATCCACGTGCCAGAACCATGAGTTGGTTTCGAGCTCTTATGGGTTTCAGCTCTAGCCTACCCCAACTTGTTTGGGACTAAAGGCTTTGTTGTAGTACTTTGTTAGTGCTAGATAGATAAAAACACTACACTAAACAAACACAAACACACTGGAAATAATAGGGAGAGTAGGACAGTGAGACTAAATCCACCATGCAGTCAAATGTAATTCAACTAACTAAATTTATGCAGCATGTTTTAGCCATCATCTATGCACTGGAGCTTCTAGAGGCGTGCCCTGAATATGCCCAAACCATCTCACACGATGTTGGACAAGTTTCTCTTCAATCGGTGCTATCCCAACTCTAGACCGCTACATCATCATTCCGGACCCAATCTTTTCTTGTGTGGCCACACATCCATCTCAACACGCGCATCACCGCTACACCTAACTGTTGAACATGTCGCCTTTTAGTCGGCCAAAACTCAGCGCCATACAACATTGTGGGTCAAATCGACATCCTATAGAACCTGCCTTTTAGCTTTTGTGGCACTCTCTTGTCACAGAGAAAGCCAAAAGCTTGGCGTCACTTCATCCATACTGGTGTGAAGTAAAACTGTAAAAGTAGTGGATTACTTATCCTAGTTTTATTCTCTAATGCATTTCTGTGTTCATACATACAGTTCCGCTCATCAGACTAATCAAATGAAAATGTATTAGCACCAGTAGATCTTTAACTTAAAAAACCTTGATTCATTTCTGAGAAGCGGCATTACTAGAATTTTCTGATGCCATCCTTTTGGATAGCTGTCCATTAAAGTTCCATTGAGATCTTCAGTAGTTCTGTATACGGTTGTGGTTGGCTTTTATCATGATACTTCTTCCATGAAACTGTACAGGGTATATGGATATTTGTCATCTGCTTCTTTTGTTGAGTATATCTGTTCCTTCTCAAACTCCTGAAACCATTCTAATCCATGGTGACTGAGAAGCTTCAAATATTGATGTTACCTCCTTGCATTCAAAATTTTGGCTTGCATTCAAAATTTACATTGTTGATATTTTGCACACATCGACGGTATTGTTTGAATGTTGTGAATCATCTAGCACAGACAAACTTTGTGGTGTGTTCCTTTTTGACATTTCTGGTACTTGACCCTGCCGACTTCTCCAAACATCTCTGAAATTTATGCTGCACCCTCTCTATTGCCTACTTTGATGGGTTGGCTAATTGACCTCATCTCAATCGAATACCATCCTTCCAGAGGAATACCTATCTTATCCAGTTTTTTTGGTCAGTCTGATGCATTTTTGCGTTCATATGGTTTTGTTCACCAAACTAGTCAAATTAGAAGCTTGAATGTATTAGCACTAGTAGATCTTATATTTTTTGAAGTAGTGGATATCAGGAAAATAGAATCTTCTGATCCTGTCACTTTGGAGAGAGCTTCTTCAAAGTTCCATTGGAACCTTCAATAGTTCTGTTTTGCTCTACTGTTGTGGTAGCACTTACTATAAGACTTCTTTCGTGAAACTGTGCAGGGTCTATGGTTAGTTGTCTTACTCTGCTTCTTTTTTAAGCAACACATGTGCCTTGTCAAACTCCTGAAGATCATTTTAATCCATAGTGATCTTGATGTCACTTCTTGTTTCTGATTCTCCTGTAGTAAGAGCTTGAATTGTTGACATTCTCCTGGCACCTACGGTATTATTAGAATCTTGTTGCTTTAAGAGGAACCTCTTGTGAATGGTCTTACATACTCAAAATTTGTGGTGTATTTCCTTTCTGACTATTTGACCCTGCTGACCTCTCCAAATATCTCTGAAATTCATGTTGAGCTCCCTGTATTGCCTGCTTTGATGGGTTGGCCAATTGGCTCATCTCAACCCAACGACTTTCCTCCAGAAGATTAACAGATATGGAGAATCTTAGATTTATCCATTTATCTGGGTCCAGTAGATGTCAGGGAAACAGTATTAAATATAATTTTCTGATCTTGTCACTTTGGAGAGTGCTTCTCCAAAGCTCCATTGGAATCTTCAGTATCCTGTTTTGCTCTGCTGTTGTGGTAGAACTTACTATGAGACTTCTTTCCTGAAACTGTGCAGGTTATATGGTTAGTTGTCTTACCCTGCTTCTTTCCTTGAGCATTATATGTGCCTTCTCAAACTCCTGAAGACCATTTTAATCCATAGTGGTCGAGCAGCTGCAGCTCTAAATCCTGATGTTACCTCTTGTTTCTGATTCTCCTGTAGGAAGAGTTTGAATTGTTGACATTTTTGCACGCACCTACGGTGTTATTGGAATCTTGTTGCTTTTAGAAAGGAACCTCCTCTGAATGACCTTGCACAGTCAAGATTATGGTGTGCTCCCTTTTCTGACTACTTGACTCTGCTGACTTCTCCAAACATCTCTGAAATTTATGTTGACCTACCTGTATTGCCTGCTTTCATGGGCTGGCCAGTTGGCCTCATCTCAACCCAATAACATGCCGCCAGGAAAACTAACAGATATGAAGAACCTTAGATTTATCCATTTATTTTGGGTTCAGAATATAAATTCAATCAGCCCATCTAAACATAAATGGCCCATCAATCCCAACTGGCCCAACCCATCATTCCCCATTAGACGTGCCTCTGTATTGCGTCGACATTATATTTGTCAATTTTAGTGTTATGGTGAACATTGGGCATACTGATTGTTACTCTGTGTATCTTAGTAGTTACAACTGAGCCTGTTTTGCTGTAGTTTTGAACTTCAGTTTAGCCACTAATTTCGGTATCTTCAGAAATAAAAAAAACATTTCAGAAGAGTCCTTTTCGTACCTTCTCAAATGGAAACCATTTAAGAGGAAACCCGTCGTAGTCGTGCTGTTTTTATGGTTTCATTAGTATCATTTGGCTGTAGCAATCTTGTAGGGTTGCAGTCATGCGAAGCCGTTTAGCTATTAAATAGTTTGTTGAAAGATTAGTTTGACTTAGTTTTACGAGATACCATGCTTGCACATGACATCGCTGCTTATTTCAAAAGGCACGCAAAGCATAGTTTACTTGCATGACCCATATGAATGAGTTGTTGTAGCAGTTAACAACCATTAGTTGACAAAGCGTGCTGATTACTGTCGAATGTCAAACTTTACTATCTGAAGATTTAATGGGAGATGTAGAGTAACTAGCTCAATGTGCATTTTCATTTCAAAGATATTTAGATCGGATTGTCAATTGCATCACACCGTATGGCCTTTCTGTTAGCTGTTGGTGATCGGCTAGAGACGGTATGGATATATGTCGTTGCTTCATTCACCCATCTGCTTTCTAAAGTAAAAATTATTTGGTGAAAAGTAATTTGACTTGAGCCGAGCTTTCTTACATCTACTCCCATATGGTTCATCTTTCTCATCTCCAATACCTCAACTATGCAATTAATCGTGTAAAATGTTTAGTTCCTATCTGTCTACCTGTATAACGCGTTTGATTTCCTTATTTTGGAGGTTGATGTTTTGGCAATGGCTCGCTGTTTGGAAAGGAATGCCGACACGGGTTCGATGTATGTGCGCTCTCCCTCCCAGGCCATACACATTCCCAGGATTATGATGCAAAGGTGCTTTGAGTAAAGAGACGGCATATGGATGACAACTTCTCCTAGAAAGCCATGACCTGGGTGGGGGCAAACTGTACCCCAATGTTCCACAAAAGGATTACCAGAGGATGTGTCATGTTAAAAGGTACGTATGATGCTCGACACTTGCTCATGTGTGGTTGCTCTGTCCAATGTGTCGCTCAGCACTAGAAACGAGATTTGTGGTGAAATGCAGCGTAGGAAAAGAAAACTCGTGGTCGGTTTCTCTCCGCTCGTCTTTTACCAAATATACGTCTCCAAGATTTGCAAAATAGCTGCTCTTGTTATATCATTGAATCTTTTTGTTCTCCATACGTGTCGATTGTGTTTTTTCTTGGGTCTTGCATTAATTTTTTTATTTTATTAGCATTTTTCGGTGGCCATGGTCTTGCACTTCTGGAGTGCAGAACGACATTATTGTCGAATCATCTCCGTGCTCTGGTCCATTTTAGATGCTTGCTTGTGGCAAAAGCTCTTTAAAAGATTTCTGCGAAGATTTGTTTGTTTTGTCGATAGATAGAAGGAGGAGGGGGATACGCTTTGCAGGTATTCCATTTTCTAGTTGCAGCCAGGATTCCCGACCGTTGGTAAGGATGAAATACGCTTTCGAAAAGCTTGGAGGGAGCGATTCTCGTTCACCAGCTGGCCACTGCTGAGGTGCTGAGATTCCATGTCTAGCTAGTGGCTGCGTCCCATTAATTTGATGCCTCGACGGAGCTGAGACGCCCAAGGTGAATATCTCCTTTGGCAATTTGCAACCATGAGACGTTAAAAGGCGATTGATGATGCATATGTATGCACAGCTTGAAGACGCAATGCACTGGATATAGCCATGTAGGTGTAGGTGGATTGCCGGATCCACCACGCCACATGGATGAATGAATCCATCTCGTCTCATGTCATCTCCTCCGCTTTGTTTCCCCCGTCCGCTGACGAGACCTCGTCCTCTCCCAGGCCACGGTATATTCCTTTCCTCCACAAACTGGACGATGATAGCATTGGCTCTCCTGTCACCACTTCAACATTTTTCGGACATAAACAAAGCTCAAGGCCTCTCCCACATGCAACAACAATAATAATACTCCGGCGCTACTGTTCAGGACCTGTAATGGGACAACTGGAGAGAGCGCCATGAACACTGAGGCTGTCGCCACGCCGAGACAAGCGCACGAGCGGAACCGGAACCTGAGCCTGGGCCTGGATTAGAAGAACACAGTGAGCGAGCGAGCGAGCGAGCGTGTCCCGGCGTCGTTACCGCTGTTGTTGCGTGCGCTGAGGCAGACACTTTCCCCTGGTTCAAGGGCCTCAAACCTTTCCCCTGGTTCAAGGGCCTCAAACCCCTCCTTGGCCAGGGCAGGGCTCTTGATTGGAGAACCGTATTTTGTCTTCCTCGACAGCGCCTAGCCCTAGCTCCCCCGGCTGCGCGACACGCCTCCTGCCCCCATGGCCATGGGGGTTGCTACGAAATGCTGCTTAATTTGCAAGTTGTGATGTGACATGATGATGAGGCGTAGCGCAGCACCACGCATATGCCGAATTCGGAGCAGCTTTTGGAGATCTCCCAACGTGAGGGCCGCATCAACCTGTCTCGGCCGCTTCTTTTTCCCTTCCCCGGAATCCATCCAGGATTGGTTTTGGTCGATGGATGGATGGATGCTGCTCATCCTTCCATCTCCGGAGCTGGACAAAACTTATTATAGTAGACATTCAATAGTCGTATCTCTCCATCAGTTTGGACTTTTGGATGAGTCGGCTGGAGCATGAATTCAATATCCATACCGTGTCGAAGAAAAGCGTAGGGTTTGCTCGGATCTACAAGCAAAGCGTGTGCGAGAAACTCACTGGCAGCATAGCGTGACAGGACGCAAGTCCTACCCTAATCTAAACTCTAGCTATGCTACGGACGGGGACAGGCGCCCGTGCGGCAACGTCGTCGATCGATCGCTGGGTTTTGTCACCATTATCCCAACCACCCGACTAACCCCTCCGTATAATAAGCGCTTCGTCTTCGTCGCGTGGCAACATAAGTTTGTCTTTGACGGAGACCACATCCATCCATCGGCTTCGAGGGTTTGTTCAGATGCTTTGGTAGCTAGGAAATGACCAGCCACCCTTCGCACGCCGTACGTACGCGGCTGCTGCTACTGCTTATTTTCCCATAACCGAAGAGAAGACCGCGTGCAGTCGGTCGGTTCAGCACCCTCACCTTTCAGCTCAGCCTCAGCGTGCAGCTCACAGTTTACAAAATGCGTTGTGTCGCTAGTTCAACATGGTCCGGTCATTTATCAGCAGACAAAAGCACGAAAATATATAGTGTACGAGAAAGAGAGAGGACAAGGGCACTGGGGGCAGGGGCAACATGGGCATTTCATTTGCGCCCAACGGCCTGGCCTGCGCGGTGGCGGTGGGGCGGGCGAGTGGCCTGCGCGGTGCGACTATATCTGCGCCATGCCGGCCCGTGCCAAGCTTCCCTCCTCAGTCTCCTCAGACACCACCGAGCTGCACCCTGCACGCCACACGTACAACTCAACTCCTCTATCTATCTAGCTCGTGGACGCGCACGCGGCCCATGGAGGTGAGCGGCTCCGTGGAGAACCTCGGCGACAGCTTCTCCTACGGCTGGCTCAACCAGGCGCCGCCGTCCATGGACCGCCTCGCCGCCGACGTGGCCCTCTACTCCTTTGGGGGCTCCAGGTCCTCCTTCATCGACATGGAGGACCCCTCCGAGCTCTTCTCCATGCGGTGGACCACGCCGACGGCGAGCGACTTTGACTTCGGCCTCCCGGCGCCGGCCGACGGTGGCGCCGCGTCCCCCGCGCAGCTGGTCAGCGCCAGCCAGATCTTTCGCGGCGGCCGGCTCCTCCCGTGCGAGCCCGGCGGCTGCTCCGGCGCCATCGCACAACAAGACCGCGACGGCTCGGTGGCCCGTCGCGCCGCGGACGCCGTGCCGCGGTTGTCGCCCCCGTCGTCGCCGCTGTTCCACTCGTCGCAGAGCACGCCGCTGTCTCTGAGCGCGTGCTCCAGCGCGACGAGCAAGCACGCCGGGCAGCGCCCGATGACGAGGCGGCGCGGCGGGTCGTCGCCGTGGAAGGTGCTGCTGAGGTACGTGCGGTTCCTGATGCCGCTGTACCGGAAGGCGAGGGCGAGGCACGCGCACAGCAGGGTCGCGCCGGCGGGGAGCCCGTCGCGCGGGTCCACGTCGAGCGCCGTCGAGTGGTGCCACGGCAATGCCGACACGGCCGTCCACGACGCCATCCTCTACTGCAAGAAGTCCAGCGTAAGTGCACCTTTCTTCTCAAATAAAAGCATACACACGTGCTGATTAGCAGTATCGATCGATCGACATGTTCTCCTAATTAACACCATCAACTCGGTCTCTGATTTCAGGGAAAAGATGCAGTGCCATGAAGGAGATCGATCAATCGCAGGTCACCCAGCGCATGAGTTTCTGAATCCGCGAGAGCTTTGCACGACCTTGTGTGTGTTCAAGCTCAAGCCCGTATCCGATTTTTATTTTTGTGCGTGTTCTGATCTTCAAATGCCTTGGTGTGTGTATATAGTATATGACCGTATTACAGATGTATGCCTAATTAACCGTGTATGAATGCTGTGTCTCATGGATGGGCTCCATGCCTCCATTAGTTCTTCTTTCTTATTTGCGCACGGACACCATTTCTTGCGTTAATTAGTTACGATGATTAAGTGAATATAGTTTGTCGGCTCGAGTTATGCGAGCTGTTTTCCGAAAGATTTATATATATAGTTTTGCTAAAGCACAATCTGCGGAGGGAAACCCCTTTTGCTAAAAATAATAATCTTATCTACGGCTCGACTAAGGGAATGCAATTTGTGGGCTCGAATTATATCCTTTTTACGAAAATATTGTGTTCTTTCCTTCCATGAAAACTTCCTATTTATTCATTAAGATATTCGAGGGATTGCGAGCATCTGTATCGCGTGTGCTGCTATGTGCCAAGCCCCTGCAGTATAGAAAATGAGAAATCATTCTATAGTGTTGACCTAGTGCTCGTTTAGCGTGTTGCCTTTGGCACCTATTGATAAGTGGAAATGGTTGACATATTTGTGTTGATTTGGGAGGGGTCAGACTAACAAAAATGGAGTTGAACAGATGAGGCAATCTGCGGGCATGCGCAGGGACATAACACTCTATCAATCAATCTAGACACAAAATACTCGAATTATTGGGCGCCCTTCTCAGCACTAGTACCCTAAGCAGAAGAAATAATAGAGCTGTAGCACTTGTCATCCATCTCTCTCAATGAAAGCATAAATAAATTTGACCAAAAACTCAATTAGAAAACTCCACCCATCTATCATCCATGTCATGGCATGGCCGCAAAAATTAAAATTTACCCCCTTATTTTTTAAAAAAAAAATTATGTACATGGATCGCGATCCCGTGGCTGTATTTCCCACCAGCCAAGAGAAAGAGAGGAGACGGATTCAGTTGGCTACGTCTTGTCCCTGTCGAATTGCACAGGAATGTGGAGACGGGGAGAGGGACTATACGTCTACACACGATGATCTACCGTGTCAGCCAGCAGCAGCAGGATGATCAATCTGTGGATTGAATGTGACCGAATGTTGGCTCGAGGAGACCCCTAGTTTTTTGGTAACTAGCCTTCTGGCTGATTGCCCTGGGAACTCTTTTGTTGAATAAAGCTCTCTGATTTGCCCTCAAAAAAAAAAAGATCAATCTGTGCAAGAAAGCTACGCATGCAACGTAGATGGAAACCGGACTGTGGAATGATAGTTGCGGTAATAAAGAATAAAGTAGCAGTAAAATGTTTCTTGTCTAATTGAAAGAAAGAAAGAAAAGCCGGCTGGTGGCGTCTCCCGTGGCCACCAGTCGTGGATGCAATGCAAGAGTAGGATTTCGGCCCCTTTTGGGGCGTCCAAGCATTGCCACTGCTGTCTATTATTGGTTTCATTCATATAACTCTCGTGGCTATAATGGGATCGACGGAGCAAATTATGGACGCAGCTAGTGAGCAATTGTCTGGATTGCGACTCGTGATGGAATGAGTAAACAAACATAAGACATACGATCCGCGTTAAATAATGAGATGCAGGCCCCCTCTCCTCAGCCGCTGCCCGCGATGGCGGCGCCCCCTGCTTCCAAAGGAGGCTCGGGGAGAGCTCGCGGTTGACAAGTGTGCTGCTCGGAAGGCGGTGGTCCGTTGGATGACAATGCAACAACGGCTCTATGGGACAGGTCTGTGGTTTGGCATGGCTTGGCTGGCGACTTGGTGTTGGGAAGGTACCGAGTGCTTCGACCCGGTCGACGGGATCAGATGGGTCGGTCTGGCTGGTATGTCTCATGTAGCTAGAGCTATTGGGCGTCCGTGCCGTGTGACATTGTGGCTCGCGTGCAAGCGGAGGTAGTCGGAGTTGCGGCTCCGGACTCGGGGGTGTGTGTTGGTGCGACCGTAGCCTTGTGTTGTGTGGACGATGAAGTTTCGTTGCTTGTGCGGTTTTCTGGCCTGATTTTCATTATAAATTGGTATGTCATGTTTGGTTTTGATCCGGTTTCCCTTTATAAACTGGATCAATTTCTTTTTGAAATATATTCTAGTGGGGAGTCTTCCCCCCTAGTGACCGTTTCAAAAAAACAATTGCATTCTGCAGTCGTCGTCTCCTCTCCCAAAAAATCTTAGGGTTCCTTTGCCTCCCTCCAGTGTCGCTGCCGGTCCACCTCATCTCCGGTGGCCGTAGGGCCATGGAGGCGTGGTGGATCTCGGTTCTTGCGGCGGGAGGGCTTTGTTTTCAGATGTTTTCTTAGGTTTTTTTTAGGGTTTGTGTCCCGCTCTGGAAGTCGAGACGATGACAACTCCCTGAAGATGGAATAAGCTTCTTCCCGCCTAGCTCCTATTTCGTTGGTGCGTCTAACATCCTCGAATGACGTGTTGAGATGTGTCTCCGACGAATCTTACAAGATTCGATCAGTGGTTGTCTTTGGTGGATCTGATTTTTGTTAGTCTATGCTTATGTGTCTTTAGGTTGTATTCGTTCGATCTACGCGTCTCTTCATCGGCGACGGTTGCTGTTCGGATGCGCTGGTCCTATGAAACCTTAGCACGACGACTTTCCGATCGTCTACTACAACAAGTTTTGCCCGGTTTCGGCGAGTGACTGGCGATGACGGCGGCGCGCCTTGGGCTCGCTTCAGTGTTTGTAGTCGTCGCTAGATAGGCTATGGATCTAACTGTAAATTTTATTACTTCTAGTACTCGTTGTATTATCATGATTAAGGATTGAACTGCAAAGATATCTTATATCAAGGGGACAGAGGTAGCATCCTGTCCGTGCGCGTCTACGTGACACGTGATACAGTGCCACACGCTAAAAAAACTAGCTGTAGGCCTGCTGATGAATGGTGGAACGGTCGCATGTTTTGATCCAAACGCACACGGACTAATAATTGGACCGATCGATGGGTCGGCCGGGAGCAGGCACAGGCAGGAAAGCATGCAGCGGCTACGTCCTAAAACTAGCTCTAGGTCGATGGATGGATCGGGCAGGGACGTCGTGGCCAGGCTGCATTCGCATTTGGGCGACAGGCGGCGTCCAACAGCGACGGCGGCGAGCCCGTCCAAGCCTTGACAATTCGGAAGAAAGGCGTACAGTATGTGCTACGTAGTTTGTCGCCATGCACGCACGCACGCTCTCGCCGGAGCGGAGCGGAGGGAGGCGGACGTGGTGCGGTGCGGGCCGGGCAGGGCATGCATGCGCGCGTGCAAAGACGAGACGCGCAAACTCCTTTTTACCGGAGGCGGGATGTATCGGAGCGGCATCCACCCTCCACATGCTTTATGATCTGTGCATAAGTAAGGCCCATCCATATGTATAATCATGTATTAAGACATATGACGCTTTTGTATAACAAATCGATGTCGACTAATAGGGACCATGTGAGGGGGAGGCATTACTTTTTGCAGTGGATTGTACGCATGCATGCAACATCTCTCCTCTCTCTTAAACAAATCCATGCATTTTATTTTTGGTTATATCTTTAGATGACCAATATTTTTTACAGCTTTGTACTATTATTTAAAATTTTCATATATTCAAATTCTTGAACATAAGATCTTTATAATGATACCAATCTTGAATATATCTAAACTAGTTTAATTTTTACTATTTCAATCATATCAAAATATTAATTTCACTCATTTCAAATTACAATTATCGGAATGATTGAAATCAGTTATTGAAATGATTGAAACACTTTTCGAATATAGTTTTCTTTGTGAGTTTCATATTCTAGCTTGTGAAATTGTTTCTTCAATGGAGTAATTGCGATGTGTTTTACTGAAACTAATGAAATTTATCTTTTATAATAAGTGTAATCAGTTTTTTGAAAGAAGTGAAATATATTATTTCAATTGAGCGACTGTAGTGTGTTTTCTGAATGAGTGAAATGAGTTATTTGAAAAAGTGAAAAATATCTTTTGGTGTGAAACAACTTTTTCATTGTGTGATACTGATATTTCTGCTGAGTGAAATATGTTTCAATATTGTTTTCATAAATACGAAGTGAAATTAGTTTCTCATATATTTTTGTAATGAGTGAAATCAGTTTTCTGAAACTAGTGAAATGGGTGAAATCTATAATTTGTAAATGAGTGCAGTGCGTTTTCTGAAATGAGTGAAATAAGTTATTTGAATAAAAGTGAAATAACCAATTTTTGTTGTGAAACTAATTTTTCAGTGTTTGAAACTGATATTTTTATGAGCGGAATAAATTTCAATATATTTCTTAAATTTGCAGTGAAATTAGTATTGCAAATGAGAGTAATGTGTTTTTTCAAATGTGTGAAATCTATTTTGAAACGAGTGAAATGATTTTTTAACTTCTATTAGCGAAACAGTCAAAAACACTTTTATGAAATAGAGGATCAATCTTATGTTTTATGAAAGCGATATTAAAAGATAATTAAAATATAAAAATAAGAAATTAGTGAAATAGGTTTATTTAAAATATGTGAAATTGAGTATTTCAAACACGTCTAAGTTGCAGTCAAACACGTCTAAATTGAATATATTAAACTTCTATTTTACTACTATATCAAATATATCTATGTCTTTGTGAGTTTCATATTCCAGTTTGTTAAAATGGGCGAAACACTAGAAAAAACTTTTATGAAATAGTGAAACAATTTAGTGTTTTATGAAAGTGATTTCAGAGATAATTGAAACATATAATATAAAATATATTTCAAAAATATCCAAAATTGATCTTGTTCTGTAGATCTTGTCACCACAAATTTAAATATACAAAAAGTTTCAATAATGGACATTTGGTTCAAAAGATATAAGTCATTGAAAACATGAGGATGAAAATAAAATGCATGTCATATGTATCCCGTGAGTGAATGCATGCATGCATGCACCATTGTCTCTACTCTAACTCTCTCTCTTCTGTAAAAGCTGACAATATCTGACACTAGTACATGTATTGCTATGTGTAGTCTGATATCTGAAAAGAAAGTATAAAATCTGCACCGATCTTGATGAAAATGACGGAGGGTGGATCAAGCACGGGTACATCCCGGCTCCGGTAAAAAAACTTAGGCGAGACGAGACGGGCCTGCATGCGCGGCCGTTGGGGCGCGGCCGGGACCAGGCGGCGTAGTTCCATCTCACATGCTGCCATGGCCGACGGGGACGCGGCCGAGCGCGCTGCGCTGGGTACTGCTCCGTTTGTGGCTTCGTGTCGCGCGATGCCAGGGGGGCCTCTGATGGACGCTCCCCCTCCCCGGCCCAGCTGCGGCTCTTCGGACCTTAGCAAACAGAGAATGAGAGGAAGACGAATAGTAAAAGTCGAAGGATGCCAAGCATTGGATTCATTCAGAACAGTCTGCTGGCTAGCTTTAGCTAGGGATGGAAACAGTGGCTGGGCCGGTACGTAAAAAGTCTACTGAACGGCGACGTACCTAGTACGTGCCAGTCTGAGCAGGTACACATGGATCATATTCATACGTAGGCTGCTGCCAAGACAGACGCTCCGGTCTGGTCCCCGGGCGCGGGTGTGCCGGTCGACCTCACTCCCACGTGAAGGCCATCGGCCAGCGGGGGCGCAACATGGCGAACCGGCCGCGAGGCAGTACGTTACGTGGCTCCACGCCTGCACTGCACACGGGGGCAAAGCTGCGCGGCCACGTCCGTCTCATGTCGCTAGTCCAGTCCCGCAACAGCGATGGGCTCCCACATTTTATTCTCGCAGAACCGTAGCGATCATCCATCGCTGGTTGCTCTCTCACAACAAGTTGATGACTAGAATACGTCAGGAGTCCTCTTCAGGCGGAGGCAAACGCATGCCTGAAAGCAATCGAGGGCGTCTCGGAGCTTGGGGCGCAGCGCATCATCCTCGAATCCGACTGTATTACTCTAGTGAATGCACTGAACGCTCGGGAGCACGACGCCTCTGAGCTGGGAGTTCTATTCAGGGAAGCTAAAAGCTTGTGTATTGCATCCTTTCAGTCGCATGAGTTCATGCACTGCAACCGTGTTTGTAATAAGGTGGCGCATTATCTTGCGCGGTTTGGTATGGGGTCGGTTGATCCCTTCTCTGTATGGGTGTACGATGCCCCAGACTTTGTATTATCCCTGCTGGCCGCCGATTTGGCGGGCCTGGTTTAAGTGAATCCAAGTGGTTCTGCTTCAAAAAAAAAAAAGTTGATGACTAGAGGACAACCTTAGGAAGAGACACGTCATTAAATCCCTGAATTATGTTTTCTGTCTTGGAGGACGAGTCTGTTTCTCATTTGCTTTTTGATTGTGTGGTTGCTAAAAACGATTGGTCTTTTGTGAAAAAATCACTTCGGAATCACTGCTGGTGATGGCTTTGAATCCACTGCAAGGTCCTGGAGGCTGATCCTGAGAACAATCAGGTACTGGGCGGTTTTGTCTCCGGACCAAAGCAGAGAGAGGCTAAAGGCCTTCTTGGAAGTCCTGACAGTATTAATACATAAATCCGTTGAGATGACACCATATGAACCGTGGTTTGGCAAGAAACTCAAGTTGTCGTTTCTTAAAGTTTGGGGCTGCGATGCTTATGTGAAAAACCTTTAACCTGATAAACTCGAACCCAAATCGGAGAAATGTGTCTTCATAGGATACCCAAAGGAGACCGTTGGGTACATCTTCCATCACAGATCCGAAGGCAAAATATTCGTTGCTAAGAATGGATCCTTTCTAGAGAAGGAGTTTCTCTCGAAAGAAGTGAATGGGAGGAAATACAGAAACCCCTATTGATTGTAAGTGGCTAAAGATGATCCCTTCGATCCACGCTGATGCTCCACTGCCTGGCGACCCCTGGAGCAGGTTCAAGATATCTAACCGGGGCAACTGCTACCTGTCGTCAATCAAGAAGAGGGATACAGGGAACAAAACAGCGGTGACCAGCCCGTGTCCAACAGCGATGACCAGCCCGTATTCACGCTAACAAGTTCATGCCACCCCCCCCCCCGACTTTTGCTGCATCGCCGATAAAGACCAAGAGGGCTACCTGGGCGACCACCATGTAGTTGCTGATGTTCCCCCCATGGCCTCTCTAGTTTTATCCGGCTTGTGTTGCCCCTTCTACTCCTACCTAGTTTAAGTCTATCTCGCATGGACTTTATAGTTTTCGGATGTCTTATTTTCCGTGTTAAACTGCTCCTCTTAGTGAGCTGATATATGACTTGATGGTTTCATTGAGCAATGGAACAGGCGAAGGCCTCCCTGTGTTAATAAAAAAATCGCCCATCGCTCCATCATTGTCAGGCTTAGCATTAGGGAAAGGACAACCTTGGTTGTACATAGATCAGGTGTACACTAATTTTGTGTTGTATCCGCTTGATGCTACAGGATGGGTCAATACTTTAACCAAAAAATTCTGCATATGAACCATCGATTGCAGCAAACGATTCGCAACATGTGCACGAGACATCCAAAATCCTCGCAGCATGTCGCCCATGTGTTTGTAGGAAAACACACACTGAGAGAGTTTCTAGCATGTCGAAAGAGCGTATGCAGCGTCAAAATCCGGGTCCTGATGATGAACCTGGCATATGTTAGAGTCCCGCCGTCGCCATATGCGGTAGGCCTAGATCCATCCATCATGGCACCTTCATCTTCCCGACCTCTATGGCATAGACAACTCTGGTTTGACCTCCAACACAATCCCCATAGTGTGCCTATGCATATGGCAGGGAGCTTTGGTAGCACCTTGAGAACTAGCAAGGAGAGATACAACAAGGCCACATTGAAGTAAAAATCCGGCGCAATGCAGGTCTTCTTCCATCATGTAACAACCATTGACCTAGATAGCACCGTTGATTTCTGAGTGCTTCAAGCACACAACACTTCAAAAAGGGTCTTTGCTAATCAGTCTGTCATTGGTGGGTAGGGTAGGCGATAACATTTTTTAAGATTCATGAACAACAATGCATGAACTTCTTTCCATTATCAAATTATTGGCATGCGATGTGTGGCTCGTGTAGAATCTCCATGCGTCAAGGCCTCAAGGGTCAACACTCACGCACACACGCGGCTCATCAAGGAGAGCGGCTCAGTGAAGAACATCGGTGACAACTTCTCCTACGGCTGGCTCAAGCAAGCGCCACCCTCCATGGACTGCCTTGCCGCCGACGCCCTCGGGAGCTCCAGGTCCTCCTTCATTGATATGGAGGACCCCGCCAAGCTCTTCTCCATGCGGTGGACCACAACGACGCGTGGGCGACTTTGACTTCAGCGTCACGGTGCCCGGAGGAGGCGGCGCCTCCCCCGGGCAGCTGGTCAGCGCAAGCCAGATCTTTTGTGGAGGCCGCCTCCTCCCCTACGAGTCGTGCGACTGCTCCGATGCCCTGTGCAACAAGATGGCTGCGGCTCGGTGGCCCGTCGCGCCATGGACGTCGTGCCACGGTTGTTGCCTCCGTCGCCGCCACCGTTTTCACTCGGTGCAGAGCACACCGCTGTCGCTGAGCGCGTGCTCCAGCGCGACGAGCAAGCACGTTGGGCAGCGCCCGATGACGAGGCGGCGCGACACGAATATAATTAATCATGGTGATTAAGCGAATATAGTTAGTCTTTTCACAAACAAACAAAAAATAATATAATTTGTCGGCTCGAGTTATACGAGCTCTTTTTATCTCAAGATTTATATATTATCATGTTCATAATGTTTGGATTAATCTAATCTACGGGATCAAGGGAATGCAATTTGCGAACTCGAATTATGTCCTTTTTAGGAACATATTGTGTTCTAATTAACATATTCGAGGGATTGCGAGCATCAACATGGAAATGTTTGACCTAGTGCTCGGTTTGCGTGTTACCTTTGGCTTCTTCTATTGATAAGTAGAAATGGTTAACATATTTGTGTTGATCTGAGAGGGGGTCAGTCTAACAAGAATGGAGCTGAATAGATCGGGCAATCGGCACGCGTACGTACCCATTCAGGCACTTCAAAATAGGGAAGTGTTTACAAGCGGTGCGCCGGCGGAACGCTCGGGCCGGTCGCTTTCGCCTCGCTGGCGCTAGCCACCAGGAAGGCAACATGTGTACCTTATCCTCTTCCCAACGCCCCATCCACTCCTTCTTCCTCACATTCGCCCAGGCAGGAAACTCCATGGATCCAGGCCGGCCATCAGCTCCTGCCTCCTGTGTTGTTCGTGCGCCCCTCAGGGACAACGTTGCCGTGCGGTTTCCATGGCTGCGCTCATCACCATGGCCGCGCCGTTGACTGATGGCCGCGGAGGAATCGCGGGGATGATACCAGGAGGCGCAGGCCATGGCGGTGCACACGAGCGAGGATGGGCATCGCGCAGGGATCTCGGCCACTACGTCGTCAGGCACCTCTCTGAACGGCGCCACGGCGGTGATGGCCATGGGCGGGCGTGGGAGCTCAGCGGAGCAGTAGCACCAGCTGTTAAATGGATGTAGCAAATTCTATCACCGGTTGTAGCGAACATCGACTATGGTTGCAGCAAAACTGCGTCGTCATCGTCGCGGAGGTCGCAGCTAGACAAGAAGTTTGAAGCTTTTTTCAATGCCGGTTGTAGCTTTCGTAACTGCCGGTTGCAGCTTTTCATTTGTCATCCACGGACGGCGAGCAAGGTGACCGCGAGCTGCGAGGATGGCGGCGTTGTCCTGAAAGAACATTGTAAATTTCGTGTTTTTTGTTGCATGCTACAACCAGTGTCACATTTTGCTACCACCGGCACACCACTCAGCTACAACCGGCTTCGTCGCGTGCTGCATGCTACGCCGGCGGTCCTTGTGCGAGCGACGTTTTTGCTCCAACCGTACATGTTTTTTGCTACAGCCTGCGAGAATTTTTGCTACATCCGTTTAGATAGCGTTCATTGGCAGTCGTCGTCGTTTGTTCAACCCGTGTACGAGCGCCCACGAGTGGAAAAAGCTTCAGTCAGCATGAGAAAAAGCTTCAATCAGCGTGGAAAAAAGCTTCAAGCCTTCTTTGGTTCATAGGGTAGGAAAATCATAGGAATAGGAAAGTCATAGGAAATGAGATGACATGTATCTTAAATCCTATGAGTAGAAATAGGAAAGAAGATGCCCTTTGATTCACATCATAGGATTTTTTCCATTGAGTCTAAGTTAATGCTTATTTCCTTATGAAATGTGGAGGATAGGAAGAATTCCACCATAGAAATAGGATTCCATTCCTACAAACCAAAGGGCTCTAAAGGAATTTTTCCTATAGAAATCCTATCCTATGAAATTCCTACAAGATTCCTCTAAACCAAAGGAGACCTCAATCGGGTGCGAGCATGGCAGCGGCCATGAAGTTTTTTGCTACAACCGTGACCACGTTTTGCTACAACCAACATTGAAATTTGTTCCCATGACGGCAGCCGTGTTTTGGGACCTGCACGGTGAGCTACAACCGGCAGCTATCGGCCACAATATTTTTAGCTACAACCATGTCTCGGTTTTGCTTCGACCAGCCATGAAAAAAGCTTCAATTGGCTGCGGAGGTGGAGGCGGCGTGGTGGGGCTCGATCCAAGACAGCAGCGACTTACGCGGAGGGCGTTGCAAGCACAACGAGGAGGGGGAGGGGAGGAGGTGGGGGGGAGGGGGGAGGGGCGGCGGCGCAACGCTTGGAGCGGTGGGCGCGGCGCGGCGCAAGGAAGAAGAAGATAAGGGGGAACCGTTTTCATCGACAGGATCTAACGGCCCACGCGCGCGTGATCCAGCGGCTGCGGTGCGACCGGCCCAACAGTTGGGCCGGCGCACCGGTGCAGATCGTTGCATACCGAAATTATTGAGCGGTTCCGCCTTCTCAGCACTAATATCCTATTAAGCAAAGGAGAAGAAAAAAAATTAACAACAGAGAGTTGTACTTGTCATCCATCTCTGTCCATAAAAGCATAAATAAATTTGACAAAAAACACCACCCATGCAGCATCCATGTCATGGCATGGCCACAAAAATTAAAAGTTACTCGGATCGCGACCCCGTGGCTCGTATTTCCCACCAGCCAAGAGAAAGAGAGGAGACGGATAGTTGGCTACGTGTTGTCCCTGTCGAAGTGCACAGGAATGTCGAGAATGGGAGAGGGACTATACGTACGTCTACACGATGATCTGCCGCGTCAGCCAGCAGCAGCAGGATGAGATGATCCGTGGAGTGGAAGAAAGCAACTCCACGTCCACGTACGTGCCGGGCTGTGCATTGACAGTTGCTGTAACAATAAAGTAGCAGTGCAAGTGCACGCTGTCATGCACACACGCGAGGCGTATCAGCATATGTAAAATGTTTCTTGTCCACTTGAAAGAATGAAAGAAGAGCCGGCTGGTGGCGTCTCCCGTGGTCACACCGATCGTGGTCGTGGATGCAAGAGTGGGATTTCGCCCCCCTTTTGGGGCGTCGATGCGATCTATTATTGGTTTCAAGTGGCTATAATAGTAAGATAAGATAGGGCAAATTGTTTGGACTGCGACTCGTGATTTTTTTTTTTGAAAAGGGGTAATCCGGCTCTACCTGCGTCGATCGATCATCTGGCTCTCTTATTAATCAAATAAAGAGGTTACGAGCGAAGTCTTACAAACAAAGGAATAAAGGCAGCCTATAGCTCACATAGAGCCTCGATTGAAAGGCAAAAATGAGATAAGCCACAAACCGGTGGCATAATATAAGGAAGGTAAACTAGATGCCTATCCTATTACATGATCGCCATCCAAACCGGTTGAAGATATCCGCATTCATCGTCTCCCACCGGACGGATCCAAAGAACCAAACGCTCCGGCCTCCGTCGGAGTGAGTAAGGACCAAGACGGATCGGTCCGTAGCTCGAACAACACCGCAAAAATGAGTATTTGTTGTCTGTTAAAACCAAATCATTCTGCAATTCCAAATTGCCCATAATAACGCACATACTCCTACACGAATGTGTCCGCCGTTCGGGCTCCATCCCAAGCAGCCACGCCCCAAATAACGTGTTTACCGATCTCGGTGAAGTAATATTAAAGGCAATTTGCACGGTGCGCCACAACCCTTGTGCCAACGGGCAATCAAAGAATAAATGCTTGATAGTCTCATCCGATCACGGAAGCTACACCTAGTAGATCCCGTCCAGCTTGCTTAACTAGGTTGTCCTTTGTAAGAATAACTTGTTTATGCACAAACCACATAAACACTTTAATCTTCAAAGGAACCTTAACGTTCGAGCACTTCCTTGGGCGTAGGTATCACGGATGAATTAATAATATCAATATACATCGACTTGACCGTGAAGACCCCGTTTTAGTTAGTTTCAACACAACTGGTCGGGTGAGGATTTAGCTGCACATCCATCAGCCTACGGACCAAGTGAAGCCATGCTTCCCATCTAGGTCCAACAAGCACTCTCCTAAACTGTATATTGAGGGGAACAGACTGCATCACTGTGGCCACAAGAACATCCCTACGCTGAACAATACGATATAGTGTTGGATATTGTGAAGCCAAAGGCCATGGTACGTGCAATCGGCGTTTAAATAAAATAATTGGAGGCCATGGTACGTGCGCGCGTAGCCATATTGCATTGCATTCCGCATTGGTCGCCGGTCGCCGGAGATGCAAGCGTACGCCTGCGTCGGTTGATCAATCAGAGAGTCCACCTGAGCCCATGCGTACTGAATGCTGCGTTGTTTCCGGTACTCCGTACCCACATTCAATCATGCATCGGAGCCACGTATATGCACATGCATGCATGCGTGTGCAGTGCAGTGCAGGGTGCACACCGCGTACAGTATCTTGTAGTACGCCTCTACTACTGTACATGATACAGTGCCGTACGCTAAAAACGATTACTATTAGCTATGGGCCTGCTGAACGGTGGAACGGTCGGATGCTTTGAAATTCAAACGCACACACACACGGATTGATCGGGACCGGCCGGATGGATGGACGGGCCGGCCGGGACCGGTACGTCCGGAAAGGCATGCAGCAGCGTGCTAAAACCGGGCCTGGATTGATCGGGCAGGGCCGGTTGTCGCGACTCAGCGTCGTGGCCAGGCTGCACTCGCATTTGGGCGACAAGCTTTGAGCGTCGGACCGCGACTGCGGCGAGCCCCTCCAAGCCTTTCTTTCTTCTCATTTGGACGAGACGAAAGCGGAGCTAGCTTGTCGCCATGCACGCTCTCGCCGGAGTTAGCGGAGGTGAGGTCGCGGCCGTGGTCCGGGGCCGGGGCCGGGCGTGCATGCACGCGTGCAAAGATGGGACGGGCCTACATGTCATGTGCGGGCGTTGGGGCACGGCCGGGCGCCATGTGGTGTGTCGCTCGTTCTTTCGGTCTCACATGGTGATGGCGCCATGGCCGACGGGGACGCGGCCGAGCGCGCCACCATGCCGGCTGCGCCTCCGTCGTGTCGCGCGATGCATCCCAGCCAGGGGGGCTCTGAGGGACGTCCCGAAGGCGCTCCCCGACCCAACCCAACACCTACCTAGGCTTCCGGGATCCGGAGGCTTTCAACCAAGCAATGCTGGCCAAGGCTGCCTGGCGCCTGCTAACGACGCCGGACTTGTGGTGTGGAAGGGTACTGAAGGCACGGTATTACCCAGACGGATCAATTCTGAATGCTACGTGCCCCACTGGGGGTTCGTACACCTTTCGAAGCATTTTACATGGCCGAGATCTGCTCAATGACGGGTTGATATGGCGGACCGGTGATGGCTCTAAAATATCTATTCACCATGACAACTGGATTCCGAGGAAAGGCAGCCTGAGGCCACTGGGTCAAGTGTATATCAACGGCATCACCCGGGTGGGGGACCTGCTCGAGGATGATGGTATATCATGGGACAGAAACAAACTGTTGGAGATGTTTGCTCCAGATGATGCGCATGAGATATCACAAAACCCGGTGGGAGGGCACGGTGTACATGACTTTTTGGCTTGGAACTACACAAAAAACGGCATTTTCTCTGTTCGCTCGGCGTACCACCTACGGATGACCCAGAAGAGGGTGAGCTCCGGACGGCCGGAGTCTTCGTCCTCGGTGGCGGATCATAGGGCGTGGATGAATCTTTGGGATACGGTGGCGCCGGGCAAAGTAAAGATCCATATGTGGCGGCTGATTAGAAACGGGTTGGCAGTGGGAGCTGAACTGTTGAGAAGGAAGATTAAGCAGGGCGTCTTCTGCGTCGCGTGTGGTAGGGAGAAGCGATCTACCACCGGTTCTGGGCTGCTATCACTCGGCTAAGTTACGGAAGATAATGCATTCGGAGTTAGAATACGGTGGCGATCCCGCGAGTCTGTCTGCCCTCGAGTGCGTTGTCGCGGTGGTTACTCACATGGTTCGAGAAGGCGTCGATGATGAGAGAGCGGTCATGGTACAAAGGCGTATCGCGCTTTGGTGGCGAAAATAATGCACGGGACGGCAAGCGAATGGAAGAAGCGGAAGAGATCGCGCGAAGGGTGTTTCATCTCATGGGCGAGTGGCGGGGGATACATGGTCGTACAAGCAAGCAGACCGAGCCGGCGGTGAAGGCAAGATGGCAGCCCCCGGAGGAAGGCTGGGTGAAAATTAATTTCGACGGCGCTACGGCGAAGGGGGGCAACGACGGGGGAGCTGGAATGATTTGTAGAAACCATGAAGGCGCTTACTTGGGAGGAGCATGCCATGTCATCCCACTGGGGAATGACCCAGCGAGGGTTGAGCTCCTCGCCTGCAGGAGAGCAGCCCAGTTTGCGAATGAACTGAACCTTGATAGGATCCACATCGAGATGAATTGCAAAGCGATTGTAGACAAACTTCAAAATGCAGAGAAGGATTTCTCAGAGCTGGGGCCGATCGTAGAGGACGTCAAGCAAATACTGGCCTCGAGGGTAAGTTGGAAAATCTCTTGGGCGCGCCGCGAGGCCAATAATGCGGCCCATTGCTTAGCTAAAGAAGCAGTGTCTAATAAGTTATGTAAGGTGTGGCTGCATGTGCCCCCAGACTTCATTTTGCACTTTGTCTCAGCCGAGATCCCTGAGTGGGAGGGTTAAATAAAGCTGTGATGACTGTCAAAAAAAAAACACCTACCTGGCTGCGGCTCGTCGGCAAACAGAGAATTAGAGGAAGACGAACGGTGGGTTCGTCGAGTCGATCGAGTTGTTCACTCAGAGCAAGTTGCTAGCCAGGAATGGAAACAGTGTCCTCCTCCGGGCCGGGGTAAAAGTCTGCTGAACAGCGACGTGCTAGACGCTAGCCTGAGCACGCACACATCGATCATACGTAGGCTCTGCCAAAGACGCTCCGGTCTGGTCCCCGGACCGGACGTAGGCGCGGCGCGCTGGTCGCCGTCAGTCCCACGTGAAGGCCATGAGCCGCCGGGGCGCAACACGGCGATCCATCTGCGGGAGCGGGACAAAGCCCGGTTTTAATGCGCGCCTTGGCGTCGCGCGGCCACGTCCGTGTCATGCCGCTCGCAGCCTGCCTGCTTGGACATAGTAGGAGTACATCGCAGTGTCTGTGTCTATCTACCGTGTCTACGTAGTCCCGTCCCGCAACAACGACGGGCTGCCACTGCCAGGATTTTATTCTTACAACACGGAGCGACCATTGCTCGCTCGATCGCTGCCAGGTTTTTTGTCTCTTTATACTTTTATACCCCCTCCGTAAAGAAAGATAAGAGTGTTTAGATCACAAAAGGAGAGGGTTTAAGCCTTGTACAATGAGAGGTGCTTAGGAGAGGTATTTAGAGAAATAAATCAGGATTTCCTTAAGCACTGGTGCTTATTTGTATAGGGTAGACGCTTAACTAAGCATCTTTCCTTTAGAAATAGGTATCGGTGCTTCAGAAAAACTCGGTTTATTTTTGTAAGCATCTCCCATTGTACAAGGCCTTAGAATAATAAATGTATTTATGAACAAATATGGCCTCACGGAACTACTCCTGCAGCATATTAAACACTCTTATCCATAACCGTTGCTTCCGCGCCGTGCCGTCCCTGGGTCGGTCGATCTCCATTATCGTCATTGGGGCCGCGCCGTTCGTACCTAGAGTTCGTCCATCGATCCAGTTGATCGGCTGCTTTAGAGAGCCTTTTTTCCGATCCTTTGATCCGGATTTTTCTCTCCCTCTCGTCGGTCATCTTGATCGGCATTTTTGTTTTGTTTTTCGATGTAAGATCAGTTTACGTCGCCTGCCGGCGCTCGTCGACTCTTCGCACACCTCTACTTCAACCTTAGCTGACACTGCAACGGCCCCCCCGCCTCATTCGTCCCGGCATGTCTCTCGCGACTTCAACGACAACGGCGCGGGTGGCCTGATGCTTCGTCTTCAGGCTAGCTTCGATGCAGTGCTCACGTGCATCAGCTCGTTTGCATGCACGATGCAATGTCCTGGACGAGGATGTTTTGGAGATCATGAGCGGGATCCGATCTGAATCACGTACCGCGCAAGTTTGGCTGCTCGCGCGCGTTGCATCCTGTGCGGGTGTTGCCGCTTGCAAGCCTGGACGCATCCCTCCATAGCATGTGTCTCTGCCAGATCCTACTCCTGCCGCATCCGAGCCGCGCGACGCGTGTTGCAGATACCTCGTCGACTTCTTCGTTTTCTCGATCTTGCTCATCGTTATACGCGTGTATTCGCTGGATCCCGTAAAAATCGTCATCGAGTACCTGCACGTCTCTGTCGATTGAGCAACGGGATGTCGGTGCATTGCCTCCACGGACTGCGCAGCCCCGTGGTTGCTCTGCGGCCGACCCGCGCATTGCCGTTGCATTGCCCGAAACCGTAGCTTCGCGACATGCGGTTCAAGCCACCGCTCTAAGGCCATCCTGTGGTTGCACTAACCTGCGCATTGCTGTTGCGCTACGGCCGTGACGCGCGGTCTATGCCGCCGGGAGGACTTCCCTGCCGTCACCCTGACCCATGCACTGCTGTTACGTCGCCTCTTCGAGCTGTAGCACCGCGGCACGAGGTCCATTCCGCCGTTCCCATACGTCGACTTTTACATGGTATGCGTCACGCCGTCTCTCTAGACAGGAACACCATCGTTTGCGCATGGTCCTTGTCACGCTGTCGGGTTCTCGCCTACTTCAAGCATCGCCGTCACGCTCCTACGGGCGACCAACGTGCCCCCCATGGGCTGCCTCTGGTTTCGCCGCCTACTTCGTCATCCACCTCTTCATCTTCGTCCTGCACCAGCTCGTTGCCAGCATCGACGTTATCTTCTTCGACCACTTCATCTACTCCGATAACTGTGGTTGACATCGGCACCTTCTACCCCACGTCGACTGGAGCCGCAACCGTCGTTGAGTCCTTCTCTGCTAGCCCCCTCAACATGGCGTATAACTCGTGCAGGCCCCCATCTACAAATGGCCGGTGCTGGAAACACCGACGCGTGCCTTCATCCATGACGCGTCCCGGGCCTGGCAAGCCTAGTGCGGCGCCTCGTCAACATCGACTTTGTTCGTCTACGCATGCATGGTGCTGGCAACACTAACACGTGCCTTCGTCCATGACGTGTCCCTAAGCTTGGCAAACCCGGTGCGATGCCTCGTCAACACCATCCTCTATCCGGCGCACCACTACTTCGACACCACTGCGCCCATGACTAACACCGTGCCTCCTTGCACCCGCAGCTCCACGACAACTACCTCGTCACCGGCCACCCCGATTTGACATCGACCATGGCTACACCACCCTACGCTCTCGGCTACCTCGACATTGGCACAAAGGGCTATCACCCCGCTTGAGCAACTCGTCAGCTTTCTCTACAGTTAATGCATCCGTGATGCGACATCGTCCACGACGCTCCCGCTATGACTGTCGGGGGAGGGGGGGATGTGAACCCGTCGGCTTCTACCTTCGGTTTCTCTCCAGACCGGCCATTCGCGACGCTACCGCTACGACTGCCGGGGGGAGGGGGTGTTGGAGTATAGATTATGGTATGCTAGGATTTTTTAAGAGCAACTCTAGCAGACCCCTTAAAAGCGGGATAAGGGTCGAGAAAATCGCATTCTAAAGGCCGAAATCGGCGGCGGCGGAACAGAGCTCGCAACCCCGAGCGGTAAAAGAGAATATCCGCCGCAAACCGTAAAAGCACAAATCAATTGACCATGATTTTGAGCAAATAAAAAATAAATGCTGAGAATTCAAACATGATCTTGACACCACCACACAATGTTGGCCACATTTGAACATAGGTTTTGCACCACAACCCAAAAGACATCACCACACCATCCGTCATCACTCCATCATCATCATCATCACAAGATGCCACCATGGCCACCACCACTTGCCGAACCACCATGCTCACCGAACCTTGGCACCGCATGGCCTCTTCTGGCTACCCTTCTCCTCTCCAATATCTCCAACCTTGTCATGTCATGCCATTCTTTGGTGACCTCGTCCATCTCATTTTAGTTCATCATCATGATCTTGTTCTCCTCTTGAAGATTTATATATAATCTATGGCTCGGCCAAGGGAATGCATTTTTATATAGCAATTTGTGGGCTCGAATTATGTCCTTTTTAGGAACCCCTCAAAGGCCCGTCCGTGGACAGTGATTGGTCACACCTCAAAAAATGCATTCCGCATCCGGATACTTCAAATTAGAAATCTCAAATCCATATTATTACATGCAACACAACGATCTTTGAGCGGAGCTTCGTCCAGTTCCGCTCCCCGCTTGCTAGGCTCCGCCCTGGCTATATCCGGCGATCAGCTGCGCTCCTCAGAGTGTTGGTCCGATCGCCGACAAGGTAGAGTAGGGCATGGGACACGAGCCTACTCACGGGACTCAAGGCGTCGCCGTCTTCCATGCCATGTGGACGTCAGATCGATGACGGATCCGTTCTCGGACGAGCCGCCGACGTCCACCACGATACGATTGTGGTGCTCGGACTGATGTGCCATAAAGGGCGCCGGAGAATACGACTCCGCCTTGCCGACGTCCACCACGGAGAGGGGTGCCGTCGCCTCCCGCCCCATATTTGGGCTGGATATGAGGGGTGCCGGTCAGCCCGGACGTTTGAGGCGCCCGTGTGGGCCAAAATTTGGCGACCGGACAGTGACCGGTCGACCCGCCCGGACATATGAGGCGGGTTTGAGGTGCCCGACTGTAGATGCTCTAACATATTTGAGGGATTGTGAGCATCAACATGGTGTACTAGTGCGAACCAACCTGTGGTTGGATGGTTAGAGGGACTGTGGTATCCCCAGCCCATCAGGATTCAAATTCTGGTGCTCGCATTTATTCCTGGATTTATTTCAAGATTTCCGGCGATGCGCATTCAGTGGAAGGAAACGTGTTCCCGTCGATGACGGGGTGCCTACGGCGACTTCGTAAATTTCAAGATAATATGCCGGCTCAGTCTTTCGGAGGTGCTCATAGAGGTAGGGTGTACGTATGTGCGTTCATAGGGGTGAGTGTATGCGCGTGTATATGAGCGCTTGCGTCTGTACTGTGTTAGAAAAACATGGTGTACTAGTGCTCCCTCCGTCCCAAAATAAGTGTCTTAACTTTGTACTAGCTCTAGTACAAAGTTGTACTAACCTTAAGACACTTATTTTGGGATAGAGGGAGTATATCCGAAGCCCCTGCAGGGAAATGTTTCTATACTGTTGACCTAGTGCTCGTTTAGCGTGTTGCGTTTGGCTTCTATTGATAAGTAGAAATGGTTAACATATTTGTGTTGATACCAGCAAAAAAAACATATTTGTGTTGATTTGGTAGATAGGGGGTCAGACTAACAAAAATAGAGCTGAACAGATCGGGCAATCCGCACGCGTACGTAGGTACAGAATACAGTGCCCATTCCGGCACTTAAAAATAAAAATACCGAAATTATTGATGCGGTGCCGCCTTCTCAGCACTAAATATCAGAGAGTTGTACTACCTCTTTCTCAGTTTACAGGGCGTGTGCGTATCCCTAGGTCGTCAATTTGACCAACCTAATACAGGTCATATATTACAAAAAATATACCAATATAAACTTCAAATGTTCTATTTTCAAGCGGTACAATTTTTGTGTTTTATAGTTTATATTAGGATGATAAAATTAGCAACTTAGGTATACGCGCAGGACTTGTAAACTGAAACGGAGGGAATACTTGTCATCCATCTCTGTCTATAAAAGCATAAATAAATTTGACAAAAACTCCACCCATGCATCATGCCATCATCCATGTCATGGCATGGCCATAAAAATTAAAATTTACTCGGATCGCGATTCCATGGCTCGTATTTCCCACCAGCCAAGAGAAACCGAGGAGACGGATACGTTTGGCTACGTGTTGTCCCTGTCGAACCGCACAGGAATGTCGAGAATGGGAGAGGGACTAGACGTACGTCTACACGATGATCTACCGCGTCAGCCAGCAGCAGCGTAGCTACAGCAGGAGGATGAGGTGATCCGTGGAGGAAAGCAACTCCACGTGCACGTACCGGCGGATGCAACGTAGATAGATTAGAGCATCTACAGCCGGACATAGCAATATGACACTTAAACGCCCGCAGACGCGCTGGTTAGTGACCCGGCGTGTCCATTTTAAGCCCTTATTTATCCATCTACGTAGTCACAGTTTTCATTTTTCTTCTTATATATCCGGTTACTTGCACGTGATTGGTAGGCATAAAAAAAGAAAAATAAAAAAATGAATAAAGAAAAAAAAGGTGGTCCAAGGTAGGGCAGTGGGGAAGCCACACTTGGGCCGGGTAGTCAAATGACTACCTAGCTTTTTGCTAAAACTACATGCATCAAGTAGAAATCATGCCAAAAAATCTTATAAATGCATATATCTGAATGCATAACATTCAATTGACTACACATGATTGGATTCCTGGCACCACCACTGGGGTAGGGCCACATCCTACGTGACGGAATGTTCGGGCGTGCTCGGGCGCGTCCGCGAGCCCTCGTATCCTCCCATATTTGAGATGTATATGAGGGTTCGCGGACAGCCCAATCGTATAGGGATGATATGAGAAGTCTGATTAGGTCATTTTTTTCTTCTCTCTCCTGTCCGATCACTGATCGGACGCGTCTGCAGGCGTATGAGAGATGGTTTGAGCCTTTGAGGCGTTCGGTAGATTAGATGCGGGACTGTGGAACGATAGCTACGGTAACAATAAAAAGTGGCAGTGAAGGGCAACACACACACACACGACGCATATGCAAAATGTTTCTTGTTTTTTTTTTTTTTGCGAGGGGCAAAATGTTTCTTGTCTACTTGAAAGAGTGCAAGAGAGCCAGCCGGCTGGTGGCGTCTCCCGTGGTCGCCGGTCGGGGATGCAAGAGTAGGGTTTCGACCCCTTTTGGGGCGTCCAAGCACCGGCACTGCCATCTATTATTGGCTCTGATAAGACATGGCAAATTATGGACGCAGCTAAGCAATTGTTTGGGTTGCGACTCGCGAAGGAATGAATAATAAACAAACATAAGACCTAGCTACTACGTACAATCGGCGTTACATAATTGGAGGCCGTGGTACGTGCGTGCGTGCGTAACCATGTTGCATTGCATTCCGCATTGGTCGTCGTCGCGTCGGTCGCCGGAGATGCAAACGTACGTAACGTCTGCGTCGGTTCATCAATCAAACAGTCCACCTGAACCTACTGAATGCTGCGTTGTTTTCGGGACTCCGTACGCACACTCAATTATACATCGAAGCCACGTACAGTGCAGTGCAGTGCAGGCTGTACACCACGTACAGTATCTACTAGTACATGATGCAGTGCCGTACGCTAAAAACGATTATTAGCTATATGGGCCTGCTGAATGGTGGAACAGGGACAAAATTACTGTTATAACCTATATGGCTAACAAAATCCCGATTTGACCTCGTTTAGAAAAAAAATTCGTTTCTGACCTTTTTAGGAGACGCCAACATCCCTGGCGTCTGGGTTGCGAAGCAGATGCCATGGATCCTGGCGCCTGTCCCCTGGCCCGCCCTGCCCTTTGCCCATTGACTGGCGGCGTGGCAAAGGGCGGGACGCCATGACCTGGCGTCTCGCCCCATAATGGATAACCCCAGGGGCGAGCCCACCCACCCATCTGTTCTTCCCCTCATGGCGCATGCACTAACAGAGGGTTCTCTCCTTCGCCCCTTCTCCCTCACACCAAACCCCTTGATCTACTTCATCCTCCACCCAAATTTGTGGATCTGACCCCCAAGCATCCTTGAGGTATTCTCCCTATTCCTCAATTTGTTTTGTTTTCCCTCTTTTGTTGGATGCATTATTTCACATTAGGTGATGTTAGATTAGTAGATGGTTTCTTTGTTTTAGGAGATAATTTGTAGTTGATAGATGATTTGGTAGGTAGTGTAGTTGGTAGATGTTTGTAGTTGTCCACCAATAGACATAGTTTGTGTTTTTTTTGAATTATAGATGATGTATGCAAGTGCTAGTAAATTAGCTATATGTTGAATATATAGATGGCATAATATTTGTTTGAATCTGAGAAGACTACTTTGGCCAGCAAATATATTTAGAAAAATATTATATGTGTGAAGTGGTATAATTTTTTTTGCAAAAGAGATGATGAAATTTGATGATTGTGTGTACATGATTTTTTTTTGCAAAAGAGATGATGAAATTTGATGATATGTGTGTGCATATGTAGAAGAAAGAAACGATGTGGTTATGTGTGAGAAGAATGGTGTGTTCATATGGCATAACTTGAAGAAGGAAATAATATTGTTTGATATTGTTCACGTATTCATATATGTTTGTAATTTGTTTTGTAGGATGGCGGATGATGATGGACCTTGGTATGGCGGATTAGTCGATGAGTGGGATAAGGAGCATCGTGCTCGTGCCATTGAGAAGGGAGATGTAAGAAGCAAGACTTATCAATTTTCGTTGTTTCTCATTTGTGTTCTTGTATTGATTAAAACATCACTTTATTTGCAGCTTGTAGTTGCTATGCGCATGAGGGGTCATTTCGCTGATGACTTTACTTACGACCATGATGCACGAGCCTTACATTCGGAGATTGGGTCTTCTCCCATTCGTGTTGCAGTTTAAGCGACGCGCTCCGCCGGTGAACCACGCGGCGCTGACCGCACTTGTGGATCGTTGGAGGCCGGAGACTCACTCGTTCCACCTTCCATGTGGGGAGATGACGATGACCCTACAGGACATGGCTATGATAAGCGGCCTTCCTATCAACGGACAAGCTGCTACCGGTCGTGTGAGCGTTGGTAATTGGCGAGAACGGACTGGCATTTTAATTGGTGTTGAGCCCGACGGCCCTCAGGAAGGCAAGGCCGATACCACAAGAGTGAGGCATTCCTGGCTAAAACTGGTCAGAGGAAACACCAATCCGTGCCCTCAGGGTGCCAATGACGTGGTTGTGTAGCAGTACGCGTGGGCCTATCTTTGGTATGTACTAACCAAGGTAGTCTTCTCAGATGCAACCGGGAACTCAGCCCTCTGGATGTTTCTGGAGCTACTCAATAACTGGGATACCCAGTATAGCTGGGGTTCGGCCGCACTAGCATATTTTTATCGTCAGGTAAGAGATATTTGCAACCATTTATCTTGCTTTTGTCATGCGCCTTCATATCTAACATGTTTGTTTGATTGCAGCTTGACTTGGCGTGTCGCAGGAAGGGAGATACATCCTCATTGGCTGGGTTTGTTTGGAGCCTATCCGTGTGGACGTGGGAGCGGATCCCGGTTGGACGACCCGATCTCAAGAACCCCAACATGCCAAACCCACGGGGTAATCATGACGGGGTGCATGATGATGATCCATATCGGCGCCCTACGCTTGCTTACTATTGGGAACAAGTGACAGTGTACACAGGAAGCTCGCATGTGCGATACAAGTGCTATATCAACGAGCTGGACACCTTGACTGCTGAGCAGGTATTGAGAAGTTCGATGAGACCAAATTTAGTCAAGAATGAAACTTGTATCTAATAATGTATCTCTTTGTTTTGCAGGTACATTGGTTGCCTTATGTGGAAGATCGTGGCTTTGATCTTAATGAGATGTGCACTCGTGATAGCCATCTTTGGCGGGCGAGGTGCCCAATGATATGCTTCTTCGCAGTCGAGTGGCACTTTGTAGACCGTGTGGCAAGACAATTTGGAAGAAGACAAGGTATTCCAATTGAGGAGAGCAATGAGGAAATGCTATCTCTGCATTGGTGAGCAAGCATGTCTTTGAGTATGTAGTAGAGCATTGAATAAGTCTATGTTTGCTAATGCTTTGTCTTGTGCATCATTTGTAGGTTCGATCGAAGGAACAATCAGGATATATCGGATTGGGCAAACAAACACCGTGCGTGGATACAAATTTGGGATCAAAGAGACACGTTAGTTCAATTAGAGAGTAGACCTCACAATCAGTCAGCATATCAGAAGTATCAAGTGTGGTATGCGGATCGTTACCGGTTAAAGCTAAAGCCTGGTTGGACTCACGAGGAGTGGTCGGAGTTGGTGTCTGAAGACCCGGAGACTGCAGTAGGTTATCATACCTTCAACAGGGCTGTGAGAGACACCAAAGGGGCTCACGTTGACTATGCACCGACGCATGACGAAATGGTAGTCTGTTTGTCCTATTTTAACATAGTTGCATCATGTTGTCTTCTTTCAAATACATAAGTTTGGTGTGTTCATGAATTGCAGGGCAGAGAGTTGCTTTTGTGTGTCAACGACGCCAATATTTCACTGAGTCATCCACCTGGTGGTGGATTATCTGAGAGGACTCTTAGGAGCACCATGGAGGTGTGACCAATATATTATAAAAGTTTATTTTCGCGGATTATTTATTTGCATCTCATATCATAGCATATTTTGTGTTGTTGCAGAAGTTCAAGAAGCGGTTCCATAAGATGGCAGCAATGCTTTCTTGCCATGGTGCTCAGTCCAGTGACGTGTATGCACCTAGTAGCCGCGCCGCCAGAGCTAATAGACGGCGTTATCTTCAGAACGATGACGACATGGAGGAGGAGGTCCATGAAGAGGAGCCAGCACATCAAGAGGAGCCACCACATGAAGAGGAGCCAACACATAATGAGGAGCATAAGTATGATGCAACACATCAAGAGGATCATGAGTATGATGTTGATGCTCCACAACCATCACAACCTACACAAGGCGATGCTCGCACTAGGAAAGGCAAAGCCATACCTAAGACACCAAGCAAGAAAGGTAGAAAGAAGACATGGAACACACAATTCCATAGTCCGGAGTATCCTCATCAGCTTATCCCAAGAGGAATGCAAAAATATAAGGCCAACAATGAGGCGGAGGAGGAGGCATACAACGAAGGGACCTTGGCGTCTGGGCGTGCAAATTCCCAAATATCAAAAATGCTCTCTGGTTAGTTTACCAGATGCCAGGGACCTTGGCGTCTGGGTGTGCAAATTCCAAAATATCAAAAATGCTCTCTGGTTAGTAAATCAGACGCCAAGGACCTTGGCGTCTCGGTGTGTAAATTCCAAAATATCAAAAATGCTCTCTGGTTAGTTTACCAGACGCCAGGGACCTTGGCGTCTGGGCGTCCAAATTCCCAAATATAAAAAATGCTCTCTGGTTAGTTTACCAGACGCCAGGGACCTTGGCGTCTGGGTGTGCAATTTCCAAAATATCAAAATGCTCTCTGGTTAGTAAACCAGACGCTTGAGGACCTTGGCGTCAGGTGTAAAATTCCAAAATATCAAAAATGCTCTCTGGTTAGTAAACCAGGGCGCTTGAGACCTTGGCGTGCAGGTGTGCAAATTCAAAATATCAAAAATGCTCTCTGGTTAGTAAACCAGACGCCAGGGACCTTGGCGTCTAGGTGTGCAAATTCCAAAATATCAAAAATGCTCTCTGGTTAGTTTACCAGACGCCAGGGACCGTGGCGTATGGGTCTCTGGATACGAATCCAGACGCCAGGGCCCTTGGCGTCTGTTTGTGCTAATTTCCAGACTAGTGCACACACTTTTAAACATTGGAAATCAAACAAAAATCTAAAACATAGCATAGTTTGCATACAATTTCAGATAGGTTGCACATAAGTAGTTCATGACCACACAAGGCCTCAAATAACAAGTTCACACACGATATCTCGAATGACATAAGTAGTTCATGACCACACAAGGCCTCAAATAACAAGTTCACACACGATATCTCAAATGACATAAGTAGTTCATGACCACACAAGGCCTCAAATAACAAGTTCACACACGATATCTCGAATGACATAAGTAGTTCATCGACGCCGGTGCCTTTCCATTTGTCTACTGAGTAGTACGGGGCCACTTCCCCTTCTTGTCACGTGCCTCATCCTCCTCTCGTGCATCGCAAGCCCTTGCAAATTTTCTTGCCCTCTCTTCTTGACGAGCCTCCTTCTCTTTACGTGCCCTCTCTTGCTCACGCTTCTTGCGCTCGTTCTTCTCCTTCTCACGACACTCATGCTCCAATCCCCGTGCAAAGGACTCCTCAAACAGGCGCTGCCTCCGTAAGTAATCTCGATGTTGGTCCTCTTGGACATCTTTTGGTACCTCGTGATCTATCCAAGTGAAGTACTTGCAAAGTGGAGGAGGCGACTACATAAAAATCATGTCATTGTTAGTAATATGAGTTCAAACTTGATGAGGTTTTTTGTATGTACACCTAACATACCGGTGGTATGTCATATGCGTTAGTTGGCCTTCGACGATCATGTGCATAGTTGGGACACACGAAAAACCTTCTACCTTCTGTCCATGACTTCTTGCGGTCCGTAGACACCTTCAGCTTGCAAACATCACCACACCAACATGGTGGTGTGGGCACATCCTTCTCCTTCTCCTTGTCCAAGCTGGCATCCATCCACGACTTCGGCATGTCCTCTTGGTCCGCGCACACCGGCCTCGTCCTGGAACCGGATGAAGCCATGCCTACAAAAAAACAATTGTTAGCACAAGACATAAAAAGAGTACATGCGTAAATACAGTAAATCAATAAATGCTAGGAATTGTATGAACAAATAATATATACCATTATTACTAGATCAACCATCTAGATTAAGCAAACAACCGAAGACCGATCCATTATCAACCATTCCTCTACGACCACCACCACCTCTAGCACTTGTGCTTCCTCTCCGACCACCACCACCTCTAGCACTTGTGCTAGCTCGACCACCACCTCTGACACTTGTGCTTGCTCGACCACCACCTCTAGCACTTGTGCTTGCTCGACCACCACCTGTAGCACTTGTGCCTGCTCGACCACCACCTCTAGCACTTGTGCTAGCTCGACCACCACCTCTAGCACTTGTACTCCCTCTATGACCACCACTACCACCTCTGACACTTATGCTTGTTCGACCACCAGCACCGTCACCTCTTCCACCTCGTTCACCATCGGTGGCACCTCCACGACTTGTTTTTCTTTTTTTGGTTTTCCTCTTCTTGCATGTCCGCTCATTGTGTCTCCCTTCACCGCACACCCCACAGTTGATAGTGTCAGGAGCCTCCATAAAATGACCGCTACCAAATTGTTTCATGCCAGTGTATCTAGCCAGGTCATCCATATCACCCCTGAACCTCTTAGTTCTCCTTCTACCCTTGGTCTCCACTTTCAGAAGAGGGTCTGGCCTAATATGAGGGCCATGGTACTCAGGCCACTGTGATTGGTCCAAGAAAGGGTGAAATCTTGGCGCCCATGTCAACCTAGTTGCTTCCACATGGAACTCTTGCATCCGCACGGTTTTTCCATCACAAACAGGTATGTTTCTCACCTTCGCCGCCGTTATCAAATGCGAGCATGGCCAATGATACTTACTAGGCCTCTCGCACTGGCACCACCGAGTCTTCAGATGCACCTCAAATGCAGCACCACCATATTGAAAACCGTCTCGTGTTGTGCCACCTGGCTCATCAATTTGATAGATCATTTCAATTATGTCGAATATGATAACTTGTTGGCGTGAAGACTTGCTTCCTTATAATCGCAACCATTCATCAACCTTCTCCGGATAATCCTTTTTTCACCTATCCATTTTGCGCCTCTCTTGAATGCCTCGAAAGTACTCATTAAGCTTGAAGAAAGTGTACTCCACTATTGCAGTCACCGCAATGCACGAGCACCCTTCACACATTGTTGAAACATTCTACCAGATTGCTCGTCATGTCGCCATATCGCCAACCACCATCGTCATGAGCGCGTGCCCACTTGTGCTTCTCACTTAAATTCCTAGTTAAGAAGTCTTTTCCCCCTTCGTTCACCGCTGCAAAGAGTTTGTTGTACCGAGCATCGAAACCTTGGGTCGTGAAGGCCACACATACATGGCTAAGGTCTTTGCTGAGCTCCTTGCTCTTACATGCCCGATAAAAGTTGGCCACGAAATGCCTCATGCACCATCTGTGGTGAAGCTTTGGAAATCCTGGAATAACAATGTCCATTGCCTTGAGTATGCCATGGTGCCGGTCCGATATGATGCACACCTCCCTAGCCCCAATCACGTTGTGCCTAACATGACCCATGAACCACTCCCAGTTGTCTTGGTGCTCGAAAGGCACCAAAGCAAATGCACACGGCAACACGTTGTCGTTTGATGAGTGAGCCATTGCTACCATTAGTGTGCCCTTGTATCTACCGGTCAAGAACTTGCCATCTATAGACAAGACCGGACGACAATGCTGGAACGCCTCCACACATTGTCCATAACTCCAGAAGGCACGGTGGAACACTCCCTCGTGATCCTCGACCACATGAAACATGCCCGGTTTCTTATATGCAATTGCGGCCAACAACCTTGGGAGCTGGTTGTATGCTTCTTCATAACCACCATACAACATCCTAATAGCATTTGCCTTTGCCTTCCATGCCTTCCCATACTTGACTTCATAACCAAATTGTTTTTTCACCATCCGCATGAGCAACCTCACTTTCACAGTGGGATCAAAGCCTATGTCTTTCATCCATTTGTATCCGAGATACTCAGATGTGAGTTGACGATGTGTCTTTCGAAGTCGTTTAGATGGCGGTTTGCACCTATGAGTGGCAACACAACTTCTTAACACCCATTCTTCGGTGTCTTTAAGCTTTCTTGCACGAACCTTCCATGGGCATCCTTCTTGCTCACACTTCACGGTGTAACGCAAGCATGTCGGAGTGCTCAACATAAAATGGCCTATGGTTCCGAATGGCATAGTCAGACAACCAAAACTTCAGCATAGGCAAGCTCAAAAACTTCACTCCTTTCTTCAAATAAGCATTCTCGTCCTCCTTCTCCTCCCTTGGTTCTCCTGGATCCGGGCATGGTGTTGGCTCAATCGCCGTCATTCTCATTCCACCATCAACAACAGCTTTATGGGCAAGGCTAAGATCTTTAAACAAGTGAGTTCTTTTTTCTAAGCCCGTCAACTCAAAGTGGATTTGGTTTTCCTCCTTTGTGAATCCATCCTCGTCCAACTGTTCAACTGGACCCTCGTCATCCGAATCATATGCATATTGACGCCTAAAAGGCAACTCACGATCCATGTCCTTTTGCGCTATGTACGCATCCAAGTCACCAACATCATTACCATGAAACCCTTCCTCTTGCTCTTCGTCGTCATCATAAGCATCTTCATCATTTTGAATTACTTCGTCACTAGCAATCACCTCAACTTCATTTTCTTGGCTAGTTGGTGGTTGGCTAGAAGCATTGGGGGCATACAACTCAACCTCATTTGGTTCAATAGATGGTACACGGGTACGTGGTTGGCGATAAGCATTGGGGGCATCAACCACAACCCTATGCTCAACAAGTGGCACCATTGTCATCTCGCTCATGTCATCCATTGGGGAAGAGACATGCCGGTTCAAATCAAGTGTAAATCGAGGAGATTCAACCTTGGTGGCAAACAATTCAAGTGACTTGTCTTCCGATTGGGAAACTTTTTCCTTGTATACATCCCAATGCAAATCCGAGGTGATAGGCATACTTTTCAAGCGAGATTTGGCTCCAACTCCAACATCATACCTTCCTATTAACTTAACATCAACATTGTTGTCCATCCACTTTAAGGCTTGTCTCACTTTTCCAACAACATCCTCATAGCTAGGGCTTGTATCAAAAACCAATGGTTCCTCACCCGTGTCGGCATTGTTACTCAAGAATGCCTCCTTGTCCATGTAATGAACATTAACAAGTCTCTCCATCTAAAAATAACATGAATGCATTTAAGAATTCAATGAGAATTGGTGTTTATCCAAATCATATCAACACTAAATTATTGGTGATGTCCACAAAAGTATCACTAATTTACACACACTAAGCAAAGTTAACCCTAATCACTAACTAACCATAACCCCCAATATTTCTACTCAACAAGCATATATTCCTACTACACACCATGCATATCACTATATTATCAAAGTTAACCAAGTCATTCACACTAACATAAGGGAGAAAACATGAAGTAGGGTTCCACCAACATGTATAAAATGCAACCAAAATAATAAGATTGAACAAAAAATAATTGGATGATTTGGGGGAGATTACCAAGAGCAACAAAGTGATGGAAAGATCCACCTAAGGGATGCACCTTTTGGAGAGGATTTGAGGGGGAGCTTGAGGGGTGGGAGAGAGTATGAGAGCTCCAAGTGTTCTTCAAGCTCGGGTTGTGGATTGGGGAAAGTGTGTGGGGTGGGTCTCACACACTCTCCCGGGGTTATCCAGATTCTGGGCCAGACGCAAGTCGTGGCGTCTGGCCTTTCTCCACGTCAGCAGGTCAACGGGCAGACGGGCGGTCGGGTGGCGGGGCGACGCCAGATCCGTGGCGTCGCCCATAACCCGCACGCCAGGGGATGTTGGCGTCTCCTAAAAAGGTCAGAAACGAAATTTTTTTATAAACGAGGTCAAATCAGGATTTTGTTAGCCAGAGAGGTCATAACAATAATTTTGTCCCGTGGAACGGTCGATCGGATGTTTTGAAATTCATTCATACGCACAGGGATTAATTGGATGGATGGATCGGCCGGCCGGGAGCAGTACGTCCGGAAAGGCATGCAGCAGTACGTGCTGAAACTGGGTCTGGATCGATCGGGCAGGGCTGGTTGTCGCGACTTACCGTCGTGGCCAGGCTGCACTCGCATTTGGGCGACAGGTTGCGCGCGCCGGACAGCGACGGCGGCGAGCGCGTCCAAGCCTTGGCAACCCGTGCGAGGCGAATGCCGGGCTAGTTTGTCGCCATGCACGGGACGCTCTCGCCGGAGCGGAGCGGAGGTGAGGCCGGGACCGGGCCGGGACCGGGCGTGCGTGCAAAGATGGGACGGGCCTACATGCGCGGGCGTTAGCCGTTAGGGCACGGCCGGGGCCATGTGGTGTGTCGCTCGTTCGTTCCATCTCACATGGACATGGTGATGGTGGCATGGCCGACGGGCCGACGGGGACGCGAGCGGTCGAGCGCGCCACGCCGGGTGCGCCTCCGTCGTGTCGCGCGATGCCAGCCAGGCCCAGGGGGACTCTGATGGACGTGCCGAAGGCGCTCCCCAACCCAACGCTTAGCTGCGGATCGTCGGCAAACAGAGAGCCAGAGGAAGACGAAGAGTGAGGCCGTTCGATCGAGGGGAGGCCACACAGTAAAAGTAGAAGGATGCCAAGTTACTTAGAGCAACTCCAACGGGCCGACTCAAACGGACGGCGTATTTGTCCGTTTTTTGTTCGTTTGGGTCGGCCGCGCGCCCGGCGTCTGTTCAGTTTTGCATTTGGGTCGACAGTGCGTCCAACGCCGACCCATTTCATGCCCACATTTAATTTTTAAATAAAAAGGCCATGGTGATCATGCCGTGACCATGTCTCATCTTGGCACCATGTCAAGACTGCATACAATGCCGGCTTCAGAAAATATCACCACAGTTCATTCTGGCGCACTCGGCAGCAGGCCGACACACATGCCAGCACACAAAAAAGGGTGTGACTTGAGTTTGACCACGCCATCTCGGCTTCCGTGGTCATGCCGGCACACCTGCCGGCATACAAAAAAGATGGCCCTCGCCGCCATAGATCACTTGTCGTCGAACTTGAGCATGTCGGCCTGCATATTCTCGAACCACGGCCTCTTCCTTGGCGACACGGAGTTGAGATCCACCTTCATGATCTCCATCCCGGTTATCATGCTCCCAAGAGCCACTTCTTTCGCCTTGGTCTTGGCGTTGGCGGCCTCGATCTCTAGCATCCTGGCTTGCTTCTCCGCCTCGAGCTCGAACATCTTGGCTTGCTTCTCGGCATCAACATCAAGCCTCCTCCTTTGGATCTCCATGAAAGCATTCATTTGCTCCGCCTTGAAACGCCGGCGCTCCTCCTTCCTTGGGTCCTTCTTATTCATCATGCCGTCCACGCTTGCGTTCATCTCGCTTGTCCTTCTTCTTAGAGTTGGTCTTCCCCCCGGCCATGCCGGCTCGCCCTCCCCAACATCCTCCACAGTTTTCTTCCCCCCACGTGCCTTGAGTGCGGCATATTATTCCTTGAACTTCTCTTCGTCCTTGATGACCCGATAGCAATGGAAGAGGTTGAAGCACTTGCCATTGTGTTGAATCTTGAATGCCTCCAAAGCTTGAAGTGCCTACAAAATGTTTCCATGCAAGCATATGGGAAAGTGATAACAAATGAAGACGTAAAAGGATGATCTTGATGACACAAAAGAGGGCGGCTTGCTTGCTATCATACCATGTCTTACATGCCGATGCCGCTCACGGGGCGGGCCTTGACGCTCTCAAGGGTGGCGCAAAACTTGTTGCACTCTTGTTGGATCACCCTTCACCGCTTGAAAATGGAGACCCACCCGCGCGTGCTCACAAATTGGTAAGGTGGAAACTTCTTGCGGTCATGAAACTCTTGGTGCACACGAGTCCAAAAGGTTGAATGCTTTGGCTCGGCACCCGTCTTCGGGTCTTGTCCAATGTCTCGCCAACACTCGCAAAGAAGCTTGTCTTCGGCCGCCGTGTACGCCTTCGTACGTTTGCTCTTGCGCTCCGGCTTAGGACCGACGGCTTGGTTGGCGAGCTCGTCCTCGAACAAAGGCTCCACGTCTATGTCGCACTCGTCCTCTTCCTCTAGCCCGTAGTCGTCCGGGAACTCGTGGTCGAGGGGGAAGCTGTCCAGGTCGACGCCGACCTGATCATGCAAGAAGGCCGCCTGGTCGGGATCATAGCCAGCGGCCGGCGTGAACGCCCCGCGGCCGTCCTGGCTTTGTGTCTCGTCGGGATCGTAGCCAGCGCCCGGCGCACCGCCCTCGAAGATGAGGTTTTGCATGAAGTCCTCATCGACGGTGGACGACATTCCCTCAAACAGGTTACGGGCGTCTGGGAGCCCGCCGGCCGGCGTCTGCGCTGCTGCTTCCTCGTCTCGCGGACGACGAGCCACCAACCACCGGGGTGGCGTTAAGGTCGATGGGCGCTGGCGCAGGCGTGGAAGGCGCGACCACGCTCACGTCGGGTGAGCACTCCACGGAGAGGCGGGAGGCCTGTGGGTAGACGTGGAAGCCGGGGACCGGGTTGCAAGCCGACGCTCGGGGTGACTCGGGCAGCACCATCCGAGGAAGCGCTTATGAGCGGTCTTGGCAGCGGCGACGGCGGCTTGGCGAGGTGTGTCTTGGCTAGGGTTTACCCTAGCATGTAAGCGCCTCGTCGTTGCCGCCGCGGCGTGGGCATTGATGAACTCTGCTGCTTGGGCGGCGACGACGGCTGCTCGCGGCCGCCTCATCCTCGCGTCCGCGGCGTGCCTCCGGCCCTTCCTCTTGGCCGACTCCCTTGCCCGCTGTTTGGGCGTCAGCGCTTTCTTCGGCTTGGTCGCGGCGGCGGTCTTGCGCGGGGCACGAGGCTTGCCTTTCCCGGAGGGGGCGACGGCGCCAGACGAGGCGAGGCCGACGGCGGCGTCGAGGTCGAGGTCGATGGCGTCGTCCATGGTTGGGGCGGGAGCGAGCGCGCGCGGGCGGGAGTGTTTCTGGGAAAAATGGGGGGAAATGGTGGTGGCTGCCACCGACTGACGGGCCCGAGGAGAGGAGTAGGCGCGCGCGTCCGTCTCATATCCGCGCCGACGCAAATCAGGCTCAAAATTAGGCCGGGAATGGGTCGCTCATGACGAAAAACGGACGCGTCCGTTTGGTCGGCGTTAGTAGCCGCCACTTTTCGTCATGCTGCCGACCCAAACGAACGCGGGCGGACGAAATGGGTCGCCCCATTGGAGTTGCTCTTACTTACTTCAAGTGGGTCTCGCGTGCATTGGATTCATTCACATTCCACAGCAAGTCGCTGGCTAGCTAGCTAGCTAGCCAGCTAGGAATGGAAAGAGTGGTCGGGCCGGGTACAAGCCTACTCAACAGCGACGTACGTGGACGTGGTAGCCTGAGCACGTACACATCCATCATCATCATATATATTTAGGCTGCTCCGATCTGGTCCCCGGACGGACCGGACGTACGGGTGTGCTGGTCGACGTCAGTCCCACGTGAAGGCCATGAGCAGCGGGGGCGCAACGTTAACACGGCGACGGCGAGAACCGGTTTTAGTGCGCGCCTTGGCGTCGCGCGGCCGCGTCCGTCTCATGCTCGGGATCGCGGTCTACCGTGTGTGCAACAACGATGGGCTCCCACAGCCAGGATTTCATTCTTGCACCATGCACCCATCATCCCCGTCGCTCCATCCTTGTCAGGCCTAGCACTAGCAAAAGGGCCGCCCTACGCGTTGGCCGGATCTTTGGTTGAACTCGTTTTATTTTCAGGAGTAGTTTGTAATAGGATCTGAATCAAATGGTTTCTCTGAATGAAAAAGGCGTTGGCCGGACCAAGACAACAACGGCGCGATAGGGCGTCTCCCCCCGCTCTCACATTTCAGTTCAATCCAAAATCAGCAGCATCTAATTCTTGCACACGGTCTTCTATTTTTTTTCTTTGCTTTTGTTAACATCGCCACAATAAAAGAAAGCATGACAAAGAAGTCACAACATTTCAAAAATCATACGAGCATTTTTCTTGTATGTATGCAGCAAGTCCTCATTGATCACGTCAAAAAATCCCATAGAAAAATAGTCGTTGCATTTGCAGCATGTGAACCAACGATTCGCAGCATGCACGCAACATGTGCACGAGACCACCAAAATCCCTGCAGCATGTCCCCCATGTCTTTGTAGGAAAACACACATGACACAAAAGCTTCTATGCAATGTCGAAAAGCAGGGTCGCTGATGATGAACCTAGCTTTTAGAGTCCCGTCATTGTCAGATCCGGCAAGCCCGGAGCTATCCCCATAGTGTGGCCATGGCGGCAAGCTTTGATAGCACCTTCCGAGCCAGGGTGTAGAGACACAAGAAGGCTCCATTGAAGTAAAAATACGATGCCTTGTGGTCTTCTACCACCATATAACAACCATCGGCCGTTTGATATCAGGCCTAGCAAATACCACTGGTAGATTTATGTGTGCTTCACCACTCCAAAAAGGGTCATTGCTAATCAGTTGTCAATGGCGGCTAGAAAGAGACCCATTAGTATTTTTCTCCTTTCACTTTTCCTTTTTATTTATCTTTTGGTTTCTTCGCCATTATTTATGTTGGTTTTGACTATTTATAATTTTTTCTTTTGCTTTCTGGAAAATGTAAAAACATTTTCAGATATACATAAACATTTATAATTCCTTCAGGTTTGTATTTATTTTTATTTTTGGTTTCATTTTTTCTTTTTAATGTTTTAGGTTTTATTTATATATTTTTTTCCATTTAATTCATGAATAAATTAGAAATTCATGAACACTCGTATATATTCATGAACTTCTTTTAAAAAGAAGAATTTCAACTTTATGAACATTTTTAAGGTCACCAACTTTTTTTAATAATACACAAATCGGCGAAAAATTGGTAGCCCCTTTTTCAGTATGAGTAGCTGCCGGTTTTTTATTCTCAAGCGGGAGGGCTACTTGGGCCGGGCCATCCACCCGTGCAGCCACTATCCGTCGTTAAGTACTTCTAGGAGCGATGAATAGGACCTCCCGAACCATGCGAGAGCTATATCTCACTCCATCTCGCAGTAATCGATCGCCAGTTGGGGCGGTCCAATAATTGTTTCTGGGGAGCGGGTTTTAGGAAGCTTCAATGGCTGGTTCGGACCGGTTTTAGAAGTTTCTATATGTTTTTTTGGTGTGTTCTTTGTGTCAGTTTTCATATATAATTTTCTTCAGGTTTTCGATTTTTGTACCAAATTTCTTCATGTTTCCAATACTTGTCTCCTAATTTCAATGCATGTTATACACACAGAACATTTTTGATACACACAGAACATTTTTCAAATAAACGTTTTATTTTTTTAGTACATGTCCAACTTTTTTGAACACACATTAACATTATTTTGTTAAAAAATGTGAACAATTGTTTTACATCATGAAGATTTTCGTGTTAACATTTTTGAAGTGTCACCTACATATTTTGAATAGTACAAAATATTAAATTTTAATTATGAATACATTTTATAAATTTATATAGACATTTTTAGAAGTGGCATGTACATTTATGGAAGTGCTTTAGAGAAATTTAAACATCACGATCATTATTTAAGTGCTATTGAGATTTTTGAAAAAGTTACGGGGACAAAATTTTAAAGCTGTGTTAACCTTTGTCTAATGTGCACTGAACATTTAATTTTTGAGTAAATTATTATTTTTGTATACTCTTAATAATACAAACAAAAGTAGGATAACACAAAAAAAATGATCCAATGATGAAGGAGAAAAAAAAATGAACGTATCTAAATCAACCTACCTGGGCCAGCCCAGTTGTAGCGACGCGCCTTTGAGGTGTGACTTCTCCCACCATGTGGCGGCGCCATTTGAGTTCTTCATCTGTAAACCATAGCTGGTTCCCATCAATTTTCGTTTATGGTCTTTTGTGATTGTTTCTTTCTCTATTGAATTCTTACCGATTTTTGATGGGTTTTTGTTGATTTTATTTATTTTCTAGTTTCATTTTTATTTTAGTTTTTTACTTGTATGTGTTTATTTTAATTTTTCTCTTTTTATTTGTGAACAATTTGAAAATTCTTGAACACTTGTGTGTGTGTGTGTGTGTGTGTGTGTGTGTGTGTGTGTGTGTGTGTGTGTGTGTGTGTGTGTGTCCATATATATATATATATATATGAACATTTCCAAGTTCATGAGCATTTTTTAACAATACATTTAGATCTTTGAAAAAATGGGTAACCAGTTTGTAAGTCTGACTAGCTGCCAGTTTTTTATCCAAAAGCGGGAGGGCTACTTGAGCTGGGCCATCCATGCGTTCGACCACTATCCATCTCCAAGGATCGCTAAGAGCGATGAATAGGACCTCCCTACCACGCAAGAGCTATATCTCGCATCATTTTGCAGTTGGCGATCACCAGATGGGTCGGCCCAATTTGTTTTTCCTGGGGAGTGGATTCTCAGAAGCTTCTGTGACCGGTTCGAACGTGTTCTAGAGGCTTCCGTGTTTTTTTTTGCATGTTTTCTGTGCCGGTGTTTATTAGTTTTTATTTTTCATTTTTAGATTTCTGTACTACTCCCTCCGTTCCTAAATATAAGTCTTTTTACAGATTTCAATATAGACTACGTACGGAGCAAAAATGAGTGAATGTACACTCTAAACTATGTCTATATACATCCGTATGTAGTCCAAATTGAAATATTGAAGACTTATATTTAGGAATGGAGGGAGTAGTTTTCTTTGTGATTTTTTGTTTTTTTGTTTTCCTTTTTTCAATATATGTCTACTTTTTCAATACATTTGCTTTCCATTTTGTACCCCTGGAAGATTTTTGTTATGCAAACATTTTGTAAATACATGACATTTTTTTTAAAAAACATGCACACAAATTTTCAAACATGCATTGAACATTTTTTAAATGATATGAAGCTAATTATTAATCTATGCGATATTTTTTTGACATTTTTTATATATTTTGAAATTGTCGCAAACTTTTTTTTAAACGTTTGAAGTTTTGTTTCAAGTACCACATATATTCATTTCTTGATTTCTGTACTACTCCCGTCGTTCCTAAATATAAGTCTTTCTACAGATTCCAATATGGAATACATACGGAGCAAAATGAGTGAATGTACACTCTAAACAATGTCTGTATACATCCGTATGTAGTCCATATTGAAATCTCTAGAAAGACTTATATTTAGAATGAAGGGAGTAGTTTCCTTTGGGAATTTTTGGTTTTTTGGTTTTCCTTTTTTCAATATATGTCTACTTTTTCAATACATTTGTTTTCCATTTTTTGTACATCTAGAAGATTTTTGTTATACACATTGAATATTCTCTAAATACATGATGAATGTTTTCAAAATACATGTACACAATTTTTCAAACACACATTGAACATTTTTAAATGATATGAAGCTAATTATTTAATCTATGTGATAGTTTTTCACATTTTATTTATTGTTAAATTGTTGCAAACTTTATTTTTGAAACGTGTGAAGTTTTGTATCAAGTGCCACATATATTTTTGAATGGTGTGAAATATAGTTTTGATATATATGGTAATTTCTGGAACTTTTTTAAATTGGCATGAACATTATTTTGAAACACATGACTATTTTTAAAAAGCCATGAACATTGTTTTTATGCTATCAACATTTTATGCTGCGTTAACATTTATGCTGCGTTAACATTTATGCTATCAACATTTTCTCGCGGACGAAACTTTTATGCTGCGTTAACATTTTTCTAATACATCTGGAACACTTTTAAAATCTATTAGTAAATTAAAATTTTGAATATATTTAGTTAGAATTATTTCAATATGATTTAAAAATGGAAAAAACAAAAAAAGGAACTAATGAAGAAGCAGAGAAGAAAAACGAACGATCATGGAGAAAGTCACTTGGGCCGGGTCCTCTGGCGCGACGTGGTGTGCACCGCTCGATTTGGCTAGCGGCCACGAGCATGCATGATCATGGCCTCGCGCTATAGTAGATTCCAAAAACGAAAAAGCGGATTTGCACCAGACGACACGACTCACCTGCCCATAAATGCGTGTCATGCCCGTGCTCAGCCTGATGCATCATGCACCACCACACCCGTCCACTCGTCAAGCTGTAGCTCCAACGCTGAGCCTGAGCGCATGGAGATGGAGGGTAGCAGGTCGTTGCGGCACCTCGCCGAGTACGAAAGCTTCTTCTTCGGGTGGCTCGACGACAGCGCACGGCACTCGCCGCCGTCCTTGGACCGCCTCGTCGGCAGCGCCGGTCATTCCTTCCGAATCTCAACGTCGTCCTCCTTCTTCGACTTGTACCCCCACGACGATCTCTTCCCCATCGACTTAGACTTAGCCACGGCGGCGAGTGACTTGGACTTCGACCTGCCGGTAGTAGACGACGCCACGCCGTCCCCGATGCTGCAGATCCGCGCGAGCCGCCCCCTCCTCTGCGAGCCCGGCGGCGGCTCCGGCGCGCAAGAAGACGGCGACGAGTTGGTGACCACCAGTCAGCATCACATCGCGGACGTCCCGAGCGTACCGTGGTCATCGGCCTTCTCGTCGCCGGCTTCCCACTCAGCGCTGAGCCCGTGCTCCAACGCGACCAGCAAGCACGCCAGGCCGCGGCCGACCACGTTGTGTGCCTGGAGGCGGCGCGCGGGGTCGTCGCCATGGAAGGTGCTGCGGTTCGTGATGCCACTGTACCGGAAGGTCAGGGCGATCGCGCGGAGGCACAGCAGCAGGTTCACGTTGGCGGCGAGCCCGGCGCGCGGGGCGACGTCGAGCGTCGCGTACCACGGCAGGGCCGACACGGACGTCCATGACGCCATACTCTACTGCAAGAAATCCAGCGTAAGTGCATCTCAACAGTAGCGCACGCACGTGCACGCGCGCTCATTCACGCTTGATGATTTCTTTTTCTTTTTTGCGGGGATTCGCGCTTGCTGATTAATGAGTAATTTGAGAAAAAGGTTTCCCTGCTTTATATTATAAAGCAACGAACCAAACATCCAACATAGCAGTATAGAGTACAATCAAGTCATAAAGTCATACTGGGGACACAGCAGGACAAGCCCCAAAGATTCGCGCTTGATGATTAATGAGTAATTTCATATCTGTTTCAGGGATCAGGAGTGCAGGAGACTAATCTCGCATGTCAGCCACATGATTTTCTAAATCCGTGACAGGTTATATATACCCCTTCTCCTGTATCATGAAAACACGACGTTTTGGAGGTTTCTATATACTGTACCTCGGTCTCAAAATATTAACACGATATTTTAGCCTACAAAACACCTTATATTTACCCTAAAGAAACATCTTATATTTTGAGACAGAGGTAGCATGTAACAAAACAAGAAAATAAAATATCCTAACAATATATTTTTAGGTAAGATTATACATATGATTTTTTTAATTTCTAATCTGCATAACAAAAATGTTATTTATTTTTGATGAAAATGGTATTGGAAGCCTTGATAGAAAAATATGCATTAATGAATCAAAGAACATTGTACATATTTACAAGGCTTGCCAACTACCACTTTGGGTAGGGTCAAAGAGAGAAATAAAATGCTTGTAACTTATACTTAGTTGTAAAAACTTAGGGGATAGATTCCAGAAAGGCAGCAATAAAGTGCTTGCGTGCTTCTGTAAAATTTTGACCGAAGCCATATTCAAAACGTCATGTTTTTGTGATACGAAGGAAGAGTACGGTATGGTCTTTGTATTGTGTTATTTAAATGGTCATGTGTGTGTATGTGTGCACGCGTGTTACAGAATGATTCTATAGTATGTGAGTATGTACCCACTCCTCACAGTATTATGAATAAATTATACCATTTTTACTATTTTTGATATATATTGTTAATAATTACTGGATACCCCTAAGTGAGTTGTACGGAAAAGATATATGTGACCATCAGACAAGGTATATATGATCTGTGCAGAGGAGAGACGGTTTTCTAGCACATCCACCGACTGTCATCACCTAGCTCTTCGTATCACACCTTCTTGTTTTGTTGAAGTTTGTCTTGCTCTAAAATATTACACTATTTTATTTAAAACTCTATTTTATTGTGTACCAGCGAAAAGGAGAGCACATTTCAAAAATTTCTATATAGTTCCATTGTATCTTAATGCTTATTCATGTATATATAAGAATAATCCAGCCAGAGGAATCCCCAACACATTGAGTGACGAATCAACACATGCTACCTATATAGCTTGCATGGTAGAAAAATCGCTCTCCATGTATACATGCTTGGGTACGATTATTGGAAAGAGTTGTTTAGTACAATCATAGGTGGGATCATGCATATGATATTAGTGTATAATACTATCTCTACACTGTGTAATATCTGCTGGAATTTAGTCTATATTGGGGCAGCCCAATAACTATTTCAGAAATTTCTAATAAATCCTAGAGGCCCACTTAGCCCATTTGTGCAAGGCAAGGGATACTACTAAAGTTTAGTCCCACATTGCTAGTTGAGTGGGAATTGGACCTCCTTATAAGGGAGGTTCTTTCCCCACTTGTATGAGCATGAGAACAAGAGAGACATCCACGGGCGCTCCTCCTCCGCCGCTCGCCTCGTCACGACGCGCCGCGCCGCGGGTTGCGGGTTGCGGGTTGCGGGAATGAGCCGAGCCGATGTCTAATTTTTGCCACGCACTACGGGTATACAAAAGGCCTGGGAGCTGAAAAGTTTTCGCGGTAGTGGATAATGAATACGAACGGCGCACCTCTTCGCGTGCTGCCTGTTCACTTCGTCTCCCTTCGTTGCTTCACCTCCCGGCGCAGCCTGTTCGCGTCCCTCTGTTGTGCCTATATAAGAGAGGTCACTCTTCTCCCGAGAGACACATCAGAAGGTCCTCTTCCTCTCACCACACAGTTCCAATCTCTGCGCTACTGCTGTCTTGCTCATCCCGGCTTGCGGCGTGTCCGACACCGCACCTTTTGAGTCCTGTACGGGAGAAGGGTGATAAGGTTTTTGGGGAGCGCTCAGCGCGACTACTGGCTGCTTCATCACGGACGATCCTGTCGCCGACGACTACTTCCCCGACGACGACTTCTTCCCCGACGTCCACGACCTCCTCGACGACATGGCGGGCGAGGACACCGACCCCAAGTCCAGCGCTTCACTGCTGCTGCTGTGCCGTCGTGTTCTTCTCCTTTCATTAGAAGTCCTCCTACAATTCTTGGCTCTAGTTTCGCCCTCGTATGTTAGGTTCTGTTTCAGTATAAGCAACTTCATCTAGTGTCTGTTCTAGATGTGTTTACCTCAAGTTCATATATGCGGGCGATGTTTACCTTCTCTCATCAGATTGCATGACTTGCTCTATATTTGCTATTTTAGTCATGCTTTATCTAGTATTTTTGTTAATAAAATCATTTGGTAAATTGCTCATATTTCCAACAATCCAAAAACCTTATCATAGGCAATTTACCCCCAGTGGTTTTGCTGCTTCCATGAGACCTCCTATGTTTGAGGGTATCCACTATAAGAGGTGGCGTGTGAGAGCAGTCTTATGGTTTCAGACCATGAGCTGCTATGACGCCACTCTTGGCAAACCTGAAGGGGAGCAAGATGCCCAACAGGCACAAGCTTTTCAGAAAATGGATACCTTGTTTAAGGCTGCTCTCTTGAGTGTTCTTGGTGAGAACATAGTTGATGCTTATGCGTCATTTGACAATGGAAAAGATATGTGGGGCCTTTTCGAGGCCAAGTTTGGGGTCTCGGATGCGGCACCGAGCTGTACATCATGGAGCAATTCTATGATTACAGGATGACCAAAGCGCTCCGTGGTTGAGCAGGCTCATGAGATACATCATTTGCTAGAGAACTTGAGCACTTCAATTGCATGCTGCCGAACAAGTTTGTTGCGGGGTATCATCACTAAGCTTCCTCCTTCATGGAGGAACTTTGCTACTCTTGAAGCATAAGAGACAGGAGTTTTCCGTTCGGATCTCATTGGTACTCTTGATGTGGAAGAAAAGGCGAGAGCAAAGGACACACGTGCTCGAGGTATTGAGGGAGGATCTAGTGCCAATCTGGTACAGAAGAAAAACTTCCAGTCCCACAAGTTCAAGAACAAGGGCAAGCTTGATGGTAAAGCAAAGTTTGATGGGAAGAACAAGGCTGTACAATACACGAACTTCAAGAAGAAGAGTGACAAGAAGAAAGGTGCTTGTCATGTGTGTGGAGATCCTGATCATTGGGCTCCTAGTTGTCCTAATCGCTATGACAAGCGTCATCCTGGAAAAGGCGGCAAGACCGCTAATGTTGTCATTGGAGACAACGACATGAAGGATCTTGGGTATGGTATATTCCCACTATTCTTTCAGTATGTCATTCTCCCGATTGGTTGATTGACACGGGTGCTAATGTGCATGTATGCGGTGATATTTCCATGTTTTCGTCTTATCAGACCGCAGGGACTTCAACCGTGCTGATGGGCAACGGTTCAAGTGCTTCTGTTCGTGGTGTTGGCACGGTCGATCTGAAGTTTACTTTGGGGAAGATCGTGCGGCTGAAAAACGTGCATTATGTCCCCTCCGTCAATAAAAATCTTGTTAGCGGATCTCTTCTATGTATAGATGGCTACAAGCTTGTCTTTGAGTCGAATAAATTTGTAATCTCCAAGTATGGAACCTTTGTTGGTAAAGGCTATGAGTCAGGAGACCTGTTTCGTTTATCCTTATCAGACGTTTGCAATAAAGTTGTTAATCATATTTGCAACAATAGTGAATCAAATGTGTGGCATTCACGTCTTTGTCATGTTAACTTTGGTTGCATGTCGCGACTAGCGAAGTTGAACTTAATCCCTAGTTTCACCACTGTCAAGGGATCTAAGTGTCAAGTGTGTGTGCAAGCTAAGCAACCTCGTAAGTCTCACGTGATCATGCGAGACGAGAAATCTTGCACCACTAGAACTAATACATTCAGATCTATGTGAAATGAATGGTGTTTTGACAAAAGGTGGAAAGAAATATTTCATGACGTTAATTGACGACTCCACTAGATACTGCCGTGTGTATCTTCTGAAATCTAAGGATGAGGCTTTGAACTTTTTCAAGATCTATAAAGCTGAAGTGGAAAACCAACTTGATCGAAAAATCAAGAGGCTTAGGTCCGACCGTGGTGGAGAGTATTTTCCAATGAATTTGATGCTTTTTGTGCGGAACATGGTATAATCCATGAGAGGACGCCTCCCTACTCACCTCAGTCAAATGGGGTGGCCGAAAGAAAGAACCGTACTCTAACTGATTTGGTTAACGCCATGTTAGACACATCGGGTCTCTCCAAGGCATGGTGAGGGGAGGCGATATTGACTGCATGTCATGTCCTAAACCGAGTTCCCACAAAGAACAAAGAGATAACTCCATTCGAGGAATGGGATAAGAAAAGGTTAAAACACTCTTATCTGCGAACATGGGGCTGTTTGGCGAAAGTCAATGTACCAATTCCAAAGAAGCGGAAGCTGGGACCAAAAACTGTGGATTGTGTTTTCCTGGGATATGCTTTTCATAGCATTGGCTATAGATTCTTGGTTGTAAAATCTGAGGTACCTGACATGCATGTCGGTACGATCATGGAGTCGAATGATGCGACTTTCTTTGAAGATATCTTTCCCATGAAGGATATGGCTACCTCATCTAATCAGGAGATGCCTAGTTCATCGAATCAGAACCGATTACAATTACCGAACTGGCATTTCGATGGAACACTTTGAAAGTCTGTGGAGGAGAACAATGAAGTTCCTACTAGGAGCAAGAGACAGAGGACTGCAAAGTCCTTTGGTGATGATTTTCTTGTGTATCTCATAGATGACACTCCCAGTTCTATTTCAGAGGCCTATGCATCCAAGATGCTTGACTCTTGGAAGGAAGCAGTTAAGAAGCGAGATGGATTCCATCTTGGCGAATGAAACTTGGAAGATAACTGATCGTCCTTATGGGTGCAAACCTATAGGATGCAAATGGGTATTCAAGAAGAAGCTTAGGCCTGATGGTACTATCGAAAAGTACAAGGCTCGGCTCGTGGCAAAGGGTTATACCCAAAAGGAAGGTGAAGACTTCTTTGATACTTACTCACCTGTGGCTCGACTAACCACTATTCGAGTTCTACTTTCACTAGTTGCCTCACATGGTCTTCTCGTTCATTAAATGGATGTTAAGACTGCTTTCCTAAATGGAGAGTTGGATGAGGAAATTTATATGGAACAACTAGATGGGTTTGTAACAGATGGTCAGGAAGGGAAAGTGTGCAAGTTGCTGAAGTCTTTGTATGGACTCAAGCAAGCACCCAAACAGTGGCATGAGAAGTTCGAAAGAACTTTAACAGCTGCAGGTTTTGTTGTGAACGAAGCTGATAAATGTGTGTACTATCGCCATGGTGAGGGCGAGGGAGTTATGCTTTGCTTGTATGTTGATGACATACTGATTTTCGGAACAAATCTGAATGTTATTAAGGAGGTCAAGGATTTCCTATCTCGCTGTTTTGAGATGAAGGATTTAGGAGTGGCTGATGTCATTCTGAACATCAAGTTGTTGAGAGATGATGATGATGGGATTACATTGCTTCAATCTCACTATGTGGAAAAGATCTTGAGTCGCTTTGGCTATAGTGACTGCAAGCCCTCTCCAACACCATATGATGCTACGTGTTGCTTCGAAAGAATTGAAGAATTGCTAGAGATCAATTGAAGTATTCTCAGATTATTGGCTCGCTTATGTACTTAGCCAGTGCTACAAGACCTGAATCTCTTTTGCTGTTAGCAAACTGAGTCGGTTTGTCTCAAAACCAGGAGATGTGCATTGGAAAGCTCTAGAGAGAGTTTTGCGTTATTTGAAAGGCACTGCAAATTATGGAATTCACTACATCGGGCACCCAAAGGTGCTTGAAGGGTATAGTGACTCAAACTGGATCTCAGATGCTGATGAGATAAAGTCCACGAGCGGATATGTATTCACTCATGGAGGTGGCGCTGTTTCTTGGAAGTCTTGCAAGCAGACCATCTTAACGAGGTCAACAATGGAAGCAAAACTCACAACACTAGATACAACTACTGTTGAAGCAGATTGGCTTCGCCGGCTCTTGAATGACTCGCCGGTTGTTGAGAAACCTGTACCGGGTGTCCTTATGAACTGCGACAATCAAACTGTGATCATGAAAGTGAGCAGCTCAAAGGATAACATGAAGTCATCAAGACACGTTCAGAGAAGGTTAAAGTCTGCCAGGAAAATGAAAAACTCCGGAGTTATTGCGTTGGATTATATCCAAACGTCTAAAAATCTGGCAGATCCTTTTACTAAGGGTCTATCGCGTAATGTGATAGATAATGCATCGAGGGAGATGGGTATGAGACCCACAATATGAGTTGTTCACAGTGGTAACCTATTCTTTGTGATCGGAGATCCCGTGAATTAGATGTGGAAGACAAGTTGTTGGTCAACTGAGAGGAGAGTATCCCTACTATTCACAATACCACTCCATGAAGATGCAATACTCTCCTAATCTGCATGGCAGGTTGATGTATATGTTAATGTGTTCTAAGTGGCTTATTTAAGCAGAGATGTTATCCTGCAGAACATCTTTTGAAGAACACACCTATATGAGTCTGATTGTCAAACGTCACAATCTATGAGAGTAGGGTTCTCTCTAGTAAACTCATGAAAAGTCACGGAGTATGACGCATAAGCTCCACCCGCGGGGAAGACCCACGGTAGCCACGTATCGGTCAAGGCTTTAAGTGAAGCTAGATTCGCAGAAAACTTGCAGTTCAAGGCCCATCCACTGCTTCAAGTTGCTTACTAGTGTAGCATAGAGTTCTAGGTGGAAGTTCAACTTAACAGTCTCCACTGCAGATACCGTATATAAAACAGTGTTTTGGAATCAAAGGCAAATTTCTGTGCCTCTGGGATCTGGTGGGGATTGCTGGAATTTAGTCTATACTGGGCAGCCCAATAACTATTTCAGAAATTCCTAATAAATCCTAGAGGCCCACTTAGCCCATTTGTGCAAGGCAAGGGATACTACTAAAGTTTAGTCCCACATTGCTAGTTGAGTGGGAATTGGACCTCCTTATAAGGGAGGTTCTTTCCCCACTTGTATGAGCATGAGAACAAGAGGGACATCCACGCTCCTCCTCCGCCGCCCCGCCTCGTCGACGCGCCCGTGCTGCCCAGCGCCATGCTTCTTGAGGAATGAGCCGAGCCGATGTCTAATTTTTGCCACGCACTACGGGTATACGAAAGGTCACCTGGGAGCTGAATTTTTTTTGCGGTAGTGGATAGTGAATACGAACGGCGCACCTCTTCGCGTGCTGCCTGTTCACTTCGTCTCCCTCCGTTGCTTCACCTCCCGGCGCAGCCTGTTCGCGTCCCTCTGCTGTGCCTATATAAGAGAGGTCGCTCCTCTCCCGAGAGACACATCAGAAGGTTCTCTTCATCTCGCCACACAGTTCCAATCTCTGCGCTACTGCTGTCTTGCTCATCCCGGCTTGCGGCGTGCACCGCACGTCGGGACAGTAGGCCTTCGAGACCGCACCTTTTGAGTCATGTACGGGAAAAGGGTGATAATGTTTTTGGGGAGCGCTCAGCGCGACTACTGGCTGCTTCATCACGGACGATCCGGTCGCCGACGACTACTTCCCCGACGACGACTTCTTCCCCGACGTCCACGACCTCCTCGACGACATGGCAGGCGAGGACACCAACCCCAAGTCCAGCGCTTCTGCTGCTGCTGTGCCGTACGTGTTCTTCTCCTTTCTGTTAGAAGTCCTCCTACAGTTCTTGGCTCTAGTTTCTGCCCTACGTATGTTAGGTTTTGTTTCGTATAAGCAACTTCATCTAGTGTCTGTTCTAGATGTGTTTACCTCAAGTTCATATATGCAGACGATGTTTACCTTCTCTCTGTCAGATTGCATGACTTGCTCTATATTTGCTATTTTAGTCATGCTTTATCTAGTATTTTTGTTAATAAAATCATTTGGTAAATTGCTCATATTTCCAATAATATCATATATTGGTATTTTAGATGCTAACATCTATTATTTTGTATGACTCATAGTAGCACTTAATTTTTTATGGTATATATAGTATCATGATATGATTCTCAGTTATTTAGAAACATTATAACCGAGCACTTTTCCAGCCCTCTCAAGCTATCTATGTTGGCAATAGTTGGCATTGAATGAGATGATATATTAGGCCTAAACCCCATTGTAAGTCTGAAACATCCGAAAACTAGGGTTAAAAAAATCCAAAAATTTACGCCTATATTCCACCCGACTCTTTAAGAGTAATTATAATAGGGACTATAAGGCTACTTTTTTTTGCCGAAAAACTTCCAACCTATTGATCTTCAATCATGGCAGTACAACAAATACCAAAAATAAAAATTACATCCAGATTCATAGACCACCTAGCGACGACTACAAGAACCGAAGCGAGCCGAAGGCGCGCCACCGTCATCGCCCCTCCATCGCCGGAGCCGGGCACAACTTGTTTTAGTAGACAGTCGGAAAGTCGTCGTGCTAAGGCCCCATACCAGCACCCCAGAACAGCAACCGCCGCTGATGAAAAATAACGTAGATCGGAAGGATCCAAACCGAAGACACACGAACGTAGACGAACAACAACGAGATCCGAGCAAATCCACCAAAGATAGATCTGCCGGAGACACACCTCCACACACCCACAAACGATGCTAGACGCACCGCCGGAATGAAGGCTAGGCGGGGAGACATTTATTCCATCTTCAGGGAGCCGCCGCCGTCTCGCCTTCCTGGGTAGGACACAAACCCTAACAAGATTGAAAAAAAACGACTACAAACGGAGCCCTCCCGCCGGCCCTTGCCAGGATCCACCGCGCCTCCATGGCCCTAGGGCCACCGGAGACGAGGCGGACCTGTGCCGGCGCCGGTGAGAGGCACAAACCCTAACTTTCTTTCTTACTTATATGACACGTTTGCCATGTGAAGGGGAGGGACAAAGAAAAGGAAAAGAGTGAGTGGGCTTTCATAAGAGAGCTAATCTCTACATGTGGTCCTAGGTAAAAGGGTAACGAGAGAAAGAGAAAGAGAAAATAGGAAAAAAAAATGAAGGTGTGATACACAATAATCTGAGTATAAACTAAATCTCAAAAAAAAAACTGAGTATAACTAACCTAATTTTTTTTATTAAAGAGTGTCTTTTATTGATTCATAATGAATCATCAAGGGGATACGATCATAATGAGCACACCAGGCCTTTGCGTAAATAATTAGGATGTACATAGCCAACATTAACGTATATATGCAAAAGATCACGCGGCCACAGAGCAAAGTTATGCCATGCGGAGGGAGGAAAAAGAAAAACCTGAAGCGAGCAAAACAAAAGTTTCTTAATGACGTGAAAGTCTAATATAGCTGGTTGCTGGATCTACTGTTAGCCTTGCTCTAATTCTCTCTATATTCTTTTTTAGTCTAATTCTCTAGTTAGGTGCGCTTGCTCATCCGATGTCACACCCCATGAAATATGCACATTTAATATGTGCAGTGCATGCATGAGAGATGTTGCATGTTGCATGGGCCACTGCATGCTGGAGATGGACAAGTTTAATTACGCCCTTGTGTTTTGGTTGGTTAGGCTGAGCTAGTTTATTTACAACTAAGGCCCCTCCCAATGCTCCACCTTGTACAGGTGCTAAGCCTTCCACGTAGACAAACAATCTGATGTGGCAAGTTATTTAAGAGGAGAGAGATGAGTGTGGTGACCCCAGGAAGAACCAATGCTAAGCGCGTGAACCTAGGCAAAACATTTAAAGTAAGGAAGCCCACCAATACATGAAGAGCTTTAGTTGCTAAATCATTAAATGAAGCAAGCTTAGCAACCATAAGCTAAGCACCTATGCATTGGGGAGTATAGTTGCTAAGCTATTTAATGTGCTTAGCACCTCATCTAAGCACCCATGGATTGGCACCAGCCTAAGTGTTCAGTTGGAGGCTTAGTACTCTAACTAAATTGGAGTTGGAGTCAGTGACAATTTTCATATGAAATGAAGCTCGGTGGGGTCACTAGGATTATGTCGAAATACTAAACACCAATATCCATGGGAACAACCATGTCTGTCCTGACCTCCGGAGCGAATGTTATTTCGACAGCAAGTCACTCAGATTATTTCCCACCATGGAAGATATGATAAATCTGTAGAAACTAATTACATGCTCAGGTGGAATTACACAGGAATGTCTCAAAAAGGAGTAGTGAAGGACTATACATATGATATGAGAAGTAGCGTCGCCATCGGCCGGTCAGCATGATCCTGTGTAAGAAAGCAACTCTACGAAGGGAATGCGATCGAGTATCCCGATTTACAGCTGATAGTAGCAGTGACGAGAATGAAGGATGGCCGTTTCCAGAAAGATATCGGCTGAACGCGTGTCGCATGGTCACGGCGCCGCGAGAGTAAGAATTGGAGCCTCTTTTGGCGTCTAACGGAGCATCTCTTCATTTTAAAAAAAGGCGAATCTCTGCATCAAATGATGCACACAACCATTTATTTAAACGAATAGAGTATCCCAAATACTAAATGTCTTACTCAACTTTTCTTAGCAATTGAAACTCTGTCCAACATTGTAGAGTCCTATTTTAGAGTAAAATGCATCAGCGGTCATTGAACTTGTGTCGAAAGCTCACTTTAATCATCGTATTTAAAAATACGATCAATACGGTTACTATATATAACTTGAGGTAATTATATGGTTACTGGCTTATCATATAACTCAGTATTCTCTGTTGACCGGTGAAACATCACATCACCCTCTCTCTACCTATGCGGGTCCCACCTGTTAGTGGGAAAGAAAAAATAAGGGTCACATGAGAATATAATGACGCTGCCCAGGCCCACGTACTCTAACCTCTGCGGCTCTGTCCCACACAATTTTATGTTAAATCGGTAGAGCGTTACCGTTATTTCTTTTTTGCGGATCAATGTTACGGTTATTTAATTAACACGCACACAACACACTTACATGCATGAACGCACCATTTTTGCAGCCGCCGTCCCGTCGAAAATCGTACGCCGACCCCGATGAGATGAACAATTAGACTACTTAGAGGACACGAGTTTGAGACGCGACGTCGTATTTATGCAGTTCTTCGTCGGCATCGCCATGCACCTGGTGGTGCACGTCCTGGGCGCCGTCGTCATCGTGTTAACATTTACGTGTAGCAAGGCGGAAGCTGCGGGGGCAAGGCCTAAATGTGTGAACCTTCGTCGTGCTCATATCATGGTGCCCACCTTGTCGAGCTAAGGGCCGTGCAGCTGCGTATGCATGCCGGTGAACGGTAACATGGCCGTGTTCAAGCGAGGACACCGGGCTCAGCTGTTTGTGCCCCAGACGCTGATTGAGAAGAACACGTTATTCTGCGCTGTTGGCTGTGTGCACGCTCAAGAAGATGGTGGAGGGGTCAGGGAACTAATAGGACATTGTCAGATTCAGAGCGAGGGTAGGAGAGACTGGTTTGTGCAAATCACACTGTTCATTGATCAGGAGATTACATGTATATGTAAGCACAGAGTCTCAACTAACTGACACATAACCAGCCTGAAGACTAGGTCATAGACAATGTTACAATGTACACCACTAGGAGGAGCGCTATCTGTACACACATACACACGTTCACTAACAGACACTAGTACCTGCTCCTGGCGTGGAGCAGCGCAATGCATGCCGCTATGGTTGGCCAGGCTTGTCGAGGTGCCGGTGGAGATGGTGGCTGGGCTTGTCGAGGTGCCGGTGGCGATGGCGTGCGGCATGGAGTGACGCGGCCCGCCCGCGCCTGTGGGTGAAGACGGCGAACTGCCTATATATGTATTTACATAATATACCTACATACTAGAGGTATAAAAATGGCCCTGTGGCTGAGTACAAGGATTGTGTTCTTTTTTGTGTTAGGAAAGGGACAAGGGTAGAAAACTGAGCAGCCGTTGGGTGGAGAATGAACGAGCCGGGAGCACGCACGGATCATAACATGCAGAGGGAGAAGAAAGCCCCGTCCCGCCCGCGCATGCATGCACACACGCGGCTGTGCGGCTGGACATGACTGTTGTTGGATGTCTCTGGTTCTATTCTCTGCGATGCATGGCTTCTATTTCTTTTTTTCCACTGACAGGTGGGACCCATATAAAGATAGAGAGAGGGTGCTACGATGTTTGACCAGTCAACAGAGTGAAATACGAAACCATACAGTGAGTCGGTGACCGTATAATCACGTTAAGTCGTATATAGTGACCATATAAATCATATTTTTAAGTATGGCGACTAAAATGAGCTTTCGACACAAGTTTAATGACCACGGATGCATTTTATTCCCTATTTTATCTCCACACACCCCTAAGCTCAAATTAACTCCTTGCTCCCTTCCCTATCGGCTTCCAAAACTTGAGGTTCAATGCTAAATGCACTTGTAGTCAGCCAAATCACGAAGTTTACTAAACAGCCCATGAGCGCCGTTCATATATAACACAACAACAACAGCTTCTCCAGAAGGTGGAGGCCAAACAACACTCTACACGTTTGCATAATAATAATAATAATAATAATAATAATAATAATAATAATAATAATAATAATAATGGAAGACTACACAGCCACTTACAGGACATAGAAAAAAGACAGCACAGGGGGGGTCGACAGGGTGAATGAGGAGGCTGTCGTTGCGTGCTGTGGCTAGCTCGAGTCTATCACGTCAGGGTGAGCTCTGACATCTAAGCCGCAGTTGGTTCGCGGGATGACCTGTGCGTTATCGTAAACAGGGTGGTGAGAGAAACATGTGTGGCGAACAACGGCGAGACGAGACTTCTGCAAACCGAGGAAGAAGGTCAAGTTGTTCCAAGTCTGCAAGACGCCAAGCGAGTAATAGACGCCTGCTTATCCTAGGAATGATGATGCATGGATATAAACAAGGGCAAGGGTCTGGCTCGAGCTCAGGCCACAAGCCTCGGGTGGCCATCAATGACGGAGGACAACATCGACGAAGGAGTAGGAATCGGGGAAACTGGGAATACGAGTAAGAGTATGTAAGGGCTAGGCACCCAACGGGCAGGCCACAAATTTTGTTCCGCATACGTCCGTGGAAAGGGGAAACCAGTTCATGGACATGGATGTGGGCGAGTGGCGACGAGGATGGGTGAGTGGCGTTGGAGGCGTGGCAATGGTTGAGGTAGTCGGCTCTTCTTCGACGTGTCAACGGGATTACCAAGGTGTTTGTTGCAGTGAAGTCGGAGATGTGGCGGCGGGACCCTGTTGCAACGATGACAGGCAGGTGGTCTGTTCGGCGTTCTTCAGCGGCGCCAGCCTTGCATAGCTTCTTTTTCGGATCTCTCCTTTAGAGTCGGAGCTGTGCTGCCCTTGGCACGGGTGGCTGAGTTTTGGGATGGGTCTTCTCTTGTTTCTGCACTGCCTGTACGGTGAGGATTGGTTTGACGTTCGTCTTCGGTGAAGTTAGAGTCGCTTGCTCGGAGTTTAGGGAAGGCGATGACGCCTGTTGGGGAAAAGTGATGACGACGACATTGATGTCGGTCTTGACGAGGCCTTCTATGTTTAGTTGTGTGTGGGGTATTATATGAGTGCCGCTCAGCGGTTTGTGACGGTTTTCGCCTAGTTTTCTGTTAATTAACTTAGCAATTCTTTTTTGCTTAATTAATGGATGAGGCACGTCTTTTGCCTTCTTTAATAAAAAGACATGAAACACAACTGCTGATCTTGTTGCCCATTCCACATCCACCACTCCTCAGTGAGATCTCTTTGAAGATCTGTGTGAGAATCCGTGGCCGATTGCCTGAAACTCCATGGGTGGTGCTTCCCATTTTCTAATCGTGCAAAGAGTGGTGATTGGTGAAGGGTTTTTCCCAAACACCTAGTAGGCATGAAGATGAAGTCTGGCCACCGTGTTGGGAAACGTAGCATGCAATTTCAAAAAAGTTTCTATGCTCACGCAAGATCTATCTAGGAGATGCATAGTAATGAGAGGGGGAGAGTGTGTCCACGTACCCTCATAGACCGAAAGCGGAAGCGTTTGCCAACGCGGTTGATGTAGTCGAACTTCTTCTCGTTCCGATGGATCAAGTATCGAACGCACGACAGCTCTGAATTCTGCACACGTTCAGCGCGATGACGTCCCTCGAGCTCTTGATCCAGCAGAGTGTCGATGAAGTAGATGAGTTCCGTCAGCACGACGGCCTGGTGACGGTGATGGTGAAGTGATCCACGCAGGGCTTTGCCTAAGCACTGCGAGAATGTGACCGGAGGTGTAAACTGTGTAGGCGGGCACCGCACACGGCTAGGAAGAGTTGATGTGTGTTCTAGGCGCCCCCTCCCCACGTATATAAAGGAGGGAGGGGGAGGGAGCCAGCCCTAGGCGCGCCCACGTAGGAGGAATCCTACTTGTTGGGCTCCTAGTTGGATTCGCCCCCTTCCTTTTACCGGAAGGGGAAAGGGGGGAAGAGAGGGGGAAGGAGCGGCCTCCTTCCTTGGGGGGGTGGGCACCCTCTATGGGCTGGTGTGCTCCCCCCAAGAACCATATGGCCCATATCTTTCCCCGGAGGGTTCCGGTACCCCCCCCCGGTACTCCGATATGTATCTGATACATTCCGGAACACTTCCGGTGTCCGAATACTATCATCTAATATATCAATTTTACCTCTCGATCATTTCGAGACTCCTCGTATGTCCGTGATCTCATCCTGGACTTTGAACAACATTCGGTCACCAAATCACATAACTCATATAATACAAATCGTCATCAAACGTTAACTGTGCGGACCCTACGGGTTCGAGAACTATGTAGACATGACCGAGACACCTCTCCGGTCAATAACCAATAGAGGAACCTGGATGCTCATATTGGCTCCCACATATTCTACGAAGATCTTTATCGGTCGAACCGTTATGACAACATGCGTTATTCCCTTTGTCATCAGTATGTTACTTGCCCGAGATTCGATCGTCGGTATCTTCATACCTAGTTCAATCTCGTTACCGACAAGTCTCTTTACTCGTTCTGTAATACGTCATCCTGCAACTAACTCATTAGTCACATTACTTGCGAGGCTTCTTATGATGTGCATTACCGAGAGGGCTCAGAGATACCTCTCCGATACTCGAAGTGACAAATCCTAATCTCGATCTATGCCAACCCAAGAAACACCTTCGGAGATACCTGTAGAGCATCTTTATAATCACCCAGTTACGTTGTGACGTTCGATAGCACACAAGGCATTCCTCCGGTACCCAGGAGTTGCATAATCTCATAGTCGGAGGAACATGAATTTGGCATGAAGAAAGCAGTAGCAATAAAACTGAATGATCATTATGCTAAGCTAATGGATGGGTCTTGTCCATCACATCATTCTCCTAATGATGTGATCCCGTTCATCAAATGATAGCACATGTCTATGGCTAGGAAACTTAACCATCTTTGATTAATGAGCTAGTCAAGTAGAGGCGTACTAGAGACACGATGATTTGTCGATGTATTCACACATGTATCAAGTTTCCGGTTAATACAATTCTAGCATGAATAATAAACATTTATCATGAATAAGGAAATACAAAATAACAACTTTGTTATTGCCTCTAGGGCATATTCCCTTTAGTCTCCCACTTGCACTAGAGTCAATAATCTAGATTATATTGTAATGATTCTAACACCCATGGAGTCTTGGTGCTGATTATGTTTTGCTCGTGGAAGAGGCTTAGTCAACGGGTCTGCCACATTCAGATCCATATGTATTTTGCAAATCTCTATGTCTCCCTCCTTTACTAGATCTCGGATGGAATTGAAGCGTCTCTTGATGTGTTTGGTCTTTTGTGAAATCTGGATTCCTTCGCCAAGGCAATTGCACCAGTATTGTCACAAAATATTTTCATTGACCCGATGCACTAGGTATTACACCTAGATCGGATATGAACTCCTTCATCCGGACTCCTTCATTTGCTGCTTTTGAAGCAGTTATGTGCTCCGCTTCACACGTAGATCCCGCCATGACGCTCTACTTTAAACTTCACCAACTGACAGCTCCACCATTCAATATAAATACATATCCGGTTTGTGACTTAGAGTCATCCGGATCTGTGTCAAAGCTTGCGTCGACATAACCATTTACAACGAGCTCTTTGTCACCTCCATAAACGAGAAACATATCCTTAGTCCTTTTCAGGTACTTCAGGATGTTCTTGACCGCTGTCTAGTGATCCACTCCTGGATTACTTTGGTACCTCTCTACTAAACATATAGCCCCTTTAGGATCGACAAAACCTTCTGGTTGCATCATATACAACTCTTCTTTAAGAAATCCATTAAGGAATGCAGTTTTGACGTCTATTTGCCAGATTTCATAATCATAAAATGCGGCAATTGCTAACATGATTCGGACAGACTTAGGCATCGCTGCATGTGAGAAAGTCTTATTGTAGTCAACTCCTTGAACTTGTCGAAAACCTTTTGCAACAAGTCGAGCTTTATAGCCAGTAACTTTACCATCAGTATCAGTCTTCTTCTTGAAGATCCATTTATTCTCTATGGGCTGCTGATCATCAGGCAAATCCACCAAAGTCCACACTTTGTTCCCATACATGGATCCTATCTCAGATTTCATGGCCTCAAGCCATTTATTGGAATCTGGGCTCATCATAGCTTATTCATAGTTCGTAGGTTCATCATGGTCAAGTAACATGACTTCCAGAACAGGATTACTGTACTATCACTCTAGTGCGGATCGTGCTCTGGTTGACCTATGAGGTTATGTAGTAACTTGCTCCGGAGTTTCATGATCATTATCGCTAGCTTCCTCTCCAGTTGGTGTAGGCATCATGGGAACATATTTCTTGGATGAGCTATTTTCCAAATTGAGAGAAGGTAGAATTACCTCATCAAGTTCTACTTTCCTCCCACTCACTTCTTTCGAGAGAAACTCCTTCTCTAGAAAGGTTCCATTCTTGGCAATAAAGGTCTTGCCTTCGGATCTATGGTAGAAGGTGTACCCAATTGTTTTTTAGGGTATCCTATGAAGACGCACTTCTCCGATTTGGGTTTGAGCTTATCAGGCTGACGCCTTTTGACATAAGCATCGCATCCCCAAACTTTAAGAAACGGCAACTTAGGTTTATTGCCAAACCACAGTTCATACGGTGTCGTCTCAACGGATTTTGACGGTTCCCTATTTAACGTGAATGGAGCTGTCTCTAATGCATAACCCCAAAACGATAGTGGTAAATCGGTAAGAGACATCATAGATCGCACCATATCTAATAAAGTGCGGTTACGACGTTCAGACACACCATTATGCTGTGGTGTTCCAGGTGGCGTGAGCTGTGAAACTATTCCACATTGTTTTAAATGAAGGCCAAACTCGTAACTCAAATATTCTCCTCCACGATCAGATCATTGAAACTTTATTTTCTTGTTACGATGATTCTCCACTTCACTCTGAAATTCTTCGAACTTTTCAAATGTTTCAGACTTGTGTTTCATTAAGTAGATAACCCGTATATGCTCAAATCATCTGGAAGGTCAGAAAATAATGATACCTGCCACGAGCCTCAACACTCATCGGACCACATACATCGGTATGTATTGTTTCCAATAAGTCATTAGCTCATTCCATTGTTCTGGAGAACGGAGTTTTAGTCATCTTGCCCATAAGGAACGGTTCACAAGTATCAAATGATTCAGAATCAAGTGATTCCAAAAGCCCATCAACATGGAGTTTCTTCATGCGCTTTACACCAATATGACCTAAACGGCAGTGCCACAAGTATGTTGCACTATCATTACCAACTTTTGCATCTTTTGGCATCAATATTATAAATATGTGTATCACTACGATCGAGATTCAATAAACCATCAACACTGGGTGTATGACCATAGAAGGTTTTATTCATGTAAATAGAATAACAATTATTCTCTGTCTTAAATGAATAACTGTATTGCAATAAACATGATCTAATCATATTCATGCTTTAACGCAAACACCAAATAACATTTATTTAGGTTCAACTCTAATCCTGAAAGTATAGCGGTTGTGCGATGATGAGCTTATCAATCTTGGAACCACTTCCAACATACATCGTCACTTCACCCTCAACTAGTCTCTATTTATTCTGCAACTCCTGTTTTGAGTTACTAATCTTAGCAACTGAACAAGTATCAAATTCCCAGGGGTTACTACGAGCAATAGTGAGCTACACATAAATAACATGTATATCAAATATACCTTTGTTCACTTTGCCATCCTTCTTATTCGCCAAATGTTTGGGGTAACTCCGCTTCCAGTGACCATTTCCTTCGCAGTGGAAGCACTTAGTTTCAGGCTTAGGTCCAGCTTTGGGCTTCTTCACGGGAGTGACAACTTGCTTGCCAATCTTTTTGAAGTTCCCTTTCTTTCCCTTTGCCCTTTTCTTGAAACTAGTGGTCTAGTCAATCATCAACACCTGATGCTCTTTCTTGATTTCTACCTTCGTCGATTTCAACATCACGAAGAGCTGGGGAATCGTTTTCGTCATCCCTTGCATAATATAGATCATCACGAAGTTCCAATAACTTGGTGATGGTGACTAGAGAACTCTATCAATCACTGTCTTATCTGGAAGATTAACTCCCACTTGATTCAAGCGATTGTAGTACCCAGACATTTTGATCATGTGCTCACTAGTTGAGAAATTCTCCTCCATCTTTTAGGCAAAGTTCTTGTAAGAGGTATCATACCTCTTGACATGGGCATGAGTCTGAAATACGAATTTCAGCTCTTGGAACATCTCATATGCTCTGTGGCGTTCAAAACGTTTTTGAAGTCCCGGTTCTAAGCCGTAAAGCATGGTGCACTAAACTATCAAGTAGTCATCATATTGAGCTAGCCAAACGTTTATAACGTTTGCATCTGCTCCTGCAATAGGCCTGTCACCTGGCGGTGCATCAAGGACATAATTCTTTTGTGCAACAATGAGGATAAACCTCAGATTATGGACCCAGTCCACATCATTGCTACTATCATCTTTCAACTTAGTTTTCTCTAGGAACATATCAAAAAACATAGGGAAGATACAACGTGATCTATTGATCTACAACATAATTTGCAAAAACTATCAGGACTAAGTTCATGACAAATTAAAGTTCAATTAATCATATTACTTAGGAACTCCCACTTAGATAGACATCCCTCTAGCCATCTAAATGACACGTGATCCAAATCAACTAAACCATGTCCGATCATCACATGAGATGGACTAGTTTTCAATGGTGAACATAACTATGTTGATCATATCTACTATATGATTCACGCTCGACCTTTCAGTCTCAGTGTTCCGAGGCCATATCTCCATATGCTAGGCTCGTCAAGTTTAACCCGAGTATTCCGCGTGTGCAAAACTAGCTTGCACCCGTTGTATGTGAACGTAGAGCTTATCACACCCGATCATCACGTGGTGTTTCGGCATGACGAATAGTCGCAACCGTGCATACTCAGGGAGAACACTTATACCTTGAAATTTAGTAAAGGATCATCTTATAATGCTACCACCGTACTAAGCAAAATAAGATGCATAAAAGATAAACATCACATGTAATCAAAATATGTGACATGATATGGCCATCATCATCTTGTGCCTTTGATCTCCATCTCTAAAGAACCATCATGATCTCCATTGTCACCGGTATGGCACCATGATCTCCATCATCTTGATCTCTATCAACGTGTCATCACATGGTCGTCTCGCCAACTATTGCTTTTGCAACTATTGCTATCGCATAGCGATAAAGTAAAGCAATTATATGGCGCTTGCATCTTATGCAATAAAGAGACAACCATATGGCTCCTGCCAGTTGCCGATAACTTTGTTACAAAACATGATCATCTCATACAACAATTTATATCACATCATGTCTTGACCATATCACATCACAGCAAGCCCAGCAAAAACAAGTTAGACGTCCTCTACTTTGTTGTTGCAAGTTTTACGTGGCTGCTATGGGCTTCTAGCAAGAACCGTTCTTACCTACGCATCAAAACCACAAAGATTTTTCATCAAGTGTGATGTTTTAACCATCAACAAGGACCGGCCATAGTCAAACTCGATTCAACTAAAGTTGGAGAAACAGACACCCGCCAGCCACCTATGTGCAAAAGCACGTCAGTAGAACCAGTCTCATGAATGCGGTCATGTAATGTCAGTCCGGGCCGCTTCATCCAACAATACCGCTGAAACAAAGTAAGACGTTGGTGGTAAGCAGTATGACTATTATCGCCCACAACTCTTTGTGTTCTACTCATGCATAAAACATCTAGCCATACACCTGGCTCGTATGCCACTGTTGGGGAACGCAGTAATTTCAAAAAAAATCCTACGATCACGTAAGACCTATCTAGGAGAGGCATAGCAACGAGAGGGGAGAGTGTGTCCACGTACCCTCGTAGACCAAAAGCAGAAGTGTTTCAATAACGCGGTTGATGTAGTCGAACATCTTCACGATCCAATCGATCCAAGTACCGAACGTACGACACCTCCGTGTTCAGCACACGTTGAACTCGATGACGTCCCTCATGCTCTTGATCCAGTTGAGGACGAGGGTGAGTTCCGTCAGCACGACGGTGTGGCGACGGTGATGATGATGTTACCGGTGCAGGGCTACGCCTAAGCTCTACGATGGTATGACCGAGGAGTGTAACTGTGGAGGGGGGCACCGCACACGGTTAAGAGAAACTTTTGTGTTCTAGGGTGCCCTCCTGCCCCTGTATGTAAAGGAGGCAAGGGGGAGGCCGGCCGGCCCCTGTAGGCGAGCCTGGGAGAGAGGAGTCCTACTAGGACTCCAAGTCCTAGTAGGAGTCCACCTCCCGGGAGAGTGGGAAAGGAAGGGAGAGGGAGAGAGAGTAAGAAAGGGGAAGGGGCCTCCGCCCCCCTTCCCTTGTCCTATTTGGACTCAAGGGGGGGGGGGGCACGCGGCCAGCCCTCCTACGGCCCTCCTCTCTCTCCACTAAGTCCCATGGTGGCCCATTAGTTCCCCCGGGGGGTTCCGGTAACCCATCCGACACCGGTTTTATCCGAAACTTCCTGTTACACTTTCGGTGTCCGAATATAGCCGTCCAATATATCAAGATTTATGTATCGATCATTTCGAGACTCCACGTCATGTCCGTGATCTCATCCGGGACTTCTAACAAACTTTGGTCATCAAAAACACATAACTCATAATACATATCATCATCGAACGTTAAGCATGCGGACCCCATGGGTTCGAGAACAATGTAGACATGACGGAGACACATCTATGGTCAATAACCAATAGAGGAACCTGGATGCTCATATTGGCTCCTACATATTCTATGAAGATCTTTATCGGTCAAACTGCATAGCAACATACGTTGTTCCCTTTGTGATCGGTATGTTACTTGCCCGAGATTCGATCGTCGGTATCATTATACCTAGTTGAATCTCGTTACCGGCAAGTATCTTTACTCGTTCTGTAATACTTCATCCTGCAACTAACTCATTAATCACAATGCTTGCAAGGCTTATAGTGATGAGCATTACCGAGAGGGCCCAGAGATACCTCTCCGAAACATGGAGTGACAAATCCTAATCTCGATCTATGCCAACCGAATAAACACCTTTGGAGACACCTGTAGAGCATCTTTATAATCATCCATTTACATTATGATGTTTTATATCACACAAAGTGTTCCTACGGTATCCGGGAGTTGCATAATCTCATAGTCTGAGGAACATGTATAAGTCATGAAGAAAGCACTAGCAATGAAACTGTAACGATCATAATGCTAAGCTAACGGCTGAGTCATGTCCATCACATCATTCTCCTAATGATGCGAACCCGTTCATCAAATGACAACACATGTCTATGGTTAGGAAACATAACCATCTTTGATTAACGAGCTAGTCAAGTAGAGGCATACTAGGGACACTATGTTTTGTCTATGTATTCACACATGTACTAAGTTTCTAGTTAATACAATTCTAGCATGAATAATAAACATTTATCATGATATAAGGAAATAAATAATAACTTTATTATTGCCTCTGGGGCATATTTCTTTCAGTCTCCCGCTTGCACTAGAGTCAATAATCTAATTCACATCGCCATGTGATTCAACACCAAAAGTTCACATCTGTATGTTATTAACACCCATAGTTCACATCGCCATGTGACCAACACCCAAAGGGTTTACTAGAGTCAATAATCTAGTTCACATTGCTTATGTGATTAACATCCAAAGAGTACTAATGTATGACCATGTTTTGCTCGTGAGAGAAGTTTAGTCAACGGGTCTGTCACATTCAGAGCCATATGTATTTTGCAAATATTTTATGTTTACAATGCTCTCTATGGAGCCACTCTAGCTAATTGCTCCCACTTTCAATATGTGTCCATATTGAGACTTAGAGTCATCTGGATAGGTGTAAAAGCTTGCATCGACGTAACTCTTTACGACGAATTTTTTATCACCTCCATAACCGAGAAACAATTCCTTAGTCCTCACTAAGGATAATTTTGACCGTTGTCCAGTGATCTACTCTTAGATCACTATTGTACCCCTTGCCAAACTCATGGCAAGGCACACAATAGGTCTGGTGCACAACATAGCATACTTTATAGAACCTATGACTGAGGTATAGGGAATGACTTTCATTCTCTTTCTATCTTCTGCTGTGGCTGGGCTTCGAGTCTTACTCAACTTTACACCTTGTAATACAGACAAGAACTCCTTCTTTGATTTATCCATTTTGAACTCTTTCAAAAACTTGTCAAGGTATATACTCATTGAAAAATCTTATCAAAAGTCTTGATCTATCTCTATAGATCTTGATGCCCAATATGTAAGCAGCTTCATCGAGGTCTTTCATTGAAAAAACTCTTATTCAAGTATCCCTTTATGCTATCTGAAATTCTATATCATTTCCAATCAACAATATGTCATCCACATATAATATTAGAAATGCTACAGAGTTCCCACTTACTTTCTTGTAAATACAGGTTTCTCCAAAAGTCTGTATAAAACCATATGCTTTAAGCATTGCTACGGGTGAGAAAGTCTCATCGTAGTTAACTCCTTGAACTTGTCGAAAACCTTTCACAACAAGTCGAGCTTTGTAGATAGTAATACTACTATCAGCGTCCGTCTTCCTCTTGAAGATCCATTTATTTTCCATGGCTTGTCGATCATCGAGCAAGTCAACCAAAGTCCACACTTTGTTCTCATACATGGATCCCATCTCAGATTTCATGGCTTCAAGCCATTTTGTGGAATCTGGGCTCATCATCGCTTCCTCATAGTTCGCATGTTCATCAAGGTCTAGTAACATGACTTCGAGAATAGGATTACCGTACCACTCTAGTGCGGATTGTATTCTGGAAGACCTACGAGGTTCGGTAGTAACTTGATCTAAATTTTCATGATCATCATCATTAGCTTCCTCACTAATTGGTGTAGGAATCACTGGAACTGATTTCTGTGATGAACTACTTTCTAATATGGGAGTAGGTACAATTACCTCATCAAGTTCTACTTTCCTCCCACTCACTTCTTTCGAGAGAAACTCCTTCTCTAGAAAGGATCCATTTTTAGCAACGAATATCTTGCCTTCGGATCTGTGATAGAAGGTGTACCCAACAATTTCTTTTGGGTATCCTATGAAGACACATTTCTCCGATTTGGGCTCGAGCTTATCAGGTTGAAGCTTTTTTCACATAAGCATCACAGCCCCAAACTTTAAGAAATGACAGCTTAGGTTTATTGCCAAACCACAGTTCATACGGTGTCATCTCAATGGATTTTTGACGGTGCCCTGTTTAACGTGAATGCAGCTGTCTCTAATGCATAATCCCAAAACGATAGTGGTAAATCGGTAAGAGACATCATAGATCGCATCATATCTAATAAAGTGCGGTTACGATGTTCGGACACACCATTACGCTGTGGTGTTCTAGGTGGAGTGAGCTGTTAAACTATTCCACATTGTTTTAAATGAAGGCCAAACTCGTAACAAATAGTAGTCGATATAGAATTATTGTCCTATGCGTAGAAATGGCCGATTGAGTGTTGACATCGTCCTTAGAACCAACATGGTACAAGTTATTTTTCGGCACACTAGCTTTGCCGAAAAATAGGGGGGCATGTGTTGACGCTCAAAAGTGGCACGATCATAAAGAGTAGCTTGAAGCTATGTCAAGAGTAATTCAAACTTATAATTGAAAGTCGGGACAATTCCATTTCTCCCCCTAACTTGAACCCACACCTGGCATTTACCCCTAAATTTCGAGTATGCTCAAAAATACCCCTGCGCCGTTAGGTGGTGTTATAGAAATACCCTTGAGCGCCGTTTCTGTTAGGTCAAAGGGGTTTGACCATGTGATTTGTCCAAAATGCCCCTGGATGGTACTAGTCCATGATTCGGTAAAGAAAAAAACTAAGTCAAAGTTAGACTAATCAATGGAGACTGGTCAAATTTGGTTTTGGAGGCCCACATGTCATTCTCCCTTTAAGGTTTTTATAACTGGTTTATAGTTAGTGAAGGGCCCATGAGTCAGTGGAACACTTAACTGGAGGGTTAGCCTAAATCGCTTTTTAACGACAGCGGTTAAACGCCGGCGCCCGCGTGAAGGCACAAGGGCGACTTACGGGAGGATCCGGAGAGGTCTATGGGCTTCAGAGCGGTCCTGCGAGGCTGCGGGCATGAAGACGAACATGACTGAGTTGGTCGGAGACCGTGCGGTGGCTGTGAGGATGGGCAATAGTGAGCTCGAGCGGCGGCGATGGGCGGCGCTCATGGGGAGAGGTTCTCGGGATGTAGGGAAGCTCGAGGGTGCACCAAGACATTCGAGAGGTTGCCTTGGAGCTGAGTAACAAGGGGGGATCCTCCTAGATTCATGGCTAGAGGAGATCGTCCAGCGGCCGCAATCCACCGGAGTTGGGGAAGACGATGAGTGAGCCGTCGATTTCGGGTGCCTCGGTCTGATTCATCCTGCTAGAAAACAGATCGGGAAGTGCTCGATCTAATTGACCGCAAACCACGCCTGCGAGCCTAAAGCTGGCCACCGCCGTCGGATCTTGGCCGCCGCCGGAGGTGAGCGAGAGAGAGAGAGAGAGAGACACAGAGAGGTAAGATAGAATATAGTTCTTTTTCTTTTTTGGTGGGTCCACTTGTAAGTGACAGAGGGGTGAGGGAGAGAGTTTTTTTCTTTTTTTCCTCGAGTAGGTCCCACATGTAAGTGGCATATGCGTATAGGGGCAAAACTGGCCATAAAATGTCCCGTAGCCAGTCAAACGCCTTTGACCACACGGAAATGGTACGGAAGGGTATTTCTATAAGAAGCTTTGACGGAAGAGGGGCATTTTTTAGCATACTCGAAATTTAGGGGTAAATGCCAGGTTCAGAGATGGAATTGTCCCTTGAAAGTCACCATGGGATGACTCTCTTTGAGAAGATCAAGATGAATATGAAGATGGTCTAAAATGGAGCTCGGATGCAAATGTTATGACAGGTTCAGAGATGCTCATGTTGACATCAGATTAAATAATGGCTTGAACCCAATTAAGATGGCCTCGAATGGAAAATGTTTCAACATGAAAGTTATGCGTCTCATCGAAGCGGTTGATTTTGATATAAAAACGTTGCAATCGGAGTTCTTATGCAAAAGTTATAGCCGAAAATGCGCGGCTACATCAGGATGGTTGGACACTCTAGGAATAATCATCCGGATTTTGGATTTCTCCGAGGATGGCCGGGCACTCCGGGGATGTTCGTTCGAGTTTTGGATTTCTCTGCTGCAGACTTCGGAAACAGCCAAAAAACACTCAAGATGGCCTCTCATCAAAAAATGTTCAACACAAAAGTTGTTCTCTCGTCGAAACGGTTAAATTTTCTTTTGGACACATCTTCATCTGAGGTCGTATTTGGCCTGTTGAGCACAAAAAACCGAACTGCTGTCTTAGACATACCTAATCCGAGTTTTGCTAATTTTGGAAAGATTTGAACGAGATTTGGAGCTCTTTTCTTGTACGGGAAGTCCAGCCGCCTCATAAATAGATGAGAGGTGATGGTCGATTCAAAAATACACAGTCGATCAATTCATCTATCACTTTTTAACTTCACTTTTATCCTTTCCCCTGTTCTTATTCTTCCTTGTTCTTCATTCGTCCTTTTTGTTGCAGGGCGGCGAACCTCGAGGCCTTGGGGGCGATTAGGTCGACCTAGGGCAGCCCATAGCCGCTACACGCCCTAACGGGGTCCCTCTCGGGCGTGTGGGGTTTTGGGTCTACAAAAGTGCCCGCCAGATTGCTTGCGTACCGCACTTCTGGACGGGTCTCCTTCGATCTGAGCTATGGTGCATCACCTCCGGCGTCGAGGGTACACGGTGACGTGTTCGTGTGTGAACACACTTTTTGGCGACTCCGCTGGGGACGAAGTTTCGAACGGTCTCCAACCCGTTCTTGCTACGAAGAGATCGTCATCTATGGTTTGCAATCTACAAGGGTAATATGAATACCCAGTGCCCTTGTGTAGATGCAAATAATTCATATGGTGTTACTAGATCATTCAATGAGTATACTCTATCAGCCAGCCCTAGTTTTTTCAATTATGCATCTAATTTCGTGTAAGGGTCGATTCAAAGTAATTTGCATGCTTCAACTTCTTATGATACTACACTAGTAGAAAAAAGGGCAAATCTGAGACACATTAGTGCCGGTTTGATTTTGAGCAGGCACTAATGTGTCCATTAGTGCCGGTTGTGTCCATTAGTGCCGGTTCCAACGGCTAGCCGGCCGCTCTCATTAGTACTGGTTCGTGGCGAACCTTTAGCACCGGTTCGTGCCACGAACCGGTACTAAAGAGAGTGGTGGTAGGATGTTGTCATTCTGGGGGCCGTCCAGCACCTTTAGTACCGGTTCGTGGCACGAACCGTTACTAAAGGTTGACATACATAAACCCTTCGTCCACCCGAGCCACTCTCTGTTCTTCCCCTTTCCCCTCACTTCCTCTGTTCTCCCCCTCTCTTCCTCGAGCTCATCACACATTTTGCCCAAAATTTGTCAAGATTTGAAGGCCCCCATCCATTCAAATGATCACAAAGGTTAGCAACTTTGTCCTTTCAACTCTCATTGCTAGATTAGCTCTTGCAATGCTTTGTATAGTGATTAATTTGGAAGGAATTATATTTGCTAGTATTTGATTTATATGCAATTTGAGGTCAAAAATAACACTTAGTTTGCATACGTAGGTGTGGTTTACTTAGTGTCTTCTAAATCTCCGTCAGAATTCACCGCCGATCGCTTCAGACCGTCCGTCGCGGCACCACCTTGTGGTGAGGCTCTTGTTCATGAATGTTTTACATTACCAAATTGATGTTTGTGTGATTTGGATATATAGTTACTCATATAATTATCTTACCCGTACGTTGTTTGTTATACATAGTGCCATGGTTTTGATATCCGTCCCCATCGGCCCTCGTCCTTGTTATGATTCGGATGTGGTATATTCTTTTTTAAAAATAGTTGTTGCATTTCGTGTTTATGACAAATTATGCCCATCAAGTTGACATAGATATTTTTATCTAGGAGGTATGTGAATCGGAAATTCCAACCGGCCCTATTGTCGAGAGGTTAAATTTAGTTGAAAGAGAAAACAAGTATTTGAAAGAAAAATTGAAAAGAATTGAGGGAGAGAAGATGGAATTGGAGTTGCATGTTGCCGATGTCGTCGATGATCACAAGATCAAGATGGAGAAAATGAGGTTGAAGATTAGAAAGATTAGAATGATTAGAAAATATGCCATTGATAGGGTGGCTTGGTATCATTATGCTGTTGGATCAATTGTTACCTTAGTTGCAATCTTGATCGCATTTGTTGTTGCATTTAAATTCTTTAGCTAGAGAGTTATTTGTATGTTGCATTTAATTAAGTGTTGTATATGAACTTTATGTATGAACTTGTATTAATTTGGTCTATTCGGTGTTGTGTATAATGAAGATATGAGCCGACAATGGATGTATGATGACCGATGCTCTCCCGGGTTCATTAATGGCGTGCATACTTTTCTTCTTGCCGCTGAGGCAAACAAGCGGGCGGATGGTTTTATGCCTTGTCCATGTGCTGGCTGTAAGAATGGTCATAATTACTCTACATCAAGAACATTCACGTCCACCTATTTGAGTCCGGTTTCATGCCCCACTATAATGTTTGGACCAAGCACAGAGAAAGAGGGGTTATGATGGAAAACAATGAAGAAGAAGAGGATGACAACATCTATCCTGGCCATGGGTTCCCTGAATACGATGATACAACAATGGAGGAAGAAGCTGAGCCGCAATGCGGAACAAGCTGAAGAAGAGGAATCGATGAGCCCACCGATGATCTAGGTCGGGCCATTGCCGATGCAAAGAGAAACTCATGCAAGTGATTTGGAGAGGAAGAAGTTGCAGCGCATGTTAGAGGATCACAAGAAATTGTTGTACTCGAATTGCTAAGTGACAAAAAAGTTGGGCACCACATCGGAATTGCTGCAATGGAAGGCGAGAATGGTGTATCCGACAAGGATTTGGAAAGTTGCTGGTAATGATAAAGAATATGCTTCCAAAGGACAACGAATTCCCGAGAGTACGTATGAAGCAATAAGGTTGTCTGCCCTCTAGGGTTAGAGGTGCGAAGATACATGCATGCCCTAATGATCTGCATCCTCTACATGGTGCGTCACGAGGATTTGAACGCTTGCCCGGTATGTGGTGCATTGCGTTATAAGATCATTCGCGATGACCTGGGTGATGTCGAGGCGGCGCCCAGAAGAAGATTCCTGCCAAGGTGATGTGGTATGCTCCTATAATACCACGGTTGAAACGTTTGTTCCAAAACAAAGAGCATGCGAAGGCGATGCGGTGGCACAGAGAAGACCTAAGAAAGACGGAAAGTTGAGAGTACCCGCTGATGGTTCGCAGTGGAGAAAAATCAAGAGAAAGTACAGGGAGGAGTTTGCAGGTGACCCAAGGAACGTATGGTTTGGTCTAAGCGCAGATGGCATTAATCCTTTTGGGGAGCAGAGCAGCAACCATAGCACGTGGCCTGTGACTCTATGTTTGTATAATCTTCCTCCTTGGTTGTGCATGAAGCGGAAGTTCATTATGATGCCAGTGCTCATCCAAGGCCCTAAGCAACCCGGCAACGACATTCATGTGTACCTAAGGCCATTAGTTGAAGAACTATTACAGCTGTGGAATGGAACATGTGTATGTGCGTGGGATGAGCATGGACAGGAAGAATTTGACCTAAAGGCGTTGCTGTTCGTGACCATCAATGATTGGCCTGCTCTCAATAACCTTTCAAGACAGACAAACAAGGGATACCGCAAATGCACGCACTGTTTGGATGATACTGACAGTATATATTTGGAGAGTTTTAGGAAGAATGTGTACCTGGGACATCGTCGATTTCTTCCGAGCAGGCATCCCATAAGAAAGAAAGGCAAGCATTTCAAAGTTGAGGCGGATCACCGGACGAAGCCTCGCCACCGTACTGGTGCTGATGTACATGATATGGTCAAGGATTTGAAGGTAATCTTTGGAAAGGGTCCCGCGGACAACCTGTTCAAGGACGCCGACGGACGCGCCCATGTGGAAGAAGAAATCTATATTTTGGGACCTGCCCTATTGGAAAGACCTAGAGGTCCGCTCCGCAATCGACGTGATGCACGTGATTAAGAATCTTTGCGTGACCCTGCTTGGCTTCTTGGGCGTATGGGAAGACAAAAGATACACCAGAGGCACGGAGGACCAGCAACGATGCATGGAAAAGACGGCATACATCGGGGCGCCAGCTACGCTCTTACCAAAGAAAAGAAGGAAATCTTCTTTGAATGCCTCGCTCAAGATGAAGGTACCATCGGCTTCTCGTCAAATATAAAGGGAATAATAAATATGGCAGAGAAAAGTTCCGAACCTAAAGTCTCATGACTGCCACGTGATTATGACGCAATCGCTTCCGGTTGCATTGAGGGGCTTCTACCGAAAACGCTCGATTAGCCATTGTGAAGCTATGTGCATTCCTCAATGCCATCTCTCAGAAGGTGATCGATCCAGAAATCATACCAAGGTTACAGAATGATTTGGTGCAATGTCTTGCCAGTTTTGAGTTGGTGTTCCTACCATCCTTCTTCAACATCATGACGCACGTCCTATTTCACCTTTGCGAAGAGATTAACGTTTTGGGTCCTGTATTTCTACACAATATGTTCCCCTTTGAGAGGTTCATGGGAGTCCTGAAGAAATATGTTCATAACCGTGCTAGGCCAAAAGGAAGCATCGCGAAGGGCTATGAAAATGAGGAGGTCATTGAGTTTTGTATTGACTTTATTCCTGACCTTAAGCCGACTGGTGTTCCTGAATCGCGGCATAAGGGCAGACTGGATGGAAAAAGCACGCTAGGAGGGGATCAAATAATATGTATGGACGAGCATTCTCTCACTGAAGCACACTACACAGTTCTACAGAATTCCGCCTTGGTGGCTCCGTATATGGAGGAACACAAGAATTTTCTACACTCCAAACATCCGGAGAAGTCTGACGACTGGATTACACGTGAACAAACGAGGACTTTCGCTGGTTGGTTGCAGAAACGTGCCATGCATGATGGCGATATTGAAGATGACCTATACTCGCTGTCCCAGTTACCATCTTCGAATATAATGACTTTCAAAGGGTACCAGATAAATGGGAATACATTTTACACGATCGTCCAAGATAAGAAGAGCACCAACCAAAACAGTGGTGTCCGCTTTGATGCAACAACCAACACGGGAAAGGAAACATATCATGGTTACATAGAGGACATATGGGAACTTAACTATGCAGGTGGTTTGAAGGTCCCTTTGTTTCGGTGCAAATGGGTCAATATGACACGAGGCGGGTAACGGAAGACCCGATGACGGAATGACAACAAGGATCTCAACAATCTTGCGTGATGCAGAAGAACCATTCGTCCTAGCCAATGATGTGGCGCGGGTTTTTTATGTGAAAGACATGTCTACCAGGCCGAGAAAAAGAAAAGATAAGGAAGCAAATGGATCATACGACGAGCCAAAGCGCCACATAGTTCTTTCAGGGAAAAGAAACATCATGGGAGTGGATGACAAGACAGACATGTTAGAAGATTATGAAAAGTTTGATGAAATTGCTCCATTCACAGTGAATATTGACCCGAGCATCCAGTTAAATGATGAAGATTTTCCATGGCTACGGTGCAAAGGGACACACGCGAAGAAAAAGGTTCACACCCAAAGATCCAAGATGTGATCGGCTTCACTATCTTCACTTTCTTCTGTGTTTCACCCCCAGGAGGGAATCTCTGTAATAGTTAGGGTAGTTATGTGTTATTCACAAACTAGTGATTCACACAAATTTCAAATAATTCAAAATTTAAACTATTCAAATTTGAAAACTACCGGCACTAACAGAAAGTTTGTAATTTTTTGTACCTAAAGCAAATTTATTCAGAAATAAACTCTAAATACAGCAAAAAACAACTCAAAAAAAAAGCAAAAAAATTTAAGAAAATAAAAAAGCCCGCCTACTAGCCAAAGCGACCTGCATATGACTAGAAACACAACCTTCATTGGGCGGGATGCAGGCTCAAGAAGGCCCAAGAGGCCTGACAGTGCAAGATCGATAGGTAGGCCTAGTAGGCCTGCTTAAGAGAGGAGTTGAGAGAGCTACCGACCGGGTTTAGAAACCAGTTATGTAGCCCTTCGACTAGCGAGTGGGACTAAACTTGTCAAGACCGCATTGCGCTTGTTAAGACTTTTTAGTACCGGGTGGTGGCTGCAACCGGTACTAAAGAGGGGGTCTTTAGTACCAGTTGGTGCCACGACCAGGTACTAAAGAGGGGGCGCTTCCGCCGCTTGGCCTGGTTAAACAGACCTTTAGTACCGTTGGTGGCACTAACCGGTACTAAAGGTCCATCCTATATATACAACAGTTGAAAAATTCACTTTCCTCTCTGCTTTCTTCCCTCCGCCATGCCGCCCTGCCCCGATCGACGCTGTCCCCGTCGACGTCGCCGCTTCGCCCTAAATCGCCGACCCGCCGTCCCATACGTCGCCGCCCCGTCGGCGTCGCCGCCCAACCGTCCCCATCCCGTCGTCCCGTCACCGCGCATCAGCCTGCCCGTCGCCGCGCCCTCCCGTCGTCGCCGCCCGTCCCGTCGCCCGTCGTCACACCGCCCGTCGTCGCCTCGCCGGTGAGCTCACCCCGGCTGCCATGTTCACACACACACACATGTACACACTACACACACACACTCACACACACACACACACATTATAGAATTTTAGTTATAGATTTTTTTCTGTTTTTAGTTATAGAAATGTTAGAAATTATTCTGTTTTGTAGTTATAGAAATATTTTTGAAATGTTAGTTATATAGAAATGTTATAAATTTTTCCTGTTTTTAGTTATAGAAATATTAGAAATATTATATATATTTTTCTGTTTTTAGTTATAGAAATGTTAGCAATTTTTCTGTTTTTAGTTATAGAAATATTAGAAATGTTATAGAAATGTTAGTTATATAATAATGTTAGAAATTTTAGAATTAGTTTTACTTAGATGAATTAGATTAATGTCAAATTGTTAGAATTTGCATATAGAATATTAGATTAATGTTACTTTTTATGGGCATATAGTATTTGTTCTCAACGATATGCCCGGCCCGATCCTCGCCGTCGATTCGCTCGTGACGACGCCATGCTTCAGAGGACCCATGTCCGGACTGGCTCCACCGGCTGGCACCGGAGGTGCTACTCGAGAGGCGCGTCGCTTGGTGAGGAACCCGCCTCGGGTCCCATCGTCGACCCTGATCTCCTTTGGTGGCGTTCGCATGGGCCACATTCGGTGCAGAGGTAGCCGGCCCCGCCGGAGGTGATGCGTCGCCGTGTCAGGGAGGAAGATGAGCACGTCCATCGCTACATGGCTGCTATGGACGACGTCAGGTTCTCCACTACTTGGCAAGTTCTTTGGGCAGATGACCGGAGATATGATCCTGTGATGGTTCCTTCTCTTTGGGTGTCCACCGCCCGCGCCCCAGGAACCGCGAGTGGCGCCCTAGATTCTTCTGTAGTACTCGATATTTATTAGGTACCTAGCCAGTGATGTATTCGATATATAATATTCGAGACGATGTATTCGAGATTATATATATTATTGAGGCGATGATGTATATTCGAGATTATATATTAATCGAGACGATGCATATATATTATGTACTATATGATTCAGTTTTTCCTTATTGATTGCATCCATGCATTGTAATTTGAATACTAAATTGTTCTATATTTCTTCTGTATTAGCTAAGTAAAAGCTATGACGGACAATACCGGCAGAGACAGAGAAGAGGAATTGTTCGACATCATACGCAGCCCTGGCAGGCTAGATGATCTGAATGAAGCAGATGACGGATCCCAATATCTAAACAATATCAGAGAGGGTGATGAAAAGATATCCGATCTTGACGACCGAGCTGATGAAGTCATGAACTATGATTCTGATTATGATGACACAAACAATGTTTATGATGACACAGAGAATGCTGATCTTCAAATAACAAAGACTACCGGCGAGGTATATTTATATAAGCAGGCATCTGGTGATCATCACATGTTTTTTTTAAGATATATGAACGAATCGATCTTCCTTCTTTCAGCCCTCCGGATCGAGCAAATCTGCTTCTACAGACAGCAGGACAAAGCGAGGCCCGGGCAGATTGTTGAAGGATGGTGTAAAGTACAACATCGAATCCGTCAAACCTAGTGGCGAACCCCTGACGCCTAAGAACATTGCAAACAAGTGGACTCGTCAGTGCGGAGTTCTTGTGAAGGACAAACTCCTGATCTCCATTCAAGAATGGAAAGAGCCAAAGACTAAACGTCCAGGTGTTACTTGGGTCGACGATAGAGCCAAAAAAGACCTTTGGGATTCTCTGATGGAACATTTCACCCTACCAGATTATTTCACTAAAGCAGATGTGGAGAAAGTCAAGGGCGCTGCTCTTAAGAAGATGGCAATTGCATTCAACACCCACAAGAAAACTGTATGGGCCAACTACCTCGCTGCAAAAAGGAAGACTCCAGAATTCACGGGAACACTGGAGAAGCAAAGAGAACACTAGGACGATTTTGTGAAATTCAAGGATTCAGAATTATCTAAGGAAAGGTCGATAAAAAACAAGGCCAATGCCGCAAAAAAGATGCAGTTCCATAGGCTGGGTCCAGGTGGCTATGCGGTGGCAATGCCTAAGTGGGATAAGTCTAAGCAAGAGATGGAGGATGCAGGGGTCACTCCAATTACTAGGAGCTGGCCCCCAAGGTGCAGAACTTGGTTCTATGCGCATGGGGGAGCGTTGGACCCGAAGACAGGCCTGGTTTCGCAGAAGGCAAGTATAAAAGGAGCCGAACAAAAGATACTTGAAGCAATAGAAGAAGCTCCAACGGGGGCGTTCACGCCCAACAGAGAGAACGACGAGCTTACGCGCGCCCTGGGAAATCCTGAACACCCGGGAAGAACACGAGGCAAGGGCGTTATTCCCTGATATGAGGGCTTTTCAGACTGGAACGACGACTACAGGTCCCGTGCAAGAAAGAAGATGGAGGAGGAGAAGAAGAGGAATCTGGAGGAGGAGCAGAGGAAGCAGGACGTAGAACGCCTTCAAGGCCTAGAAGCAAGGCACACGGACTTGCCACTCAAATTCCAGCAGCAGCAACAGCAGATCGACTCACTTAGCCAGGAAAGGGGGTCTCAGCGGCGGCATCAGCAAGCGGATGATTGTCCATCATTGGATAGCACCGTCCCATCCATGCCGAGAAGCAGCGTTGGTTCTGCCCCGGGCGACACACTGCTGGATACATACCACCCTGTGGATGCCATCATAGAGACCACTAACTGTGAGCTACACTCCAAAATGAAGAACATATCCATGAAGGTGGCGGACGGCGTTGCTTTCACAATTACCCCTGAAGCAACCTTCCATTGCATCCCGATTCCAGAGGGCTATGCTCGTGTCATGGTTGATGAAGTGGTGGACCATATTCGATGATAGCACTTGATATTGCTGGAGGTGACGGCGAGCGCACACTGGGAGAGGCCGTACATCGTATCATCCTATGAAGAAAGGATTGCAACATCTTTCCAAGTCCACCGACACCGCGTCGTCTGCCGACTCCTCCTCGAAGTCCGCCACCGAGTCAGCAGACTCCCGCTCCTCTAAGTCCACGAACGCGTGAGCCGACTGTTGGGGAACGTAGTAATTTCAAAAAATTTCCTACGCACACGCAAGATCATGGTGATGGCATAGCAACGAGAGGGGAGAGTGTATGTCCACGTACCCTCGTAGACCGTAAGCGGAAGCGTTATAACAACGCTGTTGATGTAGTCGTCGCCTTCACAATCCGACCGATCCAAGTACCGAACGCACGGCACCTCCGAGTTCAGCACACGCTCAGCTCGATGACGATCCCCGGCCCGATCCAGAAAGCGTCGGGGATGAGTTCCACAAGACGACGGCGCAGTGACGATGATGATGCTTCATCGGCGCAGGGCTTCGCCTAAGCTCCGCGATGATATGACTCTCTCATGCGCGGGCTTCGCTTAAGCTCCGACGACATGACCAAGTGGAATATGGTGGAGGGGGCACCGCACACGGCTAAGGAACGATCCGTAGATCAACTTGTGTGTCATGGGGTGCCCCTGCCTCGTATATAAAGGAGCAAGGGGTGCGGCCAGCCCTAGGAGGAGGCGCGGCGAGGAGTCCTACTCCCACCGAGTAGGACTCCCCTTCCTAGTTGGATTAGGACTTGGGGAGGGAGAGGAGGGGGGCGCCGCCTCTCTCTTGTCCTATTCGGACTAGGGGAAGGGCGAGGCGCGCCCTGCCTGGCCGCCCTCCTCTTCTCCCTTATGGCCCATTAAGGCCCAACATCCCCGGAGGGTTCCGTAACCTCGGTTTTCCCAGTAAAATCGATTTCACCCGAACTATTCAAGTCCAAACATAGGCTTCCAATATATCAATATTTATGTCTCGACATTTCGAGACTCCTCGTCATGTCCGTGATCACATCCGGACCAACAAACTTCGTACATCAAAACTTATAAACTCATAATAAACTGTCATCGTAACGTTAAGCGTGCATGGACCCTACGGGTTCGAGAACTATGTAGACATGACCTAGAACTATTCTCGGTCAATAACCAATAGCGGAACCTGGATGCCCATATTGGTTCCTACATATTCTTCAAGATCTTTATCGGTCAAACCGCATAACGACATCGTTGTTCCTTTGTCATCGGTATGTTACTTACCCGAGATTCGATCGTCGGTATCCAATACCTAGTTCAATCTCGTTATCGCAAGTCTCTTTACTCGTTCCGTAATACATCATCTCACAACTAACTTATTAGTTGCAATGCTTGCAAGGCTTATGTGATGTGTATTACCGAGAAGGCCTAGAGATACCTCTCCGACAATCGGAGTGAGAAAACCTAATCTCAAATACGCCAACCCAACATGTACCTTTGGAGACACCTGTAGTACTCCTTTATAATCACCCAGTTACGTTGTGACGCTTGGTAGCACCAAAGTGTTCCTCCGTAAACGGAGTTGCATAATCTCATAGTTACAGAACATGTATAGGTCATGAAGAAAGCAATAGCAATATACTAAATGAGCAAGTGCTAAGCTAACGGAATGGGTCATGTCAATCACATCATTCTCCTAATGATGTGATCCCATTAATCAAATAACAACACATGTCTATGGTCAGGAAACATAACCATCTTTGATTAATGAGCTAGTCAAGTAGAGGCATACTAGTGACTGTATGTTTGTCTATGTATTCACACATGTATTATGTTTCCGGTTAATACAATTCTAGCATGAATAATAAACATTTATCATGATATGAGGAAATAAATAATAACTTTATTATTGCCTCTAGGGCATATTTCCTTCAGTCTCCCACTTGCACTAGAGTCAATAATCTAGATTACACACTAATGATTCTAACACCCATGGAGTCTTGGTGCTGATCATGTTTTGCTCGTGGAAGAGGCTTAGTCAACGGGTCTGCAACATTCAGATCCGTATGTATCTTGCAAATCTCTATGTCTCCCACTTGGACTTGGTCCCGAATGGAATTGAAGCGCCTCTTGATATGCTTGGTCCTCTTGTGAAATCTGGATTCCTTTGCCAAGGCAATTGCACCAAGATTGTCACAGAAGATCTTCATTGGTCCCGATGCACTAGGTATGACACCTAGATCGGAAATGAACTCTTTCATCCAGACTCCTTCATTTGCTGCTTCCAAGCAGCTATGTACTCCGCTTCACATGTAGATCCCGCCACGACGCTTTGTTTAGAACTGCACCAACCGACAGCTCCACCGCTTAATAAAAACACGATCCGGTTTGCGATTTAGAATCGTCCGGATCAGTGTCAAAGCTTGCATCGACGTAACCATTTACGACTAGCTCTTTGTCACCTCCATATACGAGAAACATATCCTTAGTCCTTTTCGGTATTTCAGGATGTTCTTGACCGCTGTCCATGATCCACTCGGATTACTTTGGTACCTTCCTGCCAAGCTTATTGCTAAGCATACGTCAGTCTGGTACACAGCATTGCATACATGATAGAGCCTATGGCTGAAGCATAGGAACATCTTTCATTTTCTCTCTATCTTCTGCGTGGTCGGGCATTGAGTCGACTCAATTTCACACCATGTAATACAGGTAAAATCGTTTCTTTGCTCGATCCATTTTGAACTTTTTCAAAACTTTATCAAGGTATGTGCTTTGTGAAAGTCCGATTAAGCCTTGATCTATCTCTATAGATCTTGATGCCCAATATGTAAGCAGCTTCACCGAGGTCTTTCATTGAAAAACTTTTATTCAAGTATCCTTTTATGCTATCCAGAAATTCTATATCATTTCCAATCAATAATATGTCATCCACATATAATATCGAAATGCTACTGAGCTCCCACTCACTTTCTTGTAAATACAAGCTTCTCCAAAAGTCTCAGATAAAACCATATGCTTTGATCACACTATCAAAGCGTTTATTCCAACTCCGAGAGGCTTGCACTGACCATAAATTGATCGCTGGAGCTTGCACACTTTGTTAGCACCCTTTGGATCAACAAAACCTTCTGGTTGCATCATATACAACTCTTTCTTCTAGAAATCCATTCAAGAATGCAGTTTTACATCCATTTGCCGATTTCATAATTATAAAATGCAGCAATTGCTAACATGATTCGGACAGACTTAAGCATCGCTACGGGTGAGAAAGTCTCATCATAGTCAACCCTTGAACTTGTCGAAAACCTTTCGCAACAAGTCGAGCTTTATAGACAGTTATATTACCATCGTCGTCGGTCTTCTTCTTAAAAATCCATTTATTCTCAATGGCTTGCCGATCATCGGGCAAGTCAACCAAAGTCCATACTTTGTTCTCATACATGGATCCCATCTCGATTTCATGGCTTCCAGCCATTTTATGAATCTGGGCTCACCATCGCTTCTTCATAGTTTGTAGGTTCGCCATGGTCAAGTAACATGACTTCCGAATAGGATTACCGTACCACTTTGGTGCGGATCTTACTCTGGTTGACCTATGAAGTTCAGTAGAAATTTGATCTGAAGTTTCATGATCAATATCATTAGTTTCCTCACTAATTGGTGTAGTTGTCACAGGAACCGTTTCTTGTGATGAACTACTTTCCAATAAGGGAGCAGATCTGATTATCTCATCAAGTTCTACTTTCCTCCCACTCATTTCTTTCGAGAGAAACTCCTTTTCTAGAAAGGATCCGAATTTAGCAACGAAAATCTTGCCTTCATATCTGTGATAGAAGGTGTACCCAACAGTCTCCTTTGGGTATCCTATGAAGACACATTTCTCCGATTTGGGTTCGAGCTTATCTGGTTGAAGTTTCTTCACATAAGCATCGCAGCCCCAAACTTTAAGAAACGACAACTTTGGTTTCTTGCCAAACCACAGTTCATGAGGTGTCGTCTCAACGGATTTTGATGGTGCCCTATTTAACGTGAATGCGGCCGTCTCTAAAGCATAACCCCAAAACGATAGCGGTAAATCAGTAAGAGACATCATAGATCGCACCATATCTAGTAAAGTACGACACGACGCTCGGACACACCATTTCGCTGTGGTGTTCGGGTGGCGTGAGTTGCTAAACTATTCCGCATTGTTTCAAATGTAAACCAAACTCGTAACTCAAATATTCTCCTCCACGATCAGATCGTAGGAACTTTATTTTCTTGTTACGATGATTTTCCACTTCACTCTGAAATTCTTTGAACTTTTCAAATGTTTCAGATTTGTGTTTCATTAAGTAGATATACCCATATCTGCTTAAATCATCTGTGAAGGTGAGAAAATAACGATACCCGCCACGTGCCTCAACATTCATTGGACCACAAACATCAGTATGTATGATTTCCAACAAATCAGTTGCTCGCTCCATAGTTCCGGAGAACGGCGTTTTAGTCATCTTGCCTATGAGGCACGGTTCGCAAGTACCAAGTGATTCATAATCAAGTGGTTCCAAAAGCCCATCCGTATGGAGTTTCTTCATGCGTTTTACTCCGATATGACCCAAACGGCAGTGCCACAAATAAGTTGCATTATCATTATCAACTCTGCATCTTTTGGTTTCAACACTATGAATATGTGTATTACTACTATCGAGATTCAATAAAAATAGACCACTCTTCAAGGGTGCATGACCATAAAAGATATTATTCATATAAATAGAACAACCATTATTCTCGACTTAAATGAATAACCGCCTCGCATCAAACAAGATCCAGATATAATGTTCATGCTTAACGCCGGCACCAAATAACAATTATTTAGGTCTAATACTAATCCCGATGGTAGATGTAGAGGTAGCGTGCTGACCGCGATCACATCGACTTTGGAACCATTTCCCACGCGCATCGTCACCTCGTCCTTAGCCAATCTTCGCTAATCCGTAGTTCCTGTTTGAGTTGCAAATATTAGCAATGTAACCAGTATCAAATACCAGTACTATGCGAGTGTTAGTAAGGTACACATCAATAACATGTATATCACATATACCTTTGTTCACCTTGCCATCCTTCTTATCCGCCAAATACTTGGGGCAGTTCCGCTTCCAAAGTCCAATCGCTTGCAGTAAAACACTCGATTTCAGGCTTAGGTCCAGACTTGGGTTTCTTCTCTTGAGCAGCAACTTTCTTGCTGTTCTTTTGAAGTTCCTTCTTCTTCCCTTTGCCCTTTTCTTGAAAGTAGTGGTCTTGTTGACCATCAACACTTGATGCTCTTTCTTGATTTCTACCTCCATGCTTTTAGCATTGCGAAGAGCTCGGAATTGTCTTGGTCATCCCTTGCATATTATAGTTCATCACGAAGCTATTGTAGCTTGGTGGTAGTGATTGGAGAATTCTGTCAATGACACTATCATCCGGAAGATTAACTCCCAGTTGAATCAAGTAATTATTATACCCAGACATTTTGAGTATATGTTCACTGACAGAACTATTCTCCTCCATCTTGCAGCTATAGAACTTATTGGAGACTTCATATCTCTCAATCCGGGCATTTGCTTGAAATATTAACTTCAACTCTTGGAACATCTCATATGCTCCATGACGCTCAAAACATCGTTGAAGACCCGGTTCTAAGCCGTAAAGCATGGCACATCGAACTATAGAGTAGTCATCACTTTGCTCGCCAGACGCTCACAACTTCGGCGTTGCTCTGCAGCAGAGGCACGGCACCCAGCGGTGCTTCCAGGGCGTAATTCTTCAGGCAGCAATGAGGATAATCCTCAAATTACGGACCCAGTCCGTGTAATTGCTACCATCATCTTTCAACTTTGCTTTCTCAAGGAACGCATTAAAATTCAACGGAACAACAGCACGAGCCATCTATCTACAAAGAAACATAGACAAGCAAAATACTATCAGTACTAAGTTCATGATAAATTTAAGTTCAATTAATCATATTACTAAAGAACTCCCACTTAGATAGACATCTCTCCAGTTATCTAAGTGATTACGTGATCCAAATCAACTAAACCATGTCCGATCATCACGTGAGATGGAGTAGTTTCAATGGTGAACATCACTATGTTGATCATATCTACTATATGATTCACGCTCGACCTTTCGGTCTCCGTGTTCCCAGGCCATATCTGTTATATGCTAGGCTCGTCAAGTTTAACCTGAGTATTCCGCGTGCGCAACTGTTTTGCACCCGTTGTATTTGAACGTAGAGCCTATCACACCCGATCATCACGTGGTGTCTCAGCACGAAGAACTTTCGCAACGGTGCATACTCAGGGAGAACACTTCTTGATAATTTTTGTGAGAGATCATCTTATAATGCTACCGTCAATCAAAGCAAGATAAGATGCATAAAGGATAAACATCACATGCAATCAATATAAGTGATATGATATGGCCATCATCATCTTGTGCTTGTGATCTCCATCTCCGAAGCACCGTCATGATCACCATTGTCACCGGCGCGACACCTTGATCTCCATCGTAGCATCGTTGTTGTCTCGCCAACTATTGCTTCTACGACTATCGCTACTGCTTAGTGATAAAGTAAAGCAATTACATGGCTTTTGCATTTCATACAATAAAGTGACAACCATATGGCTCCTGCCAGTTGCCGATAACTTCGGTTACAAAACATGATCATCTCATACAATAAATATAGCATCACGTCTTGACCATATCACATCACAACATGCCCTGCAAAAACAAGTTAGACGTCCTCTACTTTGTTGTTGCAAGTTTTACGTGGCTTCTACGGGCTGAGCAAGAACCGTTCTTACCTACGCATCAAAACCACAACGATAGTTTGTCAAGTTGGTGCTGTTTTAACCTTCGCAAGGACCGGCGAGCCACACTCGGTTCAACTAAAGTGAGAGAAACAGACACCGCCGGTCACCTTTAAGCAACGAGTGCTCTAAGCGGTGAAACCAGTCTCGCGTAAGCGTCGCGTAATGTCGGTCCGGCCGCTTCATCTCACAATACCGCCAACCAAAGTATGACATGCTGGTAAGCAGTATGACTTATATCGCCCACAACTCACTTGTGTTCTACTCGTGCATATGACATCAACGCATAAAACCTGGCTCGGATGCCATTTGTTGGGGAACGAGTAATTTCAAAAATTTCCTACGCACACGCAAGATCATGGTGATGGCATAGCAACGAGAGGAGAGTGTATGTCCACGTGCCCTCGTAGACCGTAAGCGGAAGCGTTATAACAACGCGGTTGATGTAGTTGTACGTCTTCACGATCCGACCAATCCAAGTACCGAACGCACGGCACCTCCGAGTTCAGCACATGTTCAGCTCGATGACGATCCCCGGGCTCCGATCCAGCAAAGCGTCGGGGATGAGTTCCGTCAGCACGACGGCGTGGTGACGATGATGATGCTTCACCGGCGCAGGGCTTCACCTAAGCTCGCGACGATATGACTCTACCGGGCGCAGGGCCGCGCTAAGCTCCGCGGCGATATGACCGAAGTGGAATATGGTGGAGGGGGCACCGCACACGGCTAAGGAACGATCTGTAGATCAACTTGTGTGTCATGGGGTGCCCCTGCCCCAGATATAAAGGAGCAAGGGGGTGCGGCCAGCCCTAGGAGGAGGCGCGCTGAGGAGTCCTACTCCCACCGGAGTAGGACTCCCCCTTCCTAGTTGGATTAGGACTTGGGGAGGGAGAGAGGAAGGGGCGCCTCCTCTCCTGTCCTATTCGGACTAGGGGAGGCCGGCCTGCCCCGGCGGCCCTCCTCTTCTCCTTATGGCCCATTAAGGCCCAACATCCCCGGAGGGTTCCGTAACCCGGTTTTCCGGTAAAATCGATTTCACCCGAACTATTCCAAGTCCAAACATAGGCTTCCAATATATCAATCTTTATGTCTCGACCATTTGAGACTCCTCGTCATGTCCGTGATCACATCCGAGACTCAACAAACTTCGTACATCAAAACTTATAAACTCATAATAAACTGTCATCGTAACGTTAAGCGTCACGGACCCTACGGGTTCGAAAACTATGTAGACATGACCTAGAACTATTCTCGGTCAATAACCAATAGCGGAACCTGGATGCCCATATTGGTTCCTACATATTCTTCGAAGATCTTTATCGGTCAAACCGCATAACGACATACGTTGTTCCCTTTGTCATCGGTATGTTACTTACCCGAGATTCGATCGTCGGTATCCAATACCTAGTTCAATCTCGTTACCGGCAAGTCTCTTTACTCGTTCCGTAATACATCATCTCACAACTAACTTATTATTGCAATGCTGGCAAGGCTTATGTGATGTGTATTACCGAGAAGGCCTAGAGATACCTCTCCGACAATCGGAGTGACAAAACCTAATCTCGAAATACGCCAACCCCACATGTACCTTTGGAGACACCTGTAGTACTCCTTTATAATCACCCGATTCGTTGTGACGTTTGGTAGCACCAAAGTGTTCCTCCGTAAACGGAGTTGCATAATCTCATAGTTACAGGAACATGTATAGGTCATGAAGAAAGCAATAGCAATATACTAAACGATCAAGTGCTAAGCTAATGGAATGGGTCATGTCAATCACATCATTCTCCTAATGATGTGATCCCATTAATCAAATAACAACACATGTCTATGGTCAGGAAACATAACCATCTTTGATTAATGAGCTAGTCAAGTAGAGGCATACTAGTGACTGTATGTTTGTCTATGTATTCACACATGTATTATGTTTCCGGTTAATACAATTCTAGCATGAATAATAAACATTTATCATGATATGAGGAAATAAATAATAACTTTATTATTGCCTCTAGGGCATATTTCCTTCACCGACTCCTCCTCGAAGTACGCCACCGAGTCAGCAGACTCCCGCTCCTCCAGTCCACGAATGCGTGAGCCAACTCCTCCTCGAAGTCCGCCACCTCCTCCAAGTCCCCGAATGCGTGAGCAGACTCCTCCTCCTTCATGTCCGGCACAACGTCAGGCCACTCCTCCTGCTTCAAGTCCGGCACAGCGTTAGCCACGTCAGCCGTCTCCGTCGTCTCAGCAATCGCAGAAGAGACACGCCGCAGCTATGGTGTGTAGCGGTACGAGTCGAGGTAGTACATGAAGTACAGGCGGAGACAAGCATTATAAATATGGTCCAAGCCTCGCTCCTCTTCCTCAGAGGCCTTACGACATGAGCGAGGAGCAAAATGCAGCCATAGTGCAGGCCCAAGTGGACGCCCATTTTGGACCGAAACCGGCGCCGCCACCAAAGGAGAAAGTGCCTGAGAAAACGATTGACCACTTCATTCGTATGGCTAGAGCACCAGCTCCCAAGCCTGTTGACTCAGACTATGAGCGCCAAATCAGGAAGCTACATCGAGCATGGCTACAGAAGGAAGCGAGCTCGAGCTCGAGCCAACAAGCAGCTGGCAAAAAATGCGGGAAAATCGTTCCCCAGCTGGGAGAACAGGCGGCGCAAGCGATCCCCCCGCTTGTTGTGCCAACAACACATGAGAGGAGTACATGCGCCAAATATTATTGTGGGCAAACCGTTAGCGTTCCCCAGCTGGGCGATGTGGTAATAACAGAGGAGCATATAATGCAGGCTGAAATGCTCAAGATCTCTGTTGGACAACTCCTCGAAATCGAGCCCATGTCTCCGCTTAGAGAATCGGAAATAAAACAGAAATATGTCCGGGGCCAACCTTTGGTCCATCCAGACAAGGTCAAGGACCTCCCAACGAGAATGTATGAATTGCATCAATGGTACATGAACATTACCAAGATTTTTAATCGAGAGTCCCTCATGGTGAATGTCAAGCGTGAGCATTACTACCATGAGAAAGCTCTGGCCGTTGAGTATTCAGAACTATTTCAGTTATACAATCAAGACGCACTCGACAAGTCTATCGTCAGTTGCTATTGTCTGTAAGTGATTTCTTTCTGTAATTTAAGTCTCAAGCTAGCTATCTAGTGATAATTTTGATCAATCATTACATGTAATTATCCTCATTATATTCTTTTCTGTGGTATTATATGCAGGATGAAGATGTATGAAATTAAAAAATCTGGACGCTATACCATTAATGAGTACATATGGAATCTTCCAGTTTATCAAGCAGGTGTAGAGGAAAGCATGCTAGAGTTCTTGAAGCGCCTCAATACCAATGAAGATATACTACTTCCTTACAACTTAATGTGAGTCACACTGTCTTGTAATACAAATTCTGTTTTTGCTTACTAGCTAGTTAGATGTTAATATTTAAGTGTATACGGTTTACGGTAGTTTATTAATTTTATGCACATGCCCTCTTAATTAAGACATGCAAATGTGTGCACATGCAGTTGGCACTGGATCTTGTTAGACATTAAAGTTGAGGAAGGAAGAGTTGAATTACTGGACTCACTAATTAAAGAAGATAAAGACTACACCATCATGAAGGGGATAGTCAACAGGTAATTTCAATCATTATTAACTATATCTCGGCCTATTATTAGTTCGTCATTTCCTGATATGAACTATTTAATAACCCCTTTATTAATTTTCTTTGCCGGCGGGTAGGGCATGGGGAAAGTTCATCAAGGTGACTCTAGGCAAATGGGCAAAAAAGTTGTTTTGGCATCGACCAAAGGTAAGTAATTAAGTAATACTAGCTAGCTACCATCTCTTTAATTCTTGTTTCAATATCATTAATTAATTATCATGCTTGACTAATCATTATGTGATTCAATTCCATTCTCGTAAAGGCCCTGAAGCAGGCGTCGGGGAATGATCTGTGTGCATTCTTCGTTTGCGAGAACATTCGCATGATGGCGTCCGAAAGGAGCAGATCTGATAGACAGGACTGGGTACGTTTGTCAGAACACTATTCACACCATTATCGATATCTAGTCACATAACTAATACACATGCATATTGATCTCCTTCTTAACAATTTAGAGAGGTGCGGATGAGCTCCTACCAGCGGACCGCATACTAGCACTTCAAGAGGAAATAGCCGGTTTTTTGCTCGACCAGGTCATAGATCCCAAAGGAGAATACTATTACCCGCTACCGCCCCCATGAACCACTTGTCATCGTGCTCCGGAGGCACCAAGGCAACATGTAGGAGAAATTATATATGTATATACATGTGTATGTGTGAATAATTAATGGTGTTGGTTGTGAGACATTATATATATATATATATATATATATATATATATATATATATATATATATATATATATATATATATATATATATATATATATATATATATATATATATATATATATGTTCTTCTACGCATTTAGAAAATCTATTTATATATATGCATAACGTACAATTTGTAGTATCGTGAAATACCAGCAAACAAAAAATTGAATGGAAAATAAAGCCAACCCCCCAAACATTTAGTACCGTTGGTGTTACCAACCGTACTAATGTCCTACGCCTGACACGGCCTGGCTCATGCCACGTGGTGTCACTTTAGCGCCGGTTCGTGACGAACCGGTACTAAAGGGGGGGGGGGCTTTAGTCCCCACTCTTTATTGCCGGTTTGCAAACCGGCACTAAAGACCGTTACGAACCGGCACTAAAGGCCGGTTCTGCACTAGTGCTAGTAACCAGCACCATATGTATCCCAACTCTCATGCATCGGCAACCCCACAAATTTTTATGCCGACGAACAACATGATGAGTTTGGTTAATAAATTTGAAACACCACATGTTAAAATTTGCAATGCCATGCAAGAAAGTGTTTCACCCTTTTATTCATCGGCAACTAATTTGCAATATACTAACCCAAACATGCCGATGAATGAGAGAATTGGCCATGCTACTAACTATCCGTCAAATTACTCTCAACCGTCATATGCTACACCTCATGTTAGTAATTATTCGGCACCGTATACAACTGTAGATGCTCATAATTCAGCTCCGCACCTTCACGGTCATAGCCGAATAAGTGAACATTTTGCAGGAGTGCACATGCCGTCATCTTATATTCATATAATGCATCCTCTACGCAATTGCATAATTTTGGCAACACCTTAATACCGAAAGAATCTAAAATTATTGTGGAGCAATCCCTTACAGAATGGGAAGTGACTAAATTAAAAAGGGATATAGCCCTAAATAATAAGATTAGTGCTATTTGCCTTGAAGACATGATAAGGGGCTAGTTCTTGATTATAATGCAATAAAAGCTAGGTTTTGCAAGAAGATGAATCTTTGCCAATTGGTAAAATTGGCGAACAAAAATATGGTTTTACAACAATGCATATGCCTTCACCTAGTACTACATCATATTATACACCCCCTACACAACTGCAAAGTTCTGGAAACACCCATGTATCATTGCCAAAAGAACCTAAAAGCATTGGGGGGCAATCATATCCGGAGTGGGCTGAAATTGAGAAAAAACTTAAAGCCAATTTTGCCGCTTGCCGCCAGAAACAAATAGAAAAAGAATTGGCTCAGATAAAAGAAGCATTGGCAATTGGTAGTATCAATGAAAAGAAGGATGATTCAGAACATGAAAGTGCTTCGGTTGAAAAAGCCGAATCAAGTAGTATATATTCTGAATCCATCAAATCCAAAGAGGCAAGCATTATTGAGAAAGGGCATGACAAGCATAGAAAAACAGTCGTGCTTGATTTTTCTGAAGTTAATGGAACCTATTTCCAGCCCTATGAGTTCTGTGCCTTAGAAATTGACAATCCTCAAGGACATGAACAAGTAGCCTAACAAAGTTCGGTCGACAAGGATCTTCAAAGTAATGATGCACGGAATCAAGAAAAAGATGATGACAATGCAATGGGGATCCATCCAAATACGGAGCAAGATAGTATTGAAGTCACACCACCATCATGCTCTCCCAACATATTTGAAGAGGTATGTCTAGCAAGTAATTTACCTGTTTTCAGATTTGGTCACAGCTTTATTGTTGATGCATCTATTAGCAAAATCCTCATAAGTAATTTTGAAAGACCAATGAAGAAGGGTAATTTACTGTTAGCAATAAAATTGTTATAGAGCATATTGGTCAACCCATTGCACCATCTATACAGACCAATTTTGACTTATCGTTACAGCCAAGGCTTTTTCAATTGCTTTATCTAAATTTCATATCTAATTGGGTAGCTTTGCTTATTTCTTACTTGGCTTGCATTTGGTTTCAATTGAGACATGTGTTCTGTAACTATTTTTTCGGAAACATAAAGTCAAGTTTAGATTCTTTTGAGAAAACCGATGCTAGTATAATATCTTACCCAAAGACATTAGAAATAGAGCGCAAAGCACAATGCATAGCCGAATGGAGTGATGCAAAATTTGAACCATTCCTTTGCTTAACTCCAAAGCCGTTCTCACAGCAAGATCGGCTAGAAAATAAAAATTATGTCTTCAATTCAAACATGTGTGCTGAAATCTTTGGTTTGTTGTTGAGAAATAATTATATTAGAATTCTTGATCACCATGTCGAGCCATCTATCCAAGGATGAATGTATTGTAAGTTGCACGATTTATTCAAGCATAATTTTGAGGATTGTAACATGTTTCGTCAAATAGTTAAATCAGCCATTGATAAATGACGATTGAAATTTATTGAAACACCTAGAGATGACCAGTCTATTCCGATTGGTCCTGATGGAAAAATGTTTTTGCATCGGCTGCTTCAAACCGATCCATTTAAAGAGAAGGTAAAAACTACAGGTGATGGGATCGAGCTTTCAAGTAATCAAGTTGTTGAAGAACACAATGAACATAATCTTGAGGGTAAGAATTCCATCGAAGCTACAATGAAGATGCCAAGGACTGGGGGGGGGGCAACAAGAAAATCCAAATATCGGTGCAAGCACAACCAAAGTAAGCAAAGGCCGAGGTAAGCACAAAGGTAAAAAGCCGAAAGTCACTTTCTCGCAACTATTGGAAAAATATCAGAAGACAAGTGAGGAGAACAGTGCTTATCGGCCAAATAATTCAAGAGCATCAAGACCACCCCCTAGGCGCAAACCCAAGGATCGGTATTGGCAAAATGAGAATTCTAATGCAGTATATTCATATCCATATTCTGTGCCACTAATGCCAATGCCATGGATACCTTCCTATGATCATGTAACTCCATATCCATCGTGGGACAGGTATGATATAAGGGTGCATTCTTCATCTTATTTTAGACCATCTCACAAACATTATGCAGCTCCAAAAAAATCAACATTTGAACAATCACATGTCAAAGACCGTTTCAGTCACAAGGAATCGGTCCGGAGCTCATGTAACAAGAAAGAGGTGGTCAAGCAAGTTTACCGTGTTGAAAAAGATGGTCGTGCGAGTGATACTTCACATTTGATCTCAAATGAAAAAGAGCCAATTAAAGTGTTGACATTGGCTACCAAAGGAAATGAGGCAAGTCAATCAAGTGTCAAATCTGAAGAGAATAAGTTGAGAGTGCACAAAGTAAAACTAGAATTGCCATTGTTTCAAAGAAAATCGCAGCCGGGGTGCCCACCTGACTTATCATATTGGCAAAAAAATAAATTACAAAAACTTAGTACACAAGAACTTGAAGAAAGGAACATGGCATGGGTTCCCAAAGGAAGTATTCAAAATAAGAATTATTGGCAAGCTTCCATTACAAGAAGTGCAAGAAAGGTGAAGAAGGAAAAGAGTGAAAACTATGAAGGACCAAGCCGAAGGTTTCAACATCTTCGATTCACACATTATCCATATTCTTCAACTATGTCATTAATGCCTATTCCATGAAATTTGTCATCAGGTATGATTGGTACCCTCAATGGGCTTATAATGATCCATGGTTGCAATATAATTTCTTACATCATGAAAGGGTATTACCAAAACACTATACATTTGATTAGCTACAAGTTTGTTGCTGATCCAAAGGGCCGAAATACTTGATTTGTCATTTCATTTGCTTATTTCGGCTATATGTGCCTTGAATGAAGTTACATGGTAATGGCTGATATTTATCCATTGTCTTAAGAGTATGTCAATGAATGGTCGGTGTAGTATTCTAACATCATCCTTAGTTCGATTGGAGAGAGAGAGAGACAAGGTACATGCTCAGGGAAATTTAAATTTATGCCTATGATTGAATGAAGTTGAGACATCATGACCGATGTCATTGAATGTATGTTGCACAGACCAATTCATAGTTGGAGAATTGGCTAGTGGGCTTATACTTTGTTTGGATATGATTTGGCCTTGGCATCTTAGAGATCTATAAGAGGCCAAATCATAGCTGATTTTATTACTAAACATCGGATTAATGACATGCATAATATTGATATTAGCCTTGTCTCTCTAGTACTATGGAGATCATGTTTTGATGGTTCAATTCGTAGCAATGGCCAAAGTGTTGGTGCTTTTTATATATCTCCTTACTATAGTATTTTTTAAGCCTCATGCCGCTTAGAATTTTTTTGCACAATTAATAAAAGTCGAATATGCATTGTTATTCGGATTGAATCTTTTACTTGCTATATGTGCTATACATATTGAGACTTTAGGTGATTCGTTATTAGTAGAGTGCAACAAATATCCAAGGGTTATCAATGTTTTTGATGAATCACTTTTAGTTTATCTTGAGGTATGTCTAGATTCAAAATTTAACTTGGGTTGCTTTAAAATTGTTCATATATCTAGACATGACAATTCAAGAGAGTTGGCAAAGCAAGCATCCGGCTACTATGTTAATCATGGTGTATTTCATTTCTATCAATAGCCGATGCTTAGTCTCGTCAACAGAGGTAAGGCCGAACCGAAGTCCACCGCTTCGGCCACTTATGAAATTTTTTATGCAGGCGTAAGAAAGGATTGGAGAAAGTGTATTGTTGATTATCTACAAAATCCTAACAAAAGGGTGAACAATATGGTTCGAGGATGACCTTGAGATACATATCTATGGGATTTTATTATCGGATTGTTAATGAAGTTGAGGAGGTTTCGCCCAAGTTTGCATCAAGGATTTTAAAAAATAATGGCCGATATAGAATTATCGCCCTAAACGTACAAAGGGCCGATTGAGTGTTGACATCGCTCTTAGAACCAACACGGTACAAGTTATTTTTTGGCACGCTAGCTTTGCCGAAAAATAGGGGGGCATATGTTGACGCTCAAAAGTGGCACGATCATAAAGAGTAGCTTGAAGCTATGTCAAGATTAATTCAAACTTATTATTGAAAGTCACCATGGGATGGCTCTCTTCGAGAAGATCAAGATGAATATGAAGATGGTCTAAAACGTAGTTCGGATGCAAAAGTTATGACAAGTTCAGAGATGCTCATCTTGACACCAAATTAAATAATGGCTTGAAACCCAATTAAGATGGCCTCGGATGGAAAAAGTTTCAACATGAAAGTTATCCGTCCCGTCGAAGCGGTTGATTTTAACATAAAACACGTATCAATCGGAGTACGTATGCAAAATTTAGAGCCGAAAATGCGCGGTTACATCAGGATGGTTGGACACTCCGGGGACGTTCGTCCGGGTTTTGGATTTCTCTGTTGCAGACTTCGGAAAGTAGCCGAAAACCCCTCTGATCAAAAAACGTTCAACACGAAAGTTGTTCATCTCGTCAAAACGATTAAATTTGTTTTTGGGCGCATCTAATTCTGAGGTCGTATTTGGCCTGTGGAGCACAAAAACATAACTGCGTTCTCAGACATACCTAATCCGAGTTTGGCTAATTTTGGAAAGATTTGAACGAGATTTGAAGCCCTTTTCTTGTACGGGAAGTCTAGCCGCCTCATAAATAGATAAGAGGTGACGGCCGATTAAACAACACACAATCGATCAATTCATCTACAACTTTTTACCTTTACTTTTATCCTCTCCCCTGTTCTTCTTCTTCCTCGTTCTTCCTGTTGCAGGGCGGCGAACCTCGAGGCCTTGGGGGCGATCAGGTCGACCTAGGGCAGCCCATAGCTGCCGCGCGCCCTGACGTGGCCCCTCCCGGGTCTGTGAGGTTTCGGGTCTACAAAAGCGCCCGCCAGATTTCATACGTACCACACTTTCGGACGGGTCTCCTTCGACGTGAGTTGCGGTGCATCACCCCGACGTCGAGGGTACACGGTGGCGTGTTCGTGTGCGAACAAAAGGGCATGCTTTACTACCAATCCACCCCCTCTTAAGAAAATTGTCCTTTGTCGGAATACTTTTTCCAAGGACATGCCACATAAAATCTTAACACTATTGGATTTTTGTTTTCTGCATAAATTTATGTGGAAAATTAATCCTATTTTCAATCAAGTTCCTATAATAAGATTTAACAGAATAAATTCCATTCTTAGTTAAAGTCCACTTAATAGTGTATTCGTGAAAAAAGTGCACGTAATAGTGTCCTTCTCATCAGTGAGAGTAATACTAGCACATACCTACAAGAGGTGTCACTACAGACAACCTAGCCAGCCGCCGCATCCCCCAAAAAATTAGGGTTCCTCTGCCTCCCGACGGTGCCGACGCCGGTCCGCCTTGTCCCCGGTGGCCTTAGGGTCATGGCGCTGGAGTGGATCCCGAACCTTGCCGGTGGGGGGCTCTATTTTTAGATATTTTTCGAGTTCTAATAGGGTTCTTGTCATGCTCGGGAAGGTGAGATGGCTCCCTGAAAATTGAAGAAAGGTCTTCCCACCTATCCCCCGTTCCGGTGATGCCTCTAGCATCGTCGGTGAGCGTGTGGAGGTGTGTCTCTGGCGATCTGTCTTAATTGGATTTGCTCGGATCTGTTCGTCGTTCCTCTATGTTTATGTGTCTTCAGGCTGGATCCTTGTGATCTACGCTCTTCATCGACGAAGGTTGTTGTTCCGGTGCGTTGGTTCTATGGGGCCTTAGCACGACGACTTCCCGACTGTCGACTACAACAAGGTTTGCTCGTCTCCGGCGAGGGAGGGTCGATGATAGCGGCGCGCCTTCAGCTCGCTTCAGTGCATATAATCGTCGCTAGATGGTCTACGGATCTGTTATAATTTTTATTATTTCTAGTGTTCGTTGTACTACCATAATTGAAGATGAATAGATCGGAAAGTTTATCCAGAAAAAAAAAGTACTAGCACATACTTCTTTAATGTGGTTCCCTAGCTCTAAAGACTCTCCAATCAGAGTTCTTGTTAAATGAATTTGATCAAGTCCTTTTCTATATACTTCATCAACCGTTTTTTTATCAAGGCATATGTTATAAAGTCTGGGGAAATTATATTGGTGGGGTTTGTCTTCTAGCCGCCAATCCTCCTAGAATCTGACATCTTGCCCATTTCCCACATTTTTTTTAAACGGAGGCAAAGTATTGCCTCATTCATTAATTAAGAAGAAGAGAGCTGCCTAGTTAATTTACGGAAAACTGAGCAAAAACCCTTACAAACTTGCTCAAGACAATTGAACAAGCACACATATACAAGCATGCCAACTACTCCTGAATCATGGAGACACGCGACCACATAGGCACGCCGACAAACACACCCCTTTTCGAAACTATTCATTAATAAAATGGCCGTATACATCATGCTGATGTAGAGGCCGGGGATCACCCCTTTTCGAAAAAAAAACGCCGACAAACACACCCAACACAATTTTAATGCCACTTCCCAACACATGGGTCTCAACATCACAAAGAAAACCCCATTGAGTCGTTGCAACTTGAAAGAAACACATCGATAATGTCACTTCCCCACATTGAATTTACATGGGAAAAGAAATGTTTTTCTCTTTCAATAAGCCCTGCCGAAATTTTAAATGACTTTGTCTAGGTTTTATTCCAGTCAGACTTTGGTTCATTTGCAGACGGAATTTATATATGGGCTGAAACAGACAAAAATCTGAAGCTACGCACGCTCCCTTCATCCAGTGGATCCACTTTTTCTTTTTTTCGAGAACTTCCACTGGACCCCGGCACAAAACGAGGTTGGCCGGAGTGGAAAAAACACAGTACAGTGTTGGGCCTCGGACAGCAACACGAAATTGATAGCATGTCGAAGCGAGAAAAAAAAATCCTGAAGTTCTTAAAAAAATTGAAGAGATGGAGAGCGCGCGAGGAAAAGGTAGGGGCAACATGGACATTTGCATGAAACTACACGAGGCTAGACGAGTAACCTGCGCGCTGCGCCGCCCATGTATGCGTGTCATGCCCGTGCTTAGCTCGATGCGTCATGCATCCCATCCTGCACTACCACACCCGCCCACTCGTCAAGCTCCTATGCCTCCACAGCGCATGGATGCCAGCAGCAGGTCGTTGCCGCACCTCGCCGAATACGACAGCTTCTTCTTCGACGACTCCAGCGGCCGCCTCGTCCACAGCGTCGGTCATTCCTTCCGAATCTCAACGTCGCCCTCCTTCATCGACTTGTACCCCGACGATCTCTTCTCCATCTTCTTAAGCAGCCCGGCGACGAGTGACTTCGATTTCGACCTGCACCCACCGGTAGTAGACGATGCCCCGCCGTCTCCCATGCTGCAGACCAGCGCGAGCCGGATCTTTCACGACGGTCGCCTCCTCCCCTGCGAGCCCGGAGGCGGCTCCTGCGCGGAAGCAGACGGCGACGGCCCGGTGACGAGTCAGCATCACACCGCGGACGTCCCGAGCGCGCCGTGGTCGTCGGCCTTCTCGTCGCCGAGCACGCCAGTCCCGCGGAGCCCGTGCTCGACCGCGGCCAGCAAGCACGCAAGGCCGCGGCCGACAACGTTGTGTGCCGGGAGGCGGCACGCGGGGTCGTCGCCATGGAAGGTGCTGCGGTTCGTGATGCCACTGTACCGGAAGGTCAGGGCGATCGCGCGGAGGCACAGCAGCAGGTTCACGTTGGCGGCGAGCCGGGCGCGCGAGGCCACGTCGAGCGTCGCGTACCACGGCAGGGCCGCCGACACGGACGTCCACGACACCATCCTCTATTGCAAGAAGTCCAGCGTAAGTGCATCTCAACAGTAGCGCACGCACGTGCACACGCGCTCATTCACGTACGCTTGCTGATTGATGCGTAATTTCATCTCTGTTTCAGGGATCAGGTGTGTAGGAGACTAATCGCATGTCAGCTACGTCTTACATTTTAAAACCGAGGGAGTACATGATTTTCTAAATCTTTATTTATGGGATGATTTTCTAAATCGGCCACAACTTAAATATACACTTTCTGTATCACGAAAACATGACGTTTTGGACATATTATATATTCCAATATAATGCCGTCTTTTAATGGAAACCATCATCATTTTGAGACCGATGGAGATTACATGATTTTCTAAATCTTTTTTATGAGACGATTTTCTAAACCCGTCACAGCTTAAATATACACTTTTTGTATCACGAAAACACGACGTTTTGGACATATTACATATTCCAATATAATGTCGTGTTTTCATGAAAACCATATGTAACAAAAAAGGGAAAAATATAATACTTTAAACTTTTTTTGAGGTAAGACTACATATGGTTGCCCCCCCCCCCCTCCCCCCACCAACACACGCAGAAAGAAGATTGTACATAATTTGTAATTTGAACAATTAAAATGATATTGGAAACCGAGGCCATGTCCAAAACGTCATGTTTTTGTGATACAAAGGAAGTATGGTAGTATGGTCTTTGTGTTGTGTTGTTTAAACGGTTGTGTGTGTTCGTAGGTGTTATTGGTGTATGTGTGCACGTGTGTTCTGAAAATGATTCTATACTACCTAAGAATGTACTCTCACTCCTCAGAGTACAACGTAGATGAATCGATATACTACTTTTTAATACTTTTTTAATAGTTATTGGATACCCTCTAATTGAGTTATATGAAAAGATATATGTGAAAATAAGACACGACACATATGAATCTCCAATGCATTGAGCGACAAATCAACATACAGTTTTTCTAGAACTCATCTAGATGAGATACAATTTGGTCTCATTCACCTTTTATAGCCATTGGATGTGATGCTATAAGATGCGTGTATGCTGACGTGAGTTGTATCTGTTCTTGTTTTCAAAATGAATGAGACCAAATTATATCCCATCTAGATGAGTTCTAGGTACTCCCATCGACATATGCTATCCATATAGCATGCATGATAGAAAAATCGCTCTACATGTTTGGGTACCGTTACTTCAACAAGTTGTTTAGTACAATCATATATGGGATATAAATTATTATTTTCTCCCTCATATGTAATTAAAAATGTTCTCATTAATCAGTAACATGTAATTGCTACAAGGCCGTTGCAAAAGAAATCCAAGGCTGACCACAATGGGGAGTATCATACGTTGTTATCATGTATATGATATTAGTGCATAATACCATCCCCACAATGCACAGTATAGAGATTGCTATTTTAGATGCCATCATTTATTATTTTGTACGTCTCATAGTAGCGCGTAATTTATTATGATATATATGGCATCATGATATGGTACCAATATGCTCTCTTTCCTCATTTAATATTATGTCATGTCAGTAATATTCTTAGTTTGCATTGCATGAGGTGATATATTAGGCTATATGATGATCCACTGTGAGAGACCTAACCCCCACTACATGTATAAAAAAAAATCAAAAAATGTAATGCCATATTCCACCTAACTCTTTACAAGTAATTATAATAAGGTCCAGGGCTATAAGGGTACTTACCTCACACTTACTATATGTGAAGTGGAGAGACAAGGAAAAGGAAAAGAGTGGACTCTCATGCGAGAGCCAATCTCTACATGTGGTCCTAGGTAAAAGGTGTAATGAGAGAAAGAGAAAGAGAAACTAGAAAAATAACTAACCTAATACCCAACATTATAATCAACCATGTTAATAATGTTGTCTCCTAATGACATGACAATATTATATAGATGGTTGCTGGATATTATTAGCCTTGCTCTAATTCTCTCTATTTTTTTTTTTGAGTCTAATTCTCTCTAGTTAGCTGCGCTGGCTCCTCCATTGTCACACCCCATGAAATATTGCACATTTATTAATTATGTGCATGCATGAGAGACGTTGCATGTTGCACATGCCGGAGATGGATAAGTATAATTACGCCCTTGTATATATTTTGACTGGTTAGGCTGTTTTACAACTAATTTGTGTTCAGTTGGAGGTTTAGTATTCTAACTTTTTTTTGCTCCATAACCAGATTGGAGTTGGAGTCAATAACAATTTTCATATGAAATGAAGTTCGGTGGGGTCAGTAGGAAAATTTCCTAAAGGATTATGCCAAAATACTGAACACCAATATCCATAGGAACAACCAGTATGTCCTGACCTTCAGAACGAATGTTATTTCGACAGCGAGTCACAGATTAATCACACCAACCTAACTCAGATTGTTGTTTTTATCGCTTCAGTTTTTTTCCCTCGCCACCTGGCATAGCTTCGGTCTTATATGACTTAGCTCTTTGCTATCGTATCTTTTGATGGTACATTATGAGTCAATAAAAACACCCTTTATCAGAAAAAATATGTCCAGGTCAAATTACACAGGAGCGTCTCAAAAAAGACTAGTGAGGGACTATACATATGATATGTGAACTAGCGTCGCCATCGATCGATCAGCATGATCCTGTGTAAGAAAGCAACTCCACAACAGGAACACGATCGAGAATCCCGATTTACTATGATAGTGGCAGTAATGATAAGGCAGGAGGGCCGTTTCTTGAAAGATACCGGCTGATCGCGTCGCGTGTCTCATGGTCATGGTGCCGCGAGAGTAGGATTTAAGCCACTTTTGGCGTCTAATTAATGGAGCATCTCTCCATTTGTTATCCAATTTGTTACTCCCTCTGTCCCAAAATAAGCGTCTTATTTTTTTTTATTTCGGGACGGAGGGAGTACTTACTAAACGTCTTAGTCAACTTTCTTAGCCATTGGAACTCTCTCCAACATGGTTATTTTCCACATACCTCTGAACTGAGGTTCAATACTCAATGGCTCAATGCACTCAGTCAACCAAATCACGGAGTGTATCACCACCGGCGCAACCGCTCGATGATAGCGGTGAAGCCATGACGAGCTGCGTCGTCCCTGCCTCCGACGAGGTCATGGCGAGTACGTACTAGCTGGGACGTCGCGACCTCCCCCGTCTCGTGCTCGGGGCTCTATGCGTTGCGAAGAATCAACCGACGCGTCAGGCAACCGCGGTTTAGTATTCTGCCGAAGTTCACATGCTTTACGAAGCAGCGCGTCAGCACTGTTGACGCAACACAAAAAACTTCTCCCGAAGCCAAACAACAACCCACACGCTGTCACAAATAATAATGAAAGACTACACAGCCAATTACAGGACAGGGAAAAGAAGACAGAGCGAGCACAGGGGGCCGACAGGGTGAGTGAGTCGCCTGTTGTGCCTAGCTCAAATCCGTCGTGTCAAGGTTGTGTGTTATGATAACGTGGTTAGCCAACAACGCACGAAACCGAGAAAGATAAGTCGAGTTGTTCCAAGTCTGCAAAACGCCAAGCGAGAAATAAACGTCTGCTCATCTTAGGATTAGGAATGGCGATGGATGTAAACAAGGGGAATGACGCAGAATTAATTTAATGATGATGTACATAAAAAGGGCGAGGACGCAAAATACTGGAGTATAATGGATCTGGGTCGTTGTAACTTGTAAGCTATGGCATTTTCCAAAAAGACGCCCCACCCCCTCCCTACTGTGCTTCACATTTCGAGACGAGCAATGCTATTTCTACATGCGGGTTCTACAGAAAGTTTTACGTACTAGCTCATTCTGACGATGGTTACCTAGGGAAGTACTAGTTACCGATCGAAATACATCGGCACGTACAGATTTTGCAGAAACTTTATGTAAGAATAGGATTTTGAAAACCCTTTGGTTTCTTCAGATCAGCCCATCACTCCCTCGTCTCATACAAATAAATCAGATGAATAAATTTTGGGTGAAATCTGACATCTTTATTGTGATATACTCCCTGCGTTTCTACATATAAGCCATTTTAGAGATTTCAATACGGACTACATACGGATGTATACAGAGACATTTTATAATATAGATTAACTCATTTTGCTCTGTATGTAGTCCATATTAGAATCTCTAAGAAAACTTATATTTAAAAACTGAGAGAGTATATTGAAAATAGGGTGATTTTTTTTCCAAGTTCATGAACATGTATTAGTTGCGAACCAACTTGTGGTTGAGATGGTTAGATGGACAGTGGTATCCCCAACCCACCAGGGTTCAAATTCTGGTGCTCGCATTATTCCTGGATTTATTTCAGGATTTCCGGTGATGTGCTTTCAGTGGGAGGAGACGTTTCCGTCGACGACGAGGTGCCTAGGTGGCTTCATAAATCTCAAGATGATATGTCGGCTCAGTCTTTCGGAGGTGCTCATAGGGGTAGGGTGTGCGTGCGTGCGTTCATAGGGGTGAGTGTATGCGTGTGTATATAAGCGCTTGTGTCTGTACTGATACTAAAAAAACATGTATTAGTCTATTTTAGACTCAATGCAACGCACAAATACTTTATTGGTCGTACAATAATGCCACCATTTGGACCTGCGTAGAAATGAGAAAATGAGATTGGCACTCATTTTTCATTCAGGGCATATCTATATCTATATCTATACCTACTAATAAAACATTTATCGCTTCTGGTCGTCTGTCATTAAAATTACCCTTCAAATTGGTTAAAATTACCCATCAATGCCACCCGTAAGTTGAAAAACGATTTGATTTTTTGGACCAAAAATCGATGCCTCCTTATTTATCTTTGGAGTGGCGCGATGAGTATAAATGTTAGAACGACGAGCAGTAGAGTGGTTGGCATATTGCTCTTTTATCGGCGAGACCAGGGTTCTATCTCCAACTTCCACAGTCTTTATCTTTCTTTTCTCACGCATGTCCTACTCATATATGCGTTCATGGGCCGGCCCATGTGCGGGGCTTCACTCCCCTGTTTCTTTTTCATTTTACTTTTTTCTCTTTTCTTTTCTCATTCTGTTTTCTTTCTCCTTTCTACTTTAAATTAATTCTGGATTTTAATATTCTAAAAGTTGCGAGTTTTCAAGAAAATAAGTTTGATAAAAAATTATAAAATATATGTGAATTCAATTTTTTTAGAAAATCATAACAAGTTTGCAGATTCAAAAAATGTTGGTGGTTTTGCAAAACTGTTCGCAAAATTATAAAAAAAACACAGTTTGTAAGAAATGGTCGGGAAATAAAATCATATTCATGATTTTGAAAAAATGACCGTGTATTCAAAACATAGTCGGGAATCTGAAAAAAATGTCCATGAAATTTTAGAAAATGTTCAATATAATAATAATAAATATTTGTTTTCTTCCTTTCTACTTTGAATTAATTCTGGATTTTAATATTCTAAAAGTTGCGAGTTTTCAAAAAATAAGTTTGATAAAAATCATAAAATATATGTGAATTCAAAATGTTTAGAAAATCATAACAAGTTTGCAGATTCAAAAAATGTTGGTGGTTTTGCAAAACTGTTCGCAAAATTAAAAAAAACACAGTTTGTAAGAAATGGTCGGGAAATAAAATCATGTTCATGATTTTCAAAAAATGATCGTGTATTCAAAACATATTCGGGAATCTGAAAAAAAAATGTCCATGAAATTTTAGAAAATGTTCAAAATAATAATAATAAATATTTGTTTTCTTAATTTTGTTCCCCAATTTAAAAAAAGTCATCGCTTCAGAAAATGTTTGTTGAGTCAAAAATGTTAATGAATATGAAACCGGTTCATACATTAAAAAAATTGCAAACAAAACTAATGTTCATGATATTTTTGAGAAAATCATTTTTTTTAAATGTTTGTCGATTCAAAAAATTGTTCACTGATTAAAAAGTATTTTATGTCGATTTGATTAGTTTTTCGAAAGTCTTCATATGTCTTGGTGTTGGGAGTAGTTCATTGTCAATGAGATTTGCTTTTAAAGTTTTAAACGCTCCCTTGCGCAACATAATGACAAGTGTGGCATGCACTGACAAATTCATAGCCTTGGAATTTACCACGTTGAGTGCATTGTGATCTTGTGAACATCGCGACCATCATCGGCTAGGGCGAGAAAAAAATGGTAACATGATGAACCACTATGTTAAAATAGAGTACAATCATATATCAGGATATTGAGTCATATTTATTTGGTTAGCCATAATTTTTTGTCTTTCGGTGCAACACATGGGCCTTTTTGCTAGTCTCTACTATCTAAAAGAAACGGAGTGTTCCGTTTCCCCTCTTACGTTTCGTCCAACCTCTTGGTGACTTCGTCGGTTCGTCCCACCCCCGACGTACGCTCCTTCGTGACTTCGTTCGATTTTTTGTTGCCTTCCTTTCACCCGGTTCTCCTGAAAACCAGCCTTGATTATAGGGGATCTAATTTGTCATCGTTATCTCCTCCACAATCAGCGCTTTTCTCCAACGTTGGCACCGGGAAGGATGATCAGGTTCCACTTCCGGACACACACGAACCCTCCCGCCTCTGATCTGTCACCGCGCCTCCACGGAGCACGACATGCCCAAAGAAGCCCCACGCCCTACCCCCCTCCCTCCTCCTCCTGCTACTCTTTCACGGTGTAACATCCCAAATTTTCAATTTGGAATGTTATACATTAGGTCATCATGCATATCATATTTTCTCGCATTTTTCCGATCCTAGAAAATTTCACGCAACTCAAGGACCCTCGGAGAGTTGGAAGTTTCAATATTTTCATATTTGGGATTTCTCAAATTTTGAAAATAGGATCATTGATTTATTTAATTATCTTCATAAAGTTTTTCCTATAAAAAATTAAGAGAGGGAATAATATGACTTTCCCAACATTTAGGAAAATGAAGATATTATAAATAAATCAAATTTGGCTTTTGAAAGATTTATTTGCTTTAGGCAAAATGAGCATTTTAAAAAAATATGCATATCTGCCCGTTTTAAAGTTCATTTTGTTCGACTCATTTTAGGAGTCGGGAAAATTAATTTTATTAAATTTGGAGTTCGTTTGGTATTTTTTAATCCGTTTAGTTTTGTTTCCAAAAAAAAAACTGCGCTTCCCCGGGCCTGGGCCAAGGCCCACCCGCCCAGCCCTGCCCACCTCCTCTCTCTCTCCTCACATGTCTCTCCGCCAGACGCGCACCTCACCGCCCGGAGTCCGGTCCCGACCCGCCCCACGCCCCTTCCCAAGCGCCCCACCCCCTTATATACCCCTGCCCCCCTCTCCTCATCCCGCCACCACCAAGCCCCTCACCCGAGCCGACCGAGCCCCGCCGCCCGTTCCCTTCGCCTCCCCCTCTCTCCCTCGCCTCCCCCCGAGCCTCACGAGCCCCAGGCCAAGGCCACCGAGGTAGCCGCCGCCACCCGCCCGGTCCGGTTTTTTAGAAAACCCGATCCGGTTTTCTCGTGATGTTCGGTTTTTTAAAAAAACCATAGATGTTTTTTATTTTTTCGGTTTTCTTATTTAGTGAACGTTCACCGACCCGCTCGTTTCAATGAACGTGTTCGTTGGATTAGTTCTGTTAACTAACGTCCGCTGTTTAATCCGTTCGTCGTTTTCTTTTAATCGGATTTAATCCGTTATTTTCGATTTCGATTTCCAATTCGATTTTCAAATCTGTTTAATTTCTCGCTCGTTTATCGGAATCAGTGATTCAAGCGCTGGAGTTTAGATTCTGAAACCGCCGTTCCGACTAACCTACTTACACAAAGTTTTGCTACTGTAAAATTTTGACCTAGTTTCAGATTGCTAAACCGAGTCGTTCTCTCTCGAGTTTCGACTTTCGATGCTTTATTTGATTCGATTCTTTTGCAACCAGAGTTCTTAAGTTGAACTTTCTGGTTAGATCTTTTATTCGAGATTTCCCCGTGCATCAGATGAGTACTTATTGTATGCTTGTTGTTTGTCTGCGTTAGATCACCCGGAGTGCGCCGCTTGTTACTTGAATCTCTAGGTCTCATGGATCATCGCAAGGCAAGTAACACTTGATCATACCTTTTCTACTACCCAGTTTTATTGCATTAGATCAAACCCTCAAACACTTGCATGTTTAGGATCTAAATAAATTGTGGGTTGGGAAGTAGATTGAGGTAGTACCTATTACCTGTTTTACTTATGAAACCTTGGGAGTTACTTCTACGTTTGCTTATTATGCCATGCTATGCTAGTAGACGTGGATTGGGTGAGTGAATATCCATAACAGATGTGAGATTGTTAATTAAAGGTTTATCTAAGGTGGCAACCTAAACACACATCTGGGTGGATTGAGGCACCTGGTTTCCACAGACTTGCTCAGATTTCTTCGGACCGCCACCCGTGCTCTAAGGGATCATAAGATTATTCAAACTGAAACTTCCGTGTGCAGCCACAAGCCAATTATGGGCTCTGGCGTAGTTGACTAAGTTGTGCGAACTCTTACGTGTAGGCTAGCTGATGTAGGGGATGTAGGTTGGTACGGTCTACCCACATGTAAGGTGCTAGCGCTTCGAAAGACTATGTCTCGGTCATCCGTTTCTCAAACACCATGTAGTCACGAGAACCAAGCGGAGGCGATCGAGTCTTGTGGGGAAAAGTCATAAACCTCTGCAGAGTGTATAAACTAATCATGATTAGCCGTGTCCCCGGTTATGGACGTTTTGAGTATCCGTAATTGAATATCATGTGAATCTCAACATGTTACTTCTAATAAATGTATTGGGTTTTGATGAGTACTTTTAATTGGGATTGAGGATGCTGTCAACCATTCTCAATGTTTAACAACCACCATGATAGTTAAATAAAATTATTCCTTTGATGTAGGGAAAAACTAGCTTTATGCAAAATGTAACCGAGAGCCTTACCACCAGCCATATATGCATGTAGTATAGGCTTGTTGCTTCATTACTCTCTATGTGTTACATTGCCAAGATATTCCATGTGTTGACCGTTTTGGGCTGCAACTTTCACGTTGCAGACTTTTCGAATTTAGTAAGGTGTTAGGTCGTGGTTCTATACTCGATGATGCCGATGGAGTTGATGGACTCACTTATCTTCCAAGCCTTCCGCTGTTATTATTAGATGGCCTTAAGCCATATTATTGTAATAAGTTCCCTTGTGGACAACGATGTAATAAGTGTGTGATTGCTACTCGCTATAAATCCTTCAAGCTTGTGTGGTGTCGGCATTCTCGATCCGGGGATGACATCGAGCACGAGACTTGATCCATTCGGTCTGGTCGCTACAGAGAATGGTATCAAAGCACACGCTGACTGTAGGACACGACCACTAAGTTAATGCCATAGATCACTACTCTCTTCCCATTTTCTAACTCCTCATCTTTTCTACTCTCTTTAGGATGACGGACGCGAAAATCAAGTACACCCAACCGGATGAAGGCACACCTTTTGGATTTCACTTGAAGGAAGTTACCAAGTACCTGAACATTGGATTACCAAGCTTCACCGGGACTTTCAACGCCACTCTGCTCAAGAGGAGCGCCGAAGATTCACGCTCACGTTCCAGAAGGACATTCGCCCCAATCACCAAGCCTATAGATAGTGTTCTCAGTGCACCTACTTGGAGTCTGGGAAAGAGCATGGCAGCTCACATCACCATGGGACGCATTGGAGAAGTTTATCAAGAAGACCTCAAGGACACTATCTACCAGATTTGCGGACGCCGAGATGACAACTGGGACGTCGTCAGCACTAAGAAGGATAGATCCATTGCAGCGTTCATCCAGGAGTTAAATCAGCACATTCGACGCCAGGAGAACCAAATGTGCAATGATATGTTGGAGTTACAGAAGACAAAGGGAAGGATCATCGAACTGGAAGGAGAATTAAAGACTACACGCAAGGACTACGTGGACGAGATCGTAGCTCTGGCAAGACACAATAACGATCTTAAGTACGAGATCGAAGAACTCAAGAAGAAGTTGGCACTCAGGAATGAAGACCAGTATGTCGAATACCCAAGCGACTACATCAACATCGATGACATCGATTCGGATCCAAGTGAACCCGACTTTGAAGACGAAGCTGGAGCAGACATCATGGAGTCTTCCACCGGTTCAAATTAGTAGAAGTCCCCCACATATTAGTAGTATTTCCTCCATGTAAACATTATAGTACACGCACTTTTGCGATAGTTAGATCGTTGTAAGCCCTTGTTTGATTGAATGAAGTGATTTTGTGTGCATTTGCTCATGTGCATTTGGGTAGTGATTCCCCTTAGACCTCATTCTATTCTAAATTTCTCTTCTTTTCTAAACCCATCAGATGCCTCCGAGACGCGACCCCGGATTCGTTTTCCCGCCAGAGATCACCCAACTGATCCAGCAACAGAATACCCTGATTCAAAATTGGTGCAGAACCAGGGCAATAACAACAACAACAACAACAACAACAACCCACCACCACCACCACCTGCGGATCATCTGACTCGTTTCCTTAGACTGAATCCGCCGGTGTATTCCAGTAGCACCGAGCCGATTGTAGCAGATGACTGGCTCCGCAAGATAGGAAGGGAGCTGACCACTGCAGGATGCACAGATGGTGAAAGAGTGAAGTTTGCAGCACATCAGCTTGAAGGACCCGCAGCAGCATGGTGGGAGAATTTCACAGCCACTTACCCGGTAGACACTATCACATGGGATCAATTTCAGCAAGCTTTTCGCACTGCCCATGTTTCAGCAGGAGCCATGGCCATGAAGAAGCGTGAGTTTCGCAACTTACGCCAAGGAGGAAGGATCACACAAGATCGTGGATGACTTTAGTAAATTAGCATGTTATGCCCCGGATGACGTTACTACCGATGCAGCTAAACAGAGAAGTTTCTAGAAGGACTGAATGATGAGTTCAGATGCCTTTGATGGTAGCCAGTTTCAACAACTACCAGGAGTTGGTAGACCGAGCCCTCATGATTGAAGGAAAGCAGCAGAAATTGAGAACTGCAAGCGGAAGTATGGACAAGGAAGTATAACTCGGAGCTCAGCAGAACCTCGTTATACCCCTAAGTCAGAATTCAGTTTCAGATACCCATGGAGGAGGTAATTCGATAACCATAATGGCACCAAGAATGGGAACGGGAATGGAGGAAGCAATGGACAGAACCGCACCAACCCGTCAACACCATCCAAAGTAGACCTGAGTCACATCACTTGCTTTAAGTGCCTCAAGACTGGGCATTATGCAAATGACTGTCCGTAAGGCCGAATGGAAATGGCAATGGAAGCTCTGGAAAGAAGCCCAACCCTTTCAACAGGGGACAGGTGAACCACATTGATGTGGAGGAGGTTGAAGATCAGCCCGATGCAGTAATCGGTAAGTTTTTGGTTAAGTCATTTACTGCAGTTGTTCTTTTCGATACTGGTGCATCGCATTCATACATATCAAGGGGATTTGTGGATAAGTACAGATTACCGACCCAAGCCCTTAGGTCACCCATGCTAGTAACCTCACCCGAAGCAGAATACATGGCTAGCAAATGGTGTGATCGACTGCCATTAAGGATTGGACACTATGTTTTCCCCTCAGACCTAATTGTTCTGGAATCCCAAGGATTGGATGTGATATTAGGTATGGATTGGTTATCAAGGTATGGAGGAAACATAGATTGCACCACAAAGTCAATTTTGCTCACCACACCAGAAGGAAGAAGGATCAAGTATGTATCACGGCACGAGCCGAGAAGAGCGCAAGTTAATTGCTTAACAGGAGTGGTGCAGGAAGAAGTACCAGTGGTGAAGGATTATCCTGATGTATTTCCGTAAGAGTTGCCAGGAATGCCACCGGATAGGGACACTGAGTTTTTGACCGAGCTGTTGCCAGGAACAGGCCCGATATCGAAGCGACCGTACAGGATGCCCGCAAAGGATTTGGCGGAAATCAAGAAACAGATTAAGGAACTATTGGATAAAGGTTTTATACGCCCAATTTCTTCACCTTGGGGATTCACCCATTTTGTTAGTGGAGAAGAAGGATGGATCTTTGAGAATGGTTGTTGATTATCGTGGATTGAATGAAGTAACAATCAAGAACAAGTACCCACTACCTATGATTAATGATCTGTTTGATCGCTTGCAAGGAGCCAAGGTGTTTTCCAAGATCGACTTGCGATCAGGGTACCATCAGTTGAAGATTCGGGAGCAAGACATACCCAAGACAGCATTTACCACGAGATATGGACTGTATGAGTATACCGTTATGTCATTTGGACTGACTAACGCACCAGCCTATTTCATGAACCTGATGAACAAAGTGTTTATGGAGTTTTTGGATAAGTTCGTCGTGGTGTTCATTGATGACATTTTGATTTTCTCGAAGAATGAAGAGGAACACAAGGAACATTTGCGATTGGTTTTGGAGAAACTGAGGGAACACCAGTTGTATGCCAAGTTCAGCAAATGTGAGTTCTGGCTAAAGGAAGTTGGATTTCTCGGACATGTTATATCCGGAGAAGGGATAGCAGTTGACCCCACAAAGGTTGAGACCGTAACCAAATGGGAAGCACCAACGACAGTTGGAGAGATTCGGAGTTTCCTTGGACTCGCAGGATACTACCGAAGATTCATTGAGAATTTCTCAAGGATTGCTAAGCCTATGACTGAATTGTTGAAGAAGGAAAACAAATTCATATGGACTGAGGACTGTGAGGCAAGTTTTCAGGAGTTGAAGAAAAGATTGGTTACCTCACCAGTTTTGATATTGCCAGATCAGACCAAGGATTATGAGGTGTATTACACGCTTCACGCCGAGGACTTGGAGCCGTACTTATGCAAGAAGGAAGAGTTGTTTCAGTATGCTTCACGACAACTTAAGCCCCATGAGTTGAATTATGCCACACATGATTTGGAGTTAGCAGTTGTGCATGCCTTGAAGACATGGAGACATTTTCTCATTGGAAATCATTGTGAAGTATATACGGATCACAAGAGTTTGAAGTACATCTTCACACGAAGAATTGAATCTCGGACAAAGGAGATGGTTAGAACTTATCAAGGATTATGACATGAGATTGCATTATCACCTCGGAAAGGCTAATGTCGTAGCTGACGCATTGAGCCGTAAGAGCCACATCAATACTCTAATGATGGGAGGAGTACCCAATGAGTTAGCCGAGGACCTTCGAGAGCTATGTTTGGAAATAGTTCCGAGAGGCTATGTAGCAGCATTGGAGATTCAATGACACGATGGACAAAATCGAGAAGCCCAAAAGGCGGATAAGGAAGTTGCCTCTATAAAGGAGAAAATGAGCAAAGAAAAGCTAAAGGATTTCGTGAGGATGAGCACGATACCCTATGGTTTGAAGACCGTGTTTATGTGCCCAATGACCCGTAGATCGGAAGTTGATTTTACAAGAAGCCCATGATTCACCCTATTCGATTCACCCAGAAATACCAAGATGTATTTGGATTTGAAGAATACTTTCGGTGGACCGGAATGAAGAAGGATATTGCGGAGTATGTAGCAGTTTGCGATGTATGTCGAAAGTAAAAGCGAGCATCGAAGCCAGCAGGATTGTTACAACCATTGCCGATACCGAATGGAAGTGGGATAAACTAGGCATGGATTTCATCACAGGTTTGCCAAAGACTCGTTCAGGATATGACTCGATTTGGGTTATAGTCGACGCTTTAACAAAGGTAGCTCATTTCATTCCAATCAAGACTACCTATAGCAGTGCTAAGTTGGCAAAGATATACATGACCAGAATTGTGTGCTTACACGGAGTTCCGAGGAGCATCGATCGATAGAGGAACCCGGTTTACCTCGAAATTTTGGAACCAGTTGAACGAAACATTGGGAACCAGATCGAATTCATACAGCTTTCCACCCACAGACCGATGGATGACCGAGAGAATCAATCAGATTTTGGAGGACATGTTTGAGCTTGTGCACTAGATTATGGATCTAGCTGGGATGATAATTTGCCGTATGCAGAATTTTCCTACAACAACAGTTACCAAACCAGCTTGAAGATGGCACCTTCGAGGCTCAGATGGAAGAAGGTGCAGGACACCGTTGTCATGGGACTAAACCGAGATCGCCGATTGTTTGGACCAGATTTGATTAAGGAGTCCGAATGAAAGTTAAGTTGATTCGAGACAGGCTCAAGGTAGCCCAGTCCGCACAAAAGAGCTATGCCGATTCAAAGCGCAGCGATTGAGTATGAAGTTGGAGCAGAGTATATCTTAGAGTATCCCGCTTGAGGAGTTAAGCGTTTTGGAGTTAAAGGAAAGTTAGCACCACGTTTCGTTGGACCGTATAAGATTTTGCAACGCATGGGGAAGTTGCTTATAAGTTGGAATTGCGGAAGGACTGTCGGGAGTTCATGATGTATTCCATGTTTCTCACCAAGAAATGTCACCCGAGATAGCAGAGGTACCGTTAAGAGACACAAGTGCACCGGAAGCAATTCAGTTGAAGGATGACTTGACATATGAGGAAAAACCGTTAAGATTCTCGATTATGCCAGCAGAGTTACCCGCAGCAAGGTTATCAAGTTTTGCAAAGTTCAAGGAGCCACCACACCGAGGATGAAGCCACACGGGAAAGAGAAGAAGTTTTGCTCAAGGACCACCTCACCTATTTTCTAGCCAACCCGAATCTCGAGGCGAGATTCATCTTAAGGGGGTAGGTTTGTAACATCCCAAATTTTCAATTTGGAATGTTATACATTAGGTCATCATGCATATCATATTTTCTCGCATTTTTCCGATCCTAGAAAATTTCACGCAACTCAAGGACCCTCGGAGAGAGTTGGAAGTTTTAATATTTTCATATTTGGGATTTCTCAAATTTTGAAAATAGGATCATTGGATTTATTTAATTATCTTCATAAAGTTTTTCCTATAAAAAAATTAAGAGAGGGAATAATATGACTTTCCCAACATTTTGGAAAAATGAAGATATTATAAATAAATCAAATTTGGCTTTTGAAAGATTTATTTGCTTTAGGCAAAAATGAGCATTTTTAAAAAAAATATGCATATCTGCCCGTTTTAAAGTTCATTTTGTTTGACTCATTTTTAGGAGTCGGGGAAAATTAATTTTATTAAATTCGGAGTTCGTTTGGTATTTTTTTAATCCGTTTAGTTTTGTTCGACTCATTTTTAGGAGTCGGGGAAAATTAATTTTATTAAATTCGGAGTTCGTTTGGTATTTTTTTTAATCCGTTTAGTTTTGTTTTCAAAAAAAAAAAACTGCCTCCCTCTGGGCCAAGGCCCAGCCAGCCCAGCCGCCCGCCCACCTCCCTCTCCTCCTCATGTGATCTCCGCCGCCGACGCCGCCCGCCGCCCGAGTCCGGTCCCGACCTGCCCCGCTGCCCCCCCTTCCCAAGGCGCCGCCCCCCCCTTATATACCCCCCCCCCTCTCCTCATCCGCCACCACCGCGCCCCTCACCCGAGCCGACCGAGCCCGCCGCCGCCGAGGCCTTGGCCGCGTTTCCCCGCCGTCGCCGCCCCTCCCGCCCCTCGCCCCCTCCCGACCTCGCCGAGGGCCCTTGGCGAAGCCACCGGAGGTAGCCGCCGCCACCCGCCCCGGTCCGGTTTTTTTTAGAAAAACCCGATCCGGTTTTTCTCGTGATGTTCGGTTTTTAAAAAAAACCCTAGATGGTTTTTTTTTTTTTTCGGTTTTCTTATTTAGTGAACGTTCACCGACCCGTTCGTTTCAATGAACGTGTTCGTTGGATTAGTTCTGTTAACGAACGTCCGCTGTTTAATCCGTTCGTCGTTTTCTTTTAATCGGATTTAATCCGTTATTTTCTGATTTCGATTTCCAATTCGATTTTCAAATCTGTTTAATTTCTCGCTCGTTTATCGGAATCAAGTGATTCAAGCGCCTGGAGTTTCGTTACGAAACCGCCGTTCCGACTAACCTACTTACACAGAGTTTTGCTACTGTAAAATTTTGACCTAGTTTCAGATTGCTAAACCGAGTCGTTCTCTCTCGAGTTTCGACTTTCGATGCTTTATTTGATTCGATTCTTTTGCAACCAGAGTTCTTAAGTTGAACTTTCTGGTTAGATCTTTTATTCGAGATTTCCCCGTGCATCAGATGAGTACTTATTGTATGCTTGTTGTTTGTCTGCGTTAGATCACCGGTGCGCCGCTTGTTACTTGAATCTCTAGGTCTCGCGGATCATCAGCAAGGCAAGTAACACTTGATCATACCTTTTCTACTACCCAGTTTTATTGCATTAGATCAAACCCTCAAACACTTGCATGTTTAGGATCTAAATAAATTGTGGGTTGGGGAGTAGATTGAGGTAGTACCTATTACCTGTTTTACTTATGAAACCTTGGGAGTTACTTCTACGTTTGCTTATTATGCCATGCTATGCTAGTAGACGTGGATTGGGTGAGTGAATATCCATAACAGATGTGAGATTGTTAATTAAAGGTTTATCTAAGGTGGCAACCTAAACACACATCTGGGTGGATTGAGGCACCTGGTTTCCATCAGGACTTGCCTGTATTTCTTCGGACTGCCACCCAGGCTCTAAGGTATCATAAGATTATTCAAACTGGAAACTTCCGTGTGCAGCCACAAGCCAATTATGGGCTCTGGCGTAGTTGACTAAGTTGTGCGAACTCTTACGTGTAGGCTAGCTGATGTAGGGGATGTAGGTTGGTACGGTCTACCCACATGTAAGGTGCTAGCGCTTCTGAAAGACTATGTCTCGGTCATCCGTTTCTCAAACACCATGTAGTGCGAGAACCAAGCGGAGGCGATCGAGTCTTGTGGGGAAAAGTGCGCAAACCTCTGCAGAGTGTATAAACTAATCATGATTAGCCGTGTCCCCGGTTATGGACGTTTTGAGTATCCGGTAATTGAATATCATGTGAATCTCAACATGTTACTTCTAATAAATGTATTGGGTTTTGATGAGTACTTTTAATTGGGATTGAGGATGCTGTCAACCATTCTCAATGTTTAACAACCACCATGATAGTTAAATAAAATTATTCCTTTGATGTAGGGAAAAACTAGCTTTATGCAAAAATGTAACCGTAGAGCCTTACCACCAGCCATATATGCATGTAGTATAGGCTTGTTGCTTCATTACTCTCTATGTGTTACATTGCCAGCATATTCCATGTGCTGACCCGTTTTCGGGCTGCAACTTTCACGTTGCAGACTTTTCAGACGACGAGTAAGGTGTTAGGTCGTGGTTCTATACTCAGTGATGCCGATGGAGTTGATGGACTCACTTATCTTCCAAGCCTTCCGCTGTTATTATTAGATGGCCTTAAGCCATATTATTGTAATAAGTTCCCTTGTGGACAACGATGTAATAAGTGTGTGATTGCTACTCTGCTATAAATCCTTCGAAGTATTGTGTGGTGTCAGCATTACTGATCCAGGGATGACACTGAGCACAGAGACTTGATCCATTCGGGTCTGGTCGCTACATACGGATAGAACGACCCCCGAAGACCCCTGGCTCGCTTAGGTTGCGCCTCTCGATCTCCCATCCTCTCGCCGTCTATCCCATCCATGAACGCTCCCATATCTGCCCAAGAATGCCCCCCCTATGGATCCACACCACTCCGGAGGCGAGGACGACACCGCCGCCACCACCGCACCGTCGCACCCCTCGATTAGGCGAGGACCACGCAGCCGTAGGGGCGAGGAGCTTACCCCCGCACCACACCTTGAGGCGACACAGAGAAGGCTAGGGCAATAAAAGTTCTGTTTCCTTCAACAGAGAAGGTCAAAGAAAATTGGAGATGTAAATCCTGTTCAAGATTTTGAAGCCATGCTGTTCAACAGACAAGGACGTTCAGAACGCAATTGAAGAAGGGGCACCCCGCAACTGCTGAGGTATTTGTTCTTCAGCTCATGTGCATATATACAGCTTTGTTTGCTCCATTGACAGTAAGGTTATACATTAGCATATGAATTAAATTAACATGAAGCGTAGAGGAGCATGCTTGGATGGGCCATGCACAGAATCAGCTCATTCTTGTGTCTCGACGAGCCTCTTTACCAGCTCTACATCAATGGTGCTACTCAATTCACCAATGATCACTTTAATGTTTCTCCTTTTCTTGTTTGATTGTATTACATCAAGTCATTTTTAAAATATATAGGAGAGATTTTTCTACACTAAAAGAGCACAAATTGGATGATGCACTGATTGTATGTCAAAGAATTCAGCCATCATTTCTACTACCAGTATGCATGGCAGTATTATCTTTATCAATATCCTTCGTGGTTGTTTGAATGTTCAAATGAAATAACACATTGTATGCCAAATTAACATGGTAACTGAACCGAGATGGTTTTATGTTTCTTCATATTGGAAAGTGCAGCAAGCCATGAGTCCACATGATGTGCAATGAACGATCTAATGTGGACAGGACCAACAAGGGAATTGTGGAGCTACATATTCAGTTTTTATTAGGTGCTTGGTTGCTTGAAGTGACTGCATGAATTAAGGTTCCACTATCTATTTTTGTAGATTGTATACACGCAAAAAGCTAAAACTCGGATAGCCTTCAGCATGAGAGCAAAAAGTTAGATGCAAATGCAACACAAACATTTTTCTCTTGCATTGCATATCTACACATTTTTTCCAGACGATTGTTCACCTTTTTAGTTAACATTCTCATAGATGCAGTAAACATTGAATATCTATTTATTGTAACTATTAGATTTATCAGTAGTTGTAGTCATTATACTTCTATAGGGGATGAAGTGAAGGAAAGAAACTCCTATCCCTTTTAATTCATGTAAAGTACATGTCTGTGACTGTAAGGAGGTGATACGAAGCTCGGACCTTCCTCCCCTGAGCCCTCCTGCATCGCCCTCGCAGGCGACGGGGAGGGAACCCTAGCCGCTGTCAGGCAAATCCCCCCTCCCGCCCCCTCCCCTTCCCCGCCGCCGCCACAGGGCGCTCCGGGGGAAGCTCGACCGGTGCCGGCGGTGGCGCACCTGGCAGCAAGACTGATAGATGGAGGCCAGTTTAGGCCGGCCTATTGGGTCTCGTCGTTAGGGGCCGCCCAGGAGTGCGAAAGGCGGGTCCTTTCTGCTCGTTTCTTTGGTTGGGGTAGCGGCGGGTCTCGGGTGACGCGGTGTCAAGGTCTTGGATGCCGGGGCGGCGACTCTGGTGGTGGTGCCGCGGTGCTCATGAGCAGAGCCCGTGACGCGGTGCTGCCCGGTGGCCATGGCCATGTGGGCGGCATGTCGGCCTCTATATTGGGGTGTAGCTTCGAATATTCTTCATGGGAATTCCTAACTTCCACTACAAAATAAACCGGCTTGCGCCATCATGGTGTGTAAGCATTTTTTGTAATTTAATACATTTCATGTGAGAAGATTGGTGAGAGTGCATCTTGATGCAATAAATTAGCATCCCTATATAACTACACTTGCATCGTATAGTGAAATATGGGAAAACATACATCCTCCACATGCAAGGGAGTGGTTCGAGTGGATTACTGAAATTAGTTTGAATGAGTTAAAGAATTGTTGTACCATGGCAATGGCATAGTCCAAATTTAATAAAAATATGTTGTAAACAGAGAGGGGGTGGGAGTCCATGGTGGAGATAATCGGAAGAAGAAGAAAAGTGATCTAACGTTTTTCTTTCGACAATGTCGCGTAATATACATGACGACCCTAACGTTATATGTGAGACATGATTAACATTCATCCACTAAAATTTGTTTGCCCCGTTGCAACACACGGGCAATTAACTATCTAATATTAAAGGGACGATTGTTTCTCCACTTATTTTTATAGCCTGGGTTTGGTACGTCGAGTCACTGAGATTTTTTTTGGAAAACCAGCCAAAAAGTGGGGGCGCGAGGAAGGGTCGAACACAGGACCCTCTCGTTTCGGGCGAATGTGGTAGCAACTCGACCAAATGGTGTTTGGTGACCAGATGCTGCGCCGGTTTATAAATATACACTGAAAGTTACGTTCCTGAGTTTTTTTTGGAAAAAAAGCCAAAAAGTTGTTTATGACGAATGTACTAGCCACTCGACCAGATGGTGTTTGATGACTGAAAGTTGCGCTGACTTCTAAATATCCATTGATAAAATAGTATACGGTAAATATTCTTTTACAAATGTAATTTTTTTAACTGGCAACAAATTTCAGAACATTTTTATAAAAATGTGGCGAACTTTTGAAAAATGTGAATTTAAAATACACAATTTTTTTGAAGTATACAGTGAACATTTTTCAAATACACACTGAACATTTTTTAATACATGGTGATTTTTTTAAATGTACACTAAATCCCACCATATTAACCAACTGCGCCAGTCGACTCTCATGGTATAAAATGTGCTACATCGCAAAAGCTCAAATAAGCTTGGTGAACAGTAAAATAAAAAACAATTCAAAAAAACTTTTTTCGTGACAAACATTGAAAAAAGTTTCAAGTGCTTGCAAAAATTCATCATGGAATCACAATACTGTAAGGCGTGGAAAAAAACAAATTCAGTGCTCCAAAATGCTTTTGAAAGTAGCATTTTCAGAGTACCAATTTTTTTCATGCCTTCTTGGAATGTGATTTCATCAAGAATTTTTGCAAGTACTTAAACTTTTCTCAATGTTTGTAAAAAAAATCAGATTTTTTTACTATTCACCTGTTCTCATTTGAGCTCGGGCTCACAAACTCTGCGTTCGCTACATCGTATTTATACACTATAATAGACGACATTCTTTTCGTCCCGGTCCCAATCGTTGGCACTCTACACACTGAATTTGTTTTTAGTATTCAGTGAATATTTTTCAAATACACACTGAACATTTGTATACAGTGAAGAATTTTCAAATGTATGGTGAACCTTTTTATTTCTATACGGTGAACCTTTTTGATTACGTGAACAATTTTTGAAAACATGAATAAATTTTGGAATTTCAATCTTTTTATGAAAAGAAGCTAACATTTTCTAAAAATTGACATTTCTTGACATTCTGAACAATTTTGAAGTATTCAAATTTATGAAAAACAGAAAGAATAAAAGGAAAGGTAAAAAAGCATAAAAAAAGAAAAAGGAAACGAAACGAAAGGTCAGAAAAAGCCGTCCGTCTAAACACTGCCTTCTGCGAAGCGACGACATTTTGACGGTCTCAAACGCCAAATAGGATAGGAGGCGTTTCGTACGTCGACTTACAATTTTTGTATGTTACTCCTTCTGCGAACAAGCCTTGGCAAACACTCTTCTCTCTTGGGCCTGAGCCTACTTGAGTTTCTTTCTTTTTAGAAAATCAGGAAAAAATTGTGCTTTAGTGGGATTCAAATTGGCGACATGAGGTGCAAATCCCACCACATTAACCAACTACAACAGTCTGACTCTCATGGAATAAAATGAGCTACATTGTATTTATACACTAACACGACATTCTTTTTATCTCGGTCCCAATTGTTGGCACTCACACCTGTGCTAGCTTGCAGTACTATATTTTTGTATTTTCTTTAAATAATCGTAGGCTCAACTCAGATTGCAACCTGAAAGTACTATGAAATCTAACTATAGCTTCACCAATCAATCATTACTAACTGGATTCAAACAATAACGATGGCGCCACATATCCAAATTAAGACAAGAGCACACACAAGTCGACATTCTTATTCATTATTGAACCTTGTGCAGTCTAAGTTTATATATATTTTAGTGGCAGAGCCAGAAGAGAGAATTAGGCAACTATTGATTTTGGAGACCTAGCAAACGACAAATCTTGTGGTGGCAGTGGACGCATGTAGCAAAGTGACACATATGATGGTAGTGGGTGCATCCCCTAGAATCATCACTTGATATTAGTTGATTGGAGCTGTAGGCGAGTTTCCTTGGCAGTCAATGTGGTAGCAGACAAGTGTCTAACGCAGACTATCATGTTCAATGTTCTGAACTGCCCCCCTCCCCCCTAAAGAACCCTACCACATTGAGTCATGCTTATTAGGCTAGATGGATGTGATATTATTATTTTTCTCCCATTGCAACGCGCTCGCATATGTGCTAGTTATTTTATAAACATTTACATGATAAAGGAAATTTTATGTTTATTTTGAATTTTCCTGATTTTCAAATTTCTGAATTATTTTAACCTCTAATCACCCCTTATCACTGCTTAATTTAACCTCTAATCTTTAATCACCCCTCATCATTCTAAATCATCTAACTTCCCGAACTGTCACCCATCCTCTCACTACCCCAGCCCGAGCACGCTTAACTTCCGGGTTCTATTCTCCCTCGTTTTCAAGTCTGCACTTGTTATTTTCCTGACAATAGTAAGATGTCAATCCTATAAACCCTCAGGAGTTTAGCTAGAGCATGAAGTCACACATTTCACTGTTTGAGTTTGAAACTATTGTTCTAAAAAACAATAATTATTAGTAACACTAATATTTCTTGAATAAGTAGTTTGACCATTATTTGACCACAGTTTGACCAGATTTGATCAAAATTCAAAAAAACTGAAATAATTATTTAGTAACACTAATATTTCTTGAATAAGTAGTTTGACCACAGTTTGACCAGATTTGACCAAAATTCAAAAAAATGAAATAATTATTTATTAACACTAATATTCTTGAATAATTATTTAGTAACACTAATACTTCTTGAATAAGTAGTTTGACCAGATTTAACGAAAATAAAAAGAAATTGAAATAACTTTTTTTCCTTTTAGAATTTGAGGATTCTAAAAATTTGCAAACAGGCCGTAGGCCGTTTTACATTTTCCCTACACTTTTTTGCAAAACATGTCTAAATTTAAGTTTTTAAATTTTCTTAACTAGTAGATGTAGTAACATAACTAGATCTCGAAGGATTTTAATTTTTGAAGTTTTTATCATTTTCTTTTGCTTTTTACAAAACTGAAAAGACGATCCACGCGAGGGGAGGGGGGGGGGGGGTTAGAGTTTGAAAATGGGACCTTTAGTCCCGGTTTGAGATACGAACCGAGACTAAATGACATCGCACCCTTTAGTCCCGGTTCGTGTCTCAAACTGGGACTAAAGGGCTCATTTGAACCGGGACTAATGCGTTCAGCCGCACAAATTCGTGACTGAACCGTTACATTAGTCCCGGTTCGCGACTGAACCGGGACTAATGGGCTTATCTAGCCCGAACGAAAGCCCTGTTTTCTACTAGTGATGTATCAACTCAAGATGTATGTTGCAAATTTTTCAAAAATAAAAAATTATAAATACATTTTGTTGCTAAGTTCTAGGGAATGGGTTCCGGCGTACCTAGGTTCCAATAGTCCTCTCCCAGAACCAAAATACCCATCACTCTCGGAATATGAGCTGCTTCCAGGCACCTCGAGCTCGAGATAATTTCGGTGAGCAAAAGCTAATTAAGTGCGATTTAAAGCGGCGTACGTAAAGGGTCCGAATCATACGGGTGCATGCATGTAAATCCCCACATGCATTAGAAAACAGCGCTGGTTCCTTGCGACGGTCGGAAACAGCTAGCGGCCGGTGCCATGCATATGCATGGCCACTGCTGAATGCCGATACAGCGGCACTTTGGAAACCGCAAAGCAGCGTGCCCGCGACCGCACATGCTCAGACAATTGTTTTCCCATGATCCAACGAATATTTGGTCACGGTTTAACAACAAAAAGCATACTGGAATGGAACAGTCCCAACCAAACAATCAACGCCGCCATCACTCCACTTGCAGGCTTGCATTGCAGCAGGGAGGTAGTATAAATAGGCCACCGGTTGGCGTCACTGCAACAGGGCACATCTCAGAGCTACAAGCTTACCAGAGAGCAAGGGACCAGCAAAGCACATCTAAATATTGAGCAGAGCGCATCTCAGGGCTTGATCACTCTCCGTCCGGCGGAAGAAGATGGCCAACCGCGGCGGCGCGTCCGCTGCTCCGCGTGGAAATGGCGACGGATCGGGAGGACTCCGACGACGAAGCCTGCCGAGGCGGGGGCAGATCAAGGCGAGGATAGCGTCCTCCGCCGTGCACTCCGTCGCCTCGGTGCTCCTGAGAGCTGTAGGAAGACGCCATCACAAGCTAGCATCTTCGGCGGGCATCGTCTGGTTCTGAGGCGTGAGCTTGGTTCGACGAGTAGTCAGTCCTGTTAGGTGAATGCATATCCTCTGTTTCTTTTCTTCTTCTATTTTCACGGGGAAGTATTGCTCTTTCTTCGTTGTAAGACAATGGCGAAGTAATTGCCAAAGTACAGTACTCTTACTGCAAAAGAAAAATTTGTATGGAGTCGCCAGTTTGCTGCAGATTTCGTGGGACTTTGACTACAGAGAGTGAGGGAGAGAGTGGACCGAATTCCATGTTAATTGGATAAGCAAGTGGGCTGAATTGCTGCACGCTCTGCAATGCAATGCAAAGTTTTTTTTAATGAGAAACGCCTATGACTTTATTCATCCTCGCAACCATTACAAGTACACTGTTTTTGATCCACAATCCAAGAAAGCGTCTAGTGGGCGGCCGGCTGCCCACTAATGTGATCGAGCGGCCGGCCTGAATAGGTAAGCCCCTGTCATCCCGCGGTACAGAAAAGGAAGGACGGCCACCAAACCGAACCGATCGAGTGGCCAATCCCGAACAGAAAAGCCCACTCCCACGTGGCCAGTTGTACGTACCCAGCGTCTCAGCCCCTCCCACACCCGCTCGCCCCGACGGTGCCTTCTTCTTCTCCACGAAAGAAGGGGATCCAAGTCCTTTCTTCCTCCTCCTGTACAGCCGCCATGGCGGCCCCAAAGTAGAAGAAACTGCTTCAAAAAAGAGATCTAAGGGCAGGGTGATTAGAGCCATACCAGGCAGCAACATGAGGCAAGTAATTCCTCTCTGCCCTCTTCACCCCCCGTTTCTTGTACTGCATCTGTAAACCCCCTTCTTCATTGATCTAGCACATCTCCATGGAGAAGCTGCTTCAAGAAAGGAGTGGATCTGGTACATCACTCCATTGTCAATATCACCCCCCACCCATGAGTGTCATGTCTGCAAAATGAAAACCAACCATGGACACACGCCTACTATTGTCTGGATCGTGCAAATAAACACAAGTCGTTAGGTTTAGTTGCACAAGCACTACATCCTGGTTAATTTCCTGATTTAATGTGCAACTAAACACAAGTCATTAGATTTAGTTGCACAACTTTCTAGTTGCACACTAAGCATGGTTTGAGATCAACTTTAACAAAACTGAACATATTCTCTAACATGCATGCCAGCCAAGTTCCCAGCGGATGTGTTCAGCAAGCCGACTAAGACATATTTTCTGGCCAACTAAAACATGATTCTAGCCAACTCAACATGCATTGTAGCCAAAACTAAACATGCATTATGCCAAGTTGTAGTTATTGTTTGCAAATGAACACATTGACTGTCCAAAGAATATGTGCAACTAAAAATGCATATATGTGTAACTGAACACACATCCCAGTCAATTGAACCTCTATTCTGGCAACTCAACATGCATACTAGGCAAACTAAAACATGCATTGTACCCCACATGAACTAGATGTTTTGTGAGCGAACACTTTAGAAAATCTGAAGTATATGTGCAATAAAAAAAGAATAACAACGTCTATTTGGTTGGGATATCAAGCATAGGGGATGAGTTGCACATATCAAGAATCATAGACAGACTGAAACTTGTATATTAGCCAAACTCAACATGCATTGTGGCCAAAACTAAACATGCATTCTACCGAGTTGAACTTGTTGTTTGCAAATGAACACATTAAAAATTGTAGAATCTGTGCAACCAAAAAATCCATAAATGTGCAACTGAAAAACATGCATCATATCCAGCTGAAACATGTATCCTGGCTAAAACTGAACATGCATGCTGCCCAGCTGAAAAACAAGTATCCTAGCGAACTGAAATATGCATCCTGGCCAACTGAAACATGCATCCTGGCCAAAACAAAAAATATGTAGTACAACAGCAAAAACACAAAGAACTTTTGTGAAAACCACACAATGATGCATACCAACTTCTGCATCAATTTGTGCAACAGAAAAATAAAGCAGACTAATGAAAACACAAACCATAGTAAAAATAGTCACACATATATTCTTGTCCCACGCCTATTGCAAAGCTATAGTATAAAAATATGTTCAATATACTAGAATTAAAAACAGAAATGACGATGAAACATATATCTATAATCTGTCATCCAAATCTTCTTTCTTCTTTCACCTGGATTTTTCATCTCAATTGTAGCATCAAATTATGTCCAAATTATGTGCAGAAAAATCTAAATCAGCTCCTTGCCAACAGAAAACCTGTAGATCATTGTAGCAAACAGAGGAAAAAGTCAGAAAAACACTGAAGTAAAAAAAGTCATGTTCTTTATATATGTCACCTATTTACTGTAAACTGTGCAACTAACATAACCATTCTGTGCAATCAAAAAATGCATACCTGTTATAAAAAAAGATTCTGCTATAGACATGTAGCTTTTGCAAATAAGATTGTCATAATGGTGTGCAAGCGCTTATGATTGTTGTTGTAGCATACAGAAACAGAATTTTTTTAGGTTGTTTGAAACACTCTTACATGATTAAACTGATGACATCACTTCCATCTTTTTTATGTGCAGGGGGTGTGTGGCAGCAACCAAAAAAAGAAAGGAAAATGATTGATCTCAATGAGTTGCCTCCTGATCTCAATGAGATTCCTCATGATATGGAACAGCAGCAACCCAGCGTACTACCAGGAGCTAATGTTGATTATGGGACAGAAAATGGACGCTCTGTTTACTACACGCAGACAAATTGTGGGCCTAACCCTATGGGCCATGACAATGTGGTAGGGCATGTTGGGGAACGTTGCAGAAAATTAAAATTTTTCCTACGGTTTCACCAAGATCCATCTATGAGTTCATCCAAGCAACGAGTCAAGGGAGTGAGTTTGCATCTACATACCACTTGTAGATCGAGTGCGGAAGCGTTCAAGGGGATGGTGATGATGGAGTCGTACTCGCCGTGATTCGGATCACCGATGACCAAGTGCTGAATGGACAGCACCTCCGCGTTCAACACACGTACGGGACGGACGACGTCTCCTCCGTCTTGATCCAGCAAGGAGGAAGGAGAGGTTGAGGAAGATTGCTCCAACGGCAGCACGCCGGCGTGGTGTTTTTGGTGCAGCAGTACTCCGACAGGGCTTCGCCAAGCACGTACGGAGGAGGAGAGGTGTTGGGGTGGGGAGGGGCTGCGCCTTGGCTTGGGATGTTCAGCCCTCCCCTCACCCCTCTATTTATAGGGAAGGGAGGAGGGGGGCCGGCCCCTCTAGATGGCATCTAGAGGAGGGCGGCGGCCAAGGGGAGGGGGGACTTGCCCCCAAGCAGGGGCGCCCTCTAGGGTTCCCCAAACCCTAGGCGCAAGGGCCCAAAGGGGGTGCGCCCAGCCCACCAGGCTGGCTCCTCCCCACGCAGCCCATGTGGCCCCCCGGAGGTGGCCCCTCCAGTGGACCCCGGAACCTTTCCGTGGCCCCTACAATACCGATATGACCCCGAATTCTTCCGGTGTCCGTATGACAACTTTCCATATATAATCTTTACCTCCGGACCCTTCCGGAACTCCTCGTGACGTCCGGGATCTCATCCACGACTCCGAAGAACATTCGGTAATCACATACAAGTCTTCCTAATAACCCTAGCGTCACCGAACCTTAAGTGTGTAGACCCTACGGGTTCGGGAGACATGCAGACATGACCGAGACGGCTCTCAGGTCAATAACCAACAGCGGGATCTGGATACCCATGTTGACTCCCACATGCTCCTCGATGATGTCATCGGATGAACCATGATGTCAAGGATTCAAGCAACCCCGTATACTATTCCCTTTGTCGACGGTATATGTTACTTGCCCGAGACTTCGATCGTCGGTATCCCAATACCTCGCTCAGTCTCGTTACCGCAAGTCACTTTACTCGCATCCGTAATGCATGATCCCGTGACCGGACACTTGGTCACTTTGAGCTCATTATGATGATGCACTACCGAGTGGGCCCAAGTGATACCTCTCCGTCATATGGAGTGAAAATCCTGTCTCGATCCGTGTCAACCCAATGACACTTTCGAGATACCAGTAGTGCACCTTTATAGTCACCCGTTATGTTGTGACGTTTGGTACACCCAAAGCACTCCTACGGTATCCGGAGTTACACGATCTCATGGTCTAAGGAAGAGATACTTGACATTGGAAAAGCTCTAGCAAAACGAACTACACGATCTTGTGCTATGCTTAGGATTGGGTCTTGTCCATCACGTCATTCTCCCAATAACGTGATCCCGTTGTCAATGACATCGATGTCCATAGTCGAAACCATGACTATCTCAGAGACCGACGAGCTAGTCAACTAGAGGCTCACTAGGGACGTATTGTGGTCTATGTATTCACACGTATTACGATTTCCGGATAATACAATTATAGCATGAATAAAAGACAATTATCATGAACAGGAAATATAATAATAATGCTTTTATTATTGCCTCTAGGGCATATTTCCAACAGTCTCCCACTTGCACTAGAGTCAATAATCTAGTTACATTGTGATGAATCGAACACCCATAGAGTTCTCGGTGTTGATCATGTTTTGCCCGCGAAGAGGTTTAGTCAGCGGATCTCGACATTCAGATCCGTATGCACTTTGCAAATTTCTATGTCTCCATCTTGAACATTTTCACGGATGGAATTGAAGCGGCGCTTGATGTGCTCTGGTCTTCTTGTGAAACCTGGGCTCCTTGGCAAGTGCAATAGCTCCAAGTGTTGTCACGAGAAGAGTTTGATCAGCCCGACGCATTGGGTATGACTCTAGGTCGGTGATGAACTCCTTCATCCAAATTGCTTCATCGCGCTGCCTCCGAGGCTGCCATGTACTCCGCTTCACATGAAGATCCCGCCACGACGCTCGCTTGCAGCTGCACCAGCCATCGCTCCACCATTCAACATATACACGATCCGGTTTGTGACTTAGAGTCATCAGATCTGTGTCGAAGCTAGCATCGACGTAACCCTTTACGACGAGCTCTTCGTCACCTCCATAAACGAAACATGTCCTTTGTCCTTTTCGGTACTTCAGGATATTCTTGACCGCTGTCCAGTGTTCCTTGCCGGGATTACTTTGGTACCTTCCTACCAAACTTACAGCAAGGTTTACATCAGGTCTGGTACACAACATGGCATACATAATAGATCCTATGGCCGAGGCATAGGGGATGACGCTCATCTCTTCTTTATCTTTTGCCGTGGTTGGGTATTGAGCTGAGCTCAATCTCACACCTTGCAGTACAGGCAAGAACCCTTTCTTGGACTGATCCATTTTGAACTTCTTCAAAATCTTATCGAGGTATGTGCTTTGTGAAAGACCTATGAGGCGTCTCGATCTATCTCTATAGATTTTGATGCCTAATATGTAAGCAGCTTCTCCAAGGTCCTTCATTGAAAAACTCTTATTCAAGTAGGCCTTAATACTGTCCAAGAGTTCTATATCATTTCCCATCAAAAGTATGTCATCTACATATAATATGAGAAATGCTACAGAGCTCCCACTCACTTTCTTGTAAACGCAGGCTTCTCCATAAGTCCGCATAAACCCAAACGCTTTGATCATCTCATCAAAGCGAATGTTCCAACTCCGAGATGCTTGCACCAGCCCATAAATGGATCGCTGGAGCTTGCATACTTTGTTAGCGTTCTTAGGATCGACAAAACCTTCCGGCTGCATCATATACAGTTCTTCCTTAAGATGCCCGTTAAGGAATGCCGTTTTGACGTCCATCTGCCATATCTCATAATCATAGTATGCGGCAATTGCTAACATGATTCAGACGGACTTAAGCTTCGCTACGGGAGAGAAAGTCTCATCGTAGTCAATCCCTTGAACTTGCCGATAACCCTTAGCGACAAGTCGAGCTTTATAGATGGTGACATTACCATCCGCGTCCGTCTTCTTCTTAAAGATCCATTTGTTTTCTATCGCTCGCCGATCATCGGGCAAGTCACCAAAGTCCATACTTTGTTTTCATACATGGATTCTATCTCGGTTTCATGGCTTCTAGCCATTTGTTGGAATCTGGGCCGCCATCGCTTCTTCATAGTTCAAGGTTCACCGTTGTCTAACAACATGATTTCCGTGACAGGGTTGCCGTACCACTCAGTGCGGAACGTGTCCTTGTGGACCTCTGAAGTTCAAGAGCAACTTGATCCGAAGTACCTTGATCATCATCATTATTTTCCACTTCAAGAGGTGTAGGCATCACAGAACATTTTCTGAGCTGCACTACTATCCCGTTCAAGAGGTAGTACTTCATCGAGTTCTACTTTTCTCCCACTTACTTCTTTCGAGAGAAACTCTTTTCCGTAAAGGATCCGTTCTTGGCAACAAAGATCTTGCCCTCGGATCTTAAGTAGAAGGTATACCCAATGGTTTCTTTAGGGTATCCTATGAAGACGCATTTTTCCGACTTGGGTTCGAGCTTTTCAGGTTGAAGTTTCTTGACATAAGCATCGCATCCCAAACTTTTAGAAACGACAGCTTAGGTTTCTTCCCAAACCATAATTCATACGGTGTCGTCTCAACGGATTTAGACGGTGCCCTATTTAAAGTGAATGTAGCTGTCTCTAGAGCGTATCCCCAAAATGATAGCGGTAAATCGGTAAGAGACATCATAGACCGCACCATGTCCAATAGAGTGCGATTACGACGTTCGGACACACTGTTACGCTGAGGTGTTCCAGGCGGCGTGAGTTGTGAAACGATTCCACATTTCCTTAAGTGTGTACCAAATTCGTGACTTAAATATTCTCCTCCACGATCTGATCGTAGGAACTTTATTTTTTGGTCACGTTGATTCTCTACCTCACTCTGAAATTCCTTGAACTTTTCAAAGGTCTCAGAATTGTGTTTCATTAAGTAGACACACCCATATCTACTCAAGTCATCAGTGAGAGTGAGAACATAACGATATCCTCCGCGAGCCTCAACGCTCATTGGACCGCACACATCGGTATGTATGATTTCCAACAAGTTGGTTGCTCGCTCCATTGTTCCGGAGAACGGAGTCTTGGTCATCTTGCCCATGAGGCATGGTTCGCATGTGTCAAATGATTCATAATCTAGAGACTCCAAAAGTCCATCAGCATGGAGCTTCTTCATGCGCTTGACACCAATGTGACCAAGGCGGCAGTGCCACAAGTATGTGGGACTATCGTTATCAACTTTACATCTTTTGGTATTCACGCTATGAATATGTGTAACATCACGCTCGAGATTCATTAAGAATAAACCATTGACCATCGGAGCATGACCATAAAACATATCTCTCATATAAATAGAACAACCATTATTCTCGGATTTAAATGAGTAGCCATCTCGCATTAAACGAGATCCAGATACAATGTTCATGCTCAAACTTGGCACCAAATAACAATTATTAAGGTTCAAAACTAATACCGCAGGTAAATGTAGAGGTAGCGTGCCGACGACGATCACATCGACCCTGGAACCATTCCCGACGCGCATCGTCACCTCGTCCTTCGCCAGTCTCCGCTTATTCCGCAGCTCCTGCTGTGAGTTACAAATATGAGCAATGGCACCGGTATCAAATACCCAGGAGTTACTACGAGTACTGGTAAGGTACACATCAATTACATGTATATCAAATATACCTTTGGTGTTGCCGGCCTTCTTATCCGCTAAGTATTTGGGGCAGTTCCGCTTCGGTGACCCTTCCCTTGCAATAAAAGCACTCGGTCTCGTGCTTGGGTCCATTCTTTGACTTCTTCCCGCAACTTGCTTACGGGCGCGCAACATCTTTGCCGTCCTTCTTGAAGTTCTTCTTACCCTTGCCCTTCTTGAACTTAGTGGTCTTATTGACCATCAACACTTGATGTTCTTTCTTGATTTCAACCTCTGCTGATTTCAGCATTGAAAATACTTCAGAATGGTCTTCACCATCCCCTGCATATTGTAGTTCATCACAAAGCTCTTGTAGCTTGGTGGGAGCGATCAAGGATTCTGTCAATGACCGCCTCATCCGGGAGGTTAATGTCCAGTGGGACAGGCGGTTGTGCAACCCGGACATTTTGAGTATGTGCTCACCGACGAACTATTTTCCTCCATCTTACAACTATAGAACTTGTCGAAGACTTCATATCTCTCGACCGGGCATGAGCTTGGAAAACTAGTTTCAGCTCTTGAACATCTCATATGCTCCGTGTTGCTCAAAACGCTTTTGGAGCCCGGTTCTAAGCTGTAAAGCATGCCGCCTTGAACGAGGGAGTAATCATCAAGACGAGACTGCCAAGCATTCATAATGTCTTGGTTCTCGGGACGGAGCGTCACCTAGCGGTCCTTCTAGGACATATTGTTTCCTGGCAGCTATGAGGATGATCCTCAGGTTCCGGACCCAGTCCGTATAGTTGCTGCCGTCATCTTTCAGCTTGGTTTTCTCTAGGAACGCATTGAAGTTCAAGTTGACATGAGCGTTGGCCATTTGATCTACAAGTCATATTATGCAAAAGTTTTAGACTAAGTTCATGATAATTAAGTTCATCTAATCAAATTATTTAATGAACTCCCACTCAGATTAGACATCCCTCTAGTCATCTAAGTGTTACACGATCCGAGTCGACTAGGCCGTGTCCGATCATCACGTGAGACGGACTAGTCATCGTCGGTGAACATTCTCATGTTGATCGTATCTTCCATACGACTCGTGTTCGACCTTTCGGTCTCCGTGTTCCGAGGCCATGTCTGTACATGCTAGGCTCGTCAAGTTGACCCTAAGTGTTTTTGCATGTGTAAAACTGTCTTACACCCGTTGTATGTGAACGTAAGGATCTATCACACCGATCATCACGTGGTGCTTGAGCGACGAACTTTAGCAACGGTGCACGTTAGGGAGAACACTTCTTGAAATTGTTGTAAGGATCATCTTATTTATTACCGTCGTTCTAAGTAAACAAGATGCATAAACATAATAAACATCACATGCAATTATATAGTAGTGACATGATATGGCCAATATCATATAGCTCCATTGATCTCCATCTTCGGGGCTCCATGATCATCTTGTCACCGGCATGACACCATGATCTCCATCATCATGATCTCCATCATCGTGTCTTCATGAAGTTGTCACGCCAACGACTACTTCTACTTCTATGGCTAACGCGTTTAGCAATAAAGTAAATTAATTTACATGGCGTTCTTCAATGACACGCAGGTCATACAAAAAATAAAGACAACTCCTATGGCTCCTGCCAGTTGTCATATTCATCGACATGCAAGTCGTGATTCCTATTACGAGAACATGATCTCATACATCACAATATGTCATTCATCATTCATCACAACTTGGCCATATCACATCACATGACAATTGCTGCAAAAAAAGTTAGACGTCCTCTAATTGTTGTTGCATCTTTTACGTGGCTGCAATTGGGTTCTAGCAAGAACGTTTTCTTACCTACGAATAACCACAACGTGATTTTGTCAACTTCTATTTACCCTTCATAAGGACCCTTTTCATCGAATCCGCTCCAACTAAAGTGGAGAGACAGACACCCGCCAGCCACCTTATGCAACTAGTGCATGTCGATTCGGTGGAACTGGTCTCACGTAAGCGTCACGTAAGGTTGGTCCGGGCCGCTTCATCCCACAATACAGCGGAAGCAAGATAAGACTAGTAGCGGCAAGCAAGTTGACAAGATCTCGCCCACAACCAAATTGTGTTCTACTCGTGCAATAGAGAACTACGCATAGACCTAGCTCATGATGCCACTGTTGGGGAACGTTGCAGAAAATTAAAATTTTTCCTACGGTTTCACCAAGATCCATCTATGAGTTCATCCAAGCAAAGAGTCAAGGAGTGAGTTTGCATCTACAAACCACTTGTAGATCGAAAAGGAAGCGTTCAAGGGATGGTGATGATGGAGTCGTTACTCGCCGTGATTCGGATCACCGATGACCAAGTGCTGAACGGACAGCACCTCCGCGTTCAACACACGTACGGGACGGACGACGTCTCCTCCGTCTTGATCCAGCAAGGAGGAAGGAGAGGTTCAGGAAGATTTCTCCAACGGCAGCACGACGGCGTGGTGTTGTTGGTGCAGCAGTACTCCGACAGGGCTTCGCCAAGCACGTACGGAGGAGGAGAGGTGTTGGGGTGGGGAGGGGCTGCGCCTTGGCTTGGGATGTTCAGCCCTCCCCTCACCCCTCTATTTATAGGGGAAGGGAGGAGGGGGGCCGGCCCCTCTAGATGGCATCTAGAGGGGCGGCGCCAAGGGAGGGGGGACTTGCCCCCAAGCAAGGGGCCCCTCTAGGGTTCCCCAAACCCTAGGCACAAGGGCCCAAAGGGGGTGCGCCAGCCCACCAGGGGCTGGATCCTCCCACGCAGCCCATGTGGCCCCCGGGAGGTGGCCCCTCCCGTGGCCCCAGACAATACCGATATGACCTCAATTCTTCCGTGTCCGTATGACAACTTCCCATATATAAATCTTTACCTCCGGACCCTTCCGAACTCCTCGTGATGTCCGGATCTCATCCGGGACTCAACAACATTCGGTAATCACATACAAGTCTTCCTAATAACCCTAGCGTCACCGAACCTTAAGTGTGTAGACCCTACGGGTTCGGGAGACATGTAGACATGACCGAGACGGCTCTCAGGTCAATAACCAACAGCGTGATCTGGATACCCATGTTGACTCCCACATGCTCCTCGATGATGTCATCGGATGAACCATGATGTCAAGGATTCAAGCAACCCCATATACTATTCCCTTTGTCAGACGGTATGTTACTTGCCCGAGACTCGATCATCGGTATCCCAATACCTCGTTCAGTCTCGTTACCGGCAAGCCACGTTACTCGTACCGTAATGCATGATCCCGTGACCAGACACTTGGTCACTTTGAGCTCATTATGATGATGCACTACCGAGTGGGCCCAGTGATACCTCTCCGTCATATGGAGTGACAAATCCTGCCTCGATCCGTGTCAACCCAATGACACTTTCGGAGATACCGTAGTGCACCTTTATAGTCACCCGATTCGTTGTGACGCTTGGTACACCCAAAGCACTCCTACGGTATCCGGGAGTTACACGATCTCATGGTCTAAGGAAGAGATACTTGACATTGGAAAAGCTCTAGCAAAACGAACTACACGATCTTGTGCTATGCTTAGGATTGGGTCTTGTCCATCACGTCATTCTCCCAATGACGTGATCCCGTTGTCAATGACATCTGATGTCCATAGTCAGGAAACCATGACTATCTGTAGACCGACGAGCTAGTCAACTAGAGGCTCACTAGGGACGTATTGTGGTCTATGTATTCACACGTGTATTACGATTTCCGGATAATACAATTATAGCATGAATAAAAGAAAATTATCATGAACAGGGAAATATAATAATAATGCTTTTATTATTTCCTCTAGGGCATATTTCCAACAGGGCAGTCATCATCCCTGGTGCCCCTGTAGTGGTGTCTTTGCAGTCAAAGAGCCATTCTCTTGATGACACGGGCACCGCGACAAATGTTCCTGGTCCAACCAGGACTGAGCTCAGAGCTGGTGCTATTGACGGTGCTGTGCAAGGAGAAGAAGGAGAGGATGAGGCTGGTTCTCAGCCCATGGAACCCTATGTTGTCATGAGGTTTGCCAGCCTTCAAATTGCTAAAGATCACTACAACAACTACGCCCTACGGATGAATTTCTCTGACAAGATGAACACCTCTAGGCGGACAGCTCGCACCAATGTATTGGTAAACAACAGTTTTGTTGGAACAAGTACAAGAAGCCGAAAGCTGATGATGGAGGAGTTGAGGCTCCTCCTGTCCTGGACCCTATACCAGATCCAAAACCTGTTGACAGTGATGAGGAAATGGAAGATGAACCTCCAATATTTTCTGAAGAGGAGGATGTTCCTAGTAAGAAAAAGAAGAAACGAAAACACGAGACAATAAAGCAGACTCAATGCAAGGCAAAAATGTTGGTGAAGCTGCTAGATGGGCGATGGGAGGTGATGCACTTAGTTCGTGACCACAATCATCCGTTGGTGAACAAACCTTTGTTTTCCAAATACTTGAGATCCCACCAAGGCATCTCTCCTGATGAAAAGGAGTTCCTGCGCAACTTGTATAACTGCAACTTGACTACAGGTGTGTTTCTATATCCCTTGCAGAATCAAGTTTCCCTCTAGGCAGTCCAGTGTGCAATTGTTATGGTACTGGTGTGCAACTAAAATGTCTTAAGTGTGCAACTAGTGTCCAACTTCCCATGATGTTTCTATATCACTTTGGTGCTTGTTGTGCAACTAGATTACCTTCACTGTGCAACTACACAATGTCCCGTGTGCAAAGTGCAAGTGTTTTTAAAAGTGCGGCTACTTGTCCATTTCTTGCAACTATCCTCTGTGCCAACACATGTCATATTACTGTGTAGCTAGATGTGTGTGCATTCGTGCGACTAAAACTAGATATATTGTTTCCTTCTTTTTGTATTATGCAGGACGTATGATGCATATAATGGCAGAGTTCTATGGATCTGAGATGATGGTGCCGTTCAGACCAATGTCAATAACAAATCTGTGTACAAGTTTCCACAGAGATGACACAAACGAGGGTGACATAGTTGAGACAATTGCGCACTTCAAGGATATGCAGAAAACTGATCCAGACTTCTTCTATAAGGTAAAATATGATGAAGAGGACAGAGTTGTCAACATATTTTGGATAGATGGCTTAGCTCGAAAAGCTTATGAGGGGGCGTACCACGATTCCATATCGTTCGACACCACCTACATGACCAACATGTGCAATATGCCGTTCACGCCCTTCATCGGAATAAACCGACATGGCTAATCTTTCATGCTGGGTTGTGCGTTTGTGAGGCAGGAGTTGGTATCGAGCTTTGATTGGGTCTTCTAAGCATTCCTAGAGGCTATGGATGGAAGACCTCCTGACAACTTCATAATCGATCAGGATGGTGCGATGAAGCAGTCAATAGAGAGCATCTTTCCAACCACCGTGCATCGCTGTTGTCGATGGCACATCATGAAAAAGGCTCAAGAAAAAGTTGGTTGGCTATTGTGCCGGAATCCAGGGCTCTCTGATGATTTCAACTACTGTGTTGACTTCAGCTTCACTCCAGACGAGTTTGAGCAGAATTGGGCTGGGTTAATGATGAAGTACGAGGCTATGACACACACACACTTTGAGAAGTTGTACGAATACAGGTCAACTTGGGTGCTGAGGGAGTCCTGGATTAGGGGGTGTCCGGATAGCCGAACTACCATCATCAGCCGAACTATCATTTGCCAGACTATCATCATCGACCGGACTCCAAGACTATGAAGATACAAGATTGAAGACTTCCCCCCGTGTCCGGATGGGACTTTCCTTGGCGTGGAAGGCAAGCTTGGCGATACGGATATGTAGATCTCCTACCATTGTAACCGACTCTATGTAACCCTAGCCCTCTCCGGTGTCTATATAAACTGGATGGCTTTAGTCCGTAGGACAACAATCACAACAACCCTTACAATCATACCATAGGCTAGCTTCTAGGGTTTAGCCTCCTTGATCTCGTGGTAGATCCACTCTTGTAAACATCCGCAATATCAATATCAATCAAGCAGGACGTGGGGTTTTACCTCCATCAAGAGGGCCCAACTCGGTAAACATCGTGTCCCTTGTCTCCGTTACCATCCGCCTAGACGCACAGATTCGGGACCCCTACCCGAGATCCGCCGGTTTGACACCGACATTGGTGCTTTCATTGAGAGTTCCTCGTGTCGCCACCGATAGGCTTGATGGCCTCTTCAATCAACAACGACGCAGTCTGGGTGAGACCTTCCTCCCGGACAGATCTTCGATTCGGCGGCTTCGTCTCGCGGGCCAACTCCCTTGGCCATCTGGAGCGGATCGAAGCTACGCCCCAGCCGTCGAGTCAGGTTTGAAAGCCTAAACTTCACGGCCGATATCCGCGTGGACTTGATCCTCGATGGATCTGAGCCACAGCCGAGCGCACCGCGCTGTCACGATGGGCATGACCTAACTCGCCACGGATAGCACCTTGGAGGCCGCACCCGGATCCGCTCCGACTCATAGTCCGGAGCCGATCGCTCGAATCGAGGACGGATGGCTGGACACCGCCTCGGGAGCCGCAATTTCTACGGCGATGGAGCCAAACACTTACCTTGTCCCACCTAAACCCCGTGACTCGAGGTGCGGACTCCTGCGGACTCCGTACCTCCTGCGCCCGCCAATCGAATCCGATTGACGCCGATCATGGAATTCACCGCTGCGGACATCTTTCAGCACTCGCCCTTTGGTGATATCATAAATTCATTGAAGCATCTCTCGCTATCCGGAGAGCCCTGGCCGAACTACGGCCAGGACGGTTGGGACACGGATGACGAAGAAATTCAGATCCCACCCACCACCCACTTCGTAGCCACCGTCGACGATTTAACCGACGTACTCGACTACGACTCCGAAGACATCGACGGTATGGACGACGATGCCGGAGACTACCAAGAACCAGTGCCCACAGGACACTGGAAAACCACCTCGTCATACGACATATACATGGTGGACACCCCAAAAGATGGGGATGGCAAAGAAGCAGCGGAGGCCGATTCCTTAAAGACACAGCCCAAGCGCCGACGCCGTCGTGGCGCCGCTCTAAATCCCGCCACAGAAGAATGGAGATTCCGCACAGAGATAATAACACCCCGTAAAGTGCCGAAGACAACTCCCTCCAAAGACGATCCAGCGCAGAGGAGGCGGAAGCAAGCCCTCGGGAGAGGGCAGCGGGCGAAGAGGTCGAGGATGACAATTACTTACCTCCCTCCGGAGACGAGGCAAGCCTCGGCGGCACATTAATCGTCGTGCCTGAGGATCCCATCGAACAAGATCGTTTCAGACGCAGGCTAATGGCCACAGCAAACAGCCTAAAGAAAAAGCAACAACCGCTTCAAGCTGATCAAGACCTGCTGGCCGACAGATGGACCGAGGTCCTCGCGGCCGAAGAGTATGAACTCGAACGCCCCTCCAAAAGTTACCCAAAACGCAAGTTGCTCCCCGATTAGAGGAGGCAGCATCACCAACGCACTGTCTGGCAGATCGACCACCTCGTGGCCGCGATAGAGAGGCGTGCAAGCCCTCCACCAAAACCGTACCCCGGCATCGCTCTAAAAGCAGGAAGCCACGGGGGAATGCGCCGGACTTGCGAGATATATTGGAGGACAAGGCAAGACAATCCAAATCTATCTATGGATCACGTGGACGCCCCACGACCCACGACGAATACCGTCGCAACGGATACAACTACTCCGGCTGGGCCGAACACAGCAGACAACGCTCTCTCGAGCTACGTCGTGACATTGCTCAATACAGAGGCGCCGCACACCCACTATGCTTCACTGACGAAGTAATGGATCATCAAATCCCTGAAGGGTTCAAACCCGTTAATATCGAATCCTACGATGGCACAACAGACCCAGCGGTCCGGATTGAGGATTATCTCCTCCATATACACATGGCCCGCGCGGCGGCACCTTCACGCCATCAAATATCTCCCTCAAGCTTAAAGGACCAGCTCGGCATTGGCTTAACAGCCTGCCCGCAGAGTCAATTGGATCTTTGGGAGGACACGGAAGCCACATTCCTCGACAACTTCCGTGGCACGCGTATGCGACCACCGAGCGGATGACCTAAGCCACATAATCCAGCAGCCGCATTTAATCGCCGAGCAATTCTCGACACGGTTCTTAACAAAGAAAAATCAAATCGTCGACTGTCCGGATGCAGAGGCACTCGCTGCCTTCAAACATAACATCCGTGACGAGTGGCTGGCCCGGCACCTAGGATAGGAGAAGCCGAAATCCATGGCAACCCTCACATCCCTCATGACCCGCTTCTGTGCGGGAGAGGACAGCTGGCTCACTCGTAGTAACAACCTCAGCAAAAACGCTGGCAGTCCGGATACTAAGGACCGCAAGGGCAGGTTGCGTCGAAACAAAAACAAACGCCGCATTAACGGCGACAGCAAAGAGGATACGGCAGTCAATGCCGGATTCCGAGGCTCCAAACCCGGTCAACAGAAGAAGCCATTCAAAAGAACCACTCCGGGCCCGTCCAATTTGGACCGAATACTCGACCGCTCGTGTCAAATTCATGGAACCCCCTAACAGCCAGCTAACCATACCAACAGAGATTGTTGGGTATTCAAGCAGCAGGCAAATTAATCGCCAAAATAGTGACAAGGGGCTACACAATGATGACGAGGAAGAGACCCGCCGCCCGAACAATAGAGGACAAAAGGGATTCCCCCTCAAGTTCGGACGGTAAACATGATATCATAGCGCATATTCCCAAGAGGGAGCGAAGTGCACTAAGGGACGATATGCGATGGAGCCATCGCCCCAAAATTTAACCCATGGTCCTCTTGCCCGATCACTTTCGATCGAAGAGACCATCCGACCAGTATCCGCCATGGCGGATTCGCGCATTGGTTTTAGACCCAATCGTTGATGGATTTCACCTCACGAGAGTCCCGATGGGCGGCGGCGAGCTGAACCTGCTTTATCGGGATACGGTCGCAAGATGGGCATAGACCCTTCAAGGATTAAACCTACAACGACGACCTTCAAAGGCGTCATACCAGGTGTAGAGGCCAATTATACAGGCTCGATTACATCGAAGTGGTCTTGGATCCCGGATAATTTCGAAGCGAGGAGTTAATCTTGACATAGTCCCGTTCGCAGCGGCTATCACGCTCTGCTTCGGACGAACGCGTTTGCAAAATTCAGCGCGTGCCGCATTATGCATACCTTAAGCTCAAGATGCCAGCCCTCGTGGAGTCATCACGGTCAATGGAAACACGGCGCTCCCTCCGAATGGAGGAACATACAGCGGCTCTCGGGCGAAGTACAGAGCAGCCTTTTAAGGCAATTCTCGAGTCCGGCCGTTAAGCGACCGGACACGACCAAACGCGCCCGAGCAACATCAACCAAGACCACCGGCACATTCCGTTCGCAGAGTAATGCGCCCCAACCCCAGCCCTCGCAAAATTGCAAGACAAACTCTCCACGTACATAATTACGCCTGGAGATACCATGGGCATAGGGGAAGGGCACAACCACAACAGACCCAGTGCGGTTCGACCACACCAGGGCTCCCAAGTGTGTCGCTCTTTTTGTTTTATTTTTCTTTTTTACAGAACTCAGTCCGCGCGAACCGCCGAACTCATGATGCAACAGCCAGGGAAGGACAAAGGCGCGATGAACACTCGGTGGTCTCCATCACGAGCATTAAATTTGTTAAAATACAACATTCCGCGGCCTACCCCTGGAGGGAGACGCCTTTAATTCGTCCAATCCCTTGCTTTCCGCACTATTTGTATCATTCCGCACTGATAGCATATCTTCTCGAATAAAATGCAGCACTTTTGCCTTTAATTGCATTACTTTATATATATATGTTCATTTACGACATGTTGCACCCGTGCATCTTGGTACGGCCAAACACACCAGGGGCTTATGTCCTCCACTTTATGGTGTGATAAAGTCCGCACACTTTCACAAGTGCGGCACCCCGAACTTATAGCATTATATGAATCGGCTCCGAATCATGTCTTGGGTCAATAGTTGGGTTTGCCCGGCTCCCATGTTTGGCACCTTACATTCCCGTTCTATCGGCTAAGGTAGCACCGGAGAACCATCTGCGATTGCGCCCGGTTGGGCTGGGTTAACGCCTCGATGGAGAAAGCTAAAACTGGCCGGCATGATAAGGCGTGAGACTGGTCGCTGTTCGAGAGGTCCTTTCGGTCCTTAAAGACCTCGCCGCTTGACGAAGTTCGGATTATGTCCGACGAAGGCGTGGATAGCGCCCAATTCGGTCTTCCGAATACTAGGGGCTTCACCAAATTTAAAATTATAGAATTCTATGGCTAAGTGAGAGTGTTCAAGAACTATAAGTCCGGTTGCCTTGTTCGTTGTGTTGGCGCCTCCTAGATGGACCCAAAATGGGAACAAGAGTGCTCAAGTTTATCCCGAACACCCCAGCACTCGTGGCATGGGGGCTGAAGCCGACGACTTGCCATCTCTCAGATTTAATAAACGGCCGCATAGAAGGTAATATTTTAAATTAAACAAGCGTTGCTTAGCGCATATGAACAAAGTTTTCAGCGCACAGGATAACACATTGCGAATTCACTCAATAATTACATCCCTGGGGCACTCATCCGCAATCTTGCGGGCACCCTTCAGGACAGCCTTATAGTAAAGTTCGGGCGTACGATGCTCCTTGCCCGCTGGTGGCGCGTCAGTGATTAGCTTCTCCGCATCCAGCTTGCCCCAATGCACCTTTGCGCGGGCAAGGGCCCGACGAGCACCTTCAATACAGGCGGAGCGCTTGATAGCCTCCACCCAGGGGCACGCATCCACCAGCCGTCGCACGAGGCCGAAGTAGCTCCCAGGCATGGCCTCTCCGGGCCACAGCCGGACTATGAGCCCCTTCATGGCCTGCTCGGCCACCTTGTGAAGCTCGACCAGCTGCTTCAGCTGGTCGCTAGAAACACCGGATGGCGGCCTCGAAGATCTCGAGACCGAAGACCTTCTCCGTTGAGCTCCCTCCTCGGCTCGGTAGAATCTGGCGGCACCAGACACGCTGCGAGGCAGATCTGCAACGCCTCGAGAGCTCGAATTCGGGTAAGTATCACGTAATTTACATTCACATGCTTGCTTTGCATGAAAAATGCCTTACCCGCCGCTATCTTCTTCATCAATTCAATCTCCTGAAGGGACTTATGGGCCTCGGCCTTGGCGGTTTTGGCACTTTCGAGAGCCGAGGCAAGCTCGGACTCTCGAGTCTTTGAGTCACGCTCCAACCTCTCATGCTTTTCCATGAGAGCCTGGAGCTCTTGCTGAACCACCGCCACCCTCGCCTCTTGCTTTTCTCGCTCTGCCCGTTCCGTGGCCGCATTGCGTTCGGCTGCGGACACGGCCTCCTTCAAGGCCGCCACCTCGTTTGTGGCCCCTGCAGTACCCATGTTATCCTTGTTATTTTTTGTCGCAACCTAAATCCTTTTCTGTAAGGTACAAATTCAAAGCGGTGTTACTCACCTTCTTTGTCTTGGAGCTGCTTCTTGGCGCGGCCGAGCTCTTGCCCGGACCGCTCGAGCTCCTGCTTCAGGGCACCGACCTCCGTAGTCAGTGCAGAGAGGTCAGCAGCGCAGCCTGCAATCCATATTGACATAATTTTTTAGCAACCCTGCGTATATCTTTTTTAAGATCCTCAGTCCGGCTTTTCTTTCCGAACACCGAACCGAGCATTAGGGGCTACTGTCTATGCGGTATTATAATGCATATTTTTAACTTCTTACCTCAAAGCCTGATAGAAGGCTATTGCAGGCTTCGGTCAGCCCGCCTTTGGCGAGCTGCACCTTTTGAATCACCGCACTCATAATAGTGCGGTGTTCTTCCTCGATGGAAGCGCTCTGCAGCGCCTCCAACAAATTGCCCGGCGCCTCCGGTTGGACGGAAATCGCCGGCGTCACGGTCTTGCCCTTCGATCGAAGGGGCCGCCTGCCGGACTCCGGAACCACTGCGGGTTCCGTTGTGGAGTCCGGCGCGAAGTCCGGGAGGGCGCCTTGTGGCGCCTCCGGAGCCTCCCCCTGATGGGTCCCTTCTGGGGATCCCACCCCGGCGTCTTCGGCGTCACGAGGGGTGGAGGCAGTCGGGATGGAGTCTACATCCGACGAAGCCAACGACCCGCTCGATGAAGCGGGGAGATCATCACTGGCCGGACTACAGGTAGCATGCGGCATTAGAATGACACTATGTGATGCAAAAACAGAAATCATTCAGGAGTCCGGATACTTACGATCTCGCCGGAGGCCTGGCCCTTGAAGGCCATTCTTCCTCGCCAACGTTGATGTTGGCAGAGCTGTCCGGGGGAATAGTCCTTCCCCTCTTGGACCCTCCGGCCTCCCCTGTTGGGGAAGTCTTCCTCTTCCTCTCGCCCTCCTCTGGGAAATAGTCCTCTTCCTCCTCCTCATTTTCGGGGGAGGAGTCAGCCCCGGAGTCGTCGGACACCTGAAAACGGGCACTCTTTCGAGCACCCGTGGCCTCCTTCTTGGCCTTCTTCTCCGGCACCACGTGCGGTGCGGAACCAGCAGCCTCGCTAGACGGCGTCTCATGGATTTTCTGGCATAGGAGCCGGACAGGTAATCTGCTCCGCCTTCTTCATCCAGTCCTGTCAAAGGAAAAGGGGAAATTAAAACCCGCATAGAGTCAAACTATGAAAGACAAGTGTCCCGTAAAGGGGTCGAATCACTTACCTCGTCAGCCTGGCGCTGCGAGTGAAATCCGCGATCTTCCGTCGCGGATGCGGGGGCTTCGGCGCCCTTGAACAGCACCTTCCAGGCGCCTTCGTACGTTCTGTCGAAGAGATTGTTTAGTGCTGGTGCTGTTCGGATCGAACTCCATAGATCGAATGCCGCTCTTGGCATGGGAGAATCCGCGACGAGCATGACTTGGACCACGTTAACCAGCCCGAGCTTCTTCACCAGCTTCTTGATACAGTGCAGAGTCCGTCGGCTCCTTCAAACTGCCCCACAGCAAGCCCTTCTCTTTCCGTGAGGTGAGCTGCGTGGGGATACCAGATCTAAACTCGGGGCCGCCGCCCATTTAGGGTCGCGCGGCTCGGTGATGTAGAACCACCCGATTGCCACCCTTGACGGATTCCACGAAGGCCGCTTGAACCAAAGGACGTTGGGCATCTTGCCCAACATGGCGCCTCCGACTCCGCTTGAATGCCCTTCACTACCTTGACTTGACATTGAAGGTCTTGAGCCACAAGTCGAAGTGGGGCTGGATGCAGAGGAAGGCCTCGCACCTGACGATAAACGCCGAGATGTTGAGGATGAAGTTGGCGCCAGATCATGGAAATCCAGGCCGTAGTAGAACATGAGCCCCGGACAAAGGGGTGAAGTGGAAAGCCCAGTCCATGGAGGAAGTGGGAAAGAAAGGCAACCCTCTCATGGGGCCTGGGGTGGGGATAAGCTGCCCTCGTCGGGCAGCCGGTGCTGCGATGTCGCGGAGAGGTATCCGCGCCCGCGGGCGATTTGCTCCTCCTTAACGGTGGAGGCCAACCATTTGCCTCCCGCTCCGGACATAGTCGGAGAAGGTTGAGACGAGATGTGCGAACTTGGGCGCTGGAGCTCGAAAAGCGCGGAGATGGATAAGCGCGAGGAGGAAGAAGGCGTGGTGAGAAGGTGAATCCTTATCCCCTATATGGGCGGGCGAAATCTCACGCGTCCCCACCGCCTGGTAAAACTCGCTTATCTCCCAAGCGTCACCATCAATGATGCGGTTGGGTTATCCATGGCCGTATTGATGAGAATCCCGGATTAAGGGAAACACGATCTCTGCTTTGACAAGGCGTGCCAAGGAAACCGCTTAAGCTAAATCGCCGAGGTGGTAAAGTGAAAACAATTGAGTAATGGCTTGGTAGTGGTGTGACGTCATGCCACGGAAAACGTCAACAGATTGAACTTGTGTATATATTATTATTCTCTCTACGTGGAATGTGGAATTTATTTTGCGAGCGGACACTATCCCGGTGTTCACAATCTTCTATCATTTGGAGGAGGAACCCGCCTTGCAATGCCAAGCCACATACACGCCGGACTTATCGTCATTGAAGCCTGATTCAGGGGCTCTTGAGGAGTCTGGATTAGGGGTGTCTGGATAGCGGACTACCATCATCACCGAACTATCATTCGCGGACTACCATCATCGACCGGACTCCAAGACTATGAAGATACAAGATTGAAGACTTCCCCGTGTCCGGATGGGACTTTCCTTGGCGTGGAAGGCAAGCTTGGCGATCTGGATATGTAGATCTCCTACCATTGTAACCGACTCTATGTAACCCTAGCCCTCTCCGGTGTCTATATAAACCGGATGGCTTTAGTCCGTGGGACAACAATCACAACAACCCTTACAATCATACCATAGGCTAGCTTCTAGGGTTTAGCCTCCTTGATCTCGTGGTAGATCCACTCTTGTAAACATCCATAATATCAATATCAATCAAGCAGGACGTAGGGTTTTACCTCCATCAAGAGGGCCCGAACACTGTAAACATCGTGTCCCTTGTCTCCTGTTACCATCCGCCTAGACGCACAGTTCGGGACCCCCTACCCGAGATCCGCCGGTTTTGACACCGACAGGTGCCGTGCTACTTCAAACACAGGTTCTTCCCCTTCCTATAGTCTACACATCGTAGTGAGGGGTTCAACGCCGTCCTAAAAAGATATGTGAACCCACACAACTCAATGCTAAACTTCGTGAAGCAATATGAAAAAAATTCAAAACCACATCCTTGCCAAGGAAGGCTGCAATGATTACAGGGCAGAACACCTTGAGATTGAGCTATGGTCCAACTTCCCAATAGAGAGGCAAGCTTACGAAACCTACACTAGGGACCTTTACCGCAAGTTCTGAGAAGAGTTTGAGCTTATTGGACATTATAATGCGTTCCAAGTTGGTGCTGATATTTCTGAGCTCAGACCGAACCAGGAATTTATTGCTAAATATGGTTCTCGAAACAACTTGGTGCAGGCAAGGGTGGGGGAGGGTTCCTATTTGTGTGAGTGCTGCAAAATGAACAAGGATGGCATGCTCTATTGCCACATCCTCAAGGTGTTCACCCATCTTGGAGTTGATGTCATACCAGAAAGGTTCATGCTAAGACGATGGACACCTACTGATGTCCCTATTGCACCAGGGACTGTGTATGAGAAACCGGATGAAATGCCTCCTCAATCAATGAAGCAGATAAGGGAGAGAAACATGATATATGATTTTCGGAAACTAGCCAAGTTTGCGAGTGATAACCCACAAGTATAGGGGATCGCAACAGTTTTCGAGGGTAGAGTATTCAACCCAAATTTGTTGATTCGACACAAGGGGAGCCAAAGAATATTCTCAAGTATTAGCAGCTGAGTTGTCAATTCAACCACACTTGGAAACTTAGTATCTGCAGCAAAGTGTTTAGTAGCAAAGTAATATGATAGTGGTGGTAACGGTAACAAAAGTAAAGACAGCAAAAGTAATGTTTTTGGTATTTTTGTAGTGATTGTAACAGTAGCAACGAAAAAGTAAATAAGCAAAGACTAGTTTATGGAAAACTCGTAGGCACCGGATTAGCGATGGATAATTATGCCGGATGTGGTTCGTCATGTAACAGTCATAACATAGGGTGACACAGAACTAGCTCCAATTCATCAATGTAGTGTAGGCATATATTCTGAATATAGTCATACGTGCTTATGGATAAGAACTTGCATGACATCTTTTGTCCTACCCTCCCGTGGCAGCGGGGTCCTATTGAAAACTAAGGGATACCAAGGCCTCCTTTTAATAGAGAACCGGAACAAAGCATTAGCACATAGTGAATACATGAACTCCTCAAACTATGATCATCACCGGGAGTGGTCCCGATTATTGTCACTTCGGGGTTGTCGGATCATAACACATAGTAGGTGACTATAGACTTGCAAGATAGGATCTAGAACACACATATATTCATGAAAACATAATAGGTTCAGATCTGAATTCATGGCACTCGGGCCCTAGTGACAAGCATTAAGCATAGCAAAGTCATAGCAACATCAATCTCAGAACATAGTGGATACTAGGGATCAAACACTAACAAAACTAACTCTATTACATGATAAATCTCATCCAACCCATCACCGTCCAGCAAGCCTACGATGGAATTACTCACGCACGGCGGTGAGCATCATGAAATTGGTGATGGAGGATGGTTGATGATGACGACGGCGACGAATCCCCCTCTCCGGAGCCCCGAACGGACTCCAGATCAGCCCTCCCGAGAGAGATTAGGGCTTGGCGGCGGCTCCGTATCGTAAAACGCGATGATTTCTTCTCTCCGATTTTTTTCTCCCTGAAAGCCAATAAATAGAGTTGGAGTTGGCGTCGGAAGGTTTCTAGGGGGCCCATGAGGTAGGGGGTGCTCCCAGGAGGGGGGGGGGGCCCCACCTCGTGGACAGGGTGTGGGCCCCCTGGTCTTCATCTTTGGCGAGGATTTTTTATTTTTTATTCTAAGATATTCCGTGGAGTTTCAGGTCATTCTGAGAAATTTTGTTTTCTGCACATAAAACAACATCATGGCAATTCTGCTGAAAACAACGTCAGTCCGGGTTTGTTCCATTCAAATCATACAAGTTAGAGTCCAAAACAAGGGCAAAAGTGTTTGGAAAAGTAGATACGACGGAGACGTATCAACTCCCCCAAGCTTAAAACCTTGCTTGTCCTCAAGCAATTCAGTTGACAAACTGAAAGAGAAAAATAAAAACTTTTACAAACTCTGTTTGCTCTTGTTGTTGTAACTATGTCAAGCCAGCATTCAGGTTTTCAGCAAAGATCATAACTAACCACATTTGCAATAACTCCTAGGTCTCATGTTTACTCATATCAATAACATAATCAGCTAGCAAGCCATAATAATAAATCTCGGATGACAACACTTTCTCAAAATAATTATAATATGATATAACAAGATGGTATCTCGCTAGCCCTTTCTGAGACCGCAAAACATAAATGCAGAGCACCTTCAAAGATCAAGGACTGACTAGACATTGTAATTCATGGTAAAAGAGATCCAATCATAGTCATACCCGATATAAATTAACAGTAATGAATGCAAACGACAGTGTGCTCTCCAACGATGCTTTTTAATAAGAAGGGATGATGACTCAACATAAAAGTAAATAGATAGGCCCTTCGCAGACGGAAGCAGGGATTTGTATAGGTGCCAGAGCTCGGTTTTGAAATAGAGATAAATTATATTTTGAGCGGCATACTTTCATTGTCAACATAACAACTAAGAGATGACGATATCTTCCATGCTAAACAAATTATAGGCGGTTCCCAAACAGAATGGTAAAGTTTATACTCCCCCTCATCCACAAGCATCAATCCATGGCTTGCTCGAAACAACGAGTGCCTCCAACATTCAACGGGTCCGAGGGGGAGTTTTGTTTGCAATTATTTTGATTTAGTTTGCATAAAGCATGGGACTGGGCATCCCGGTGACCATCCATTTTCTCGTGAGTGAGGAGCGGAGTCCACTCCTCTTGAGAATAACCCGCCTAACATGGAAGATAAGGGCAGCCCTAGTTGATATATGAGCTATTCGAGAATGCAAAACAAAATGTTTATTTGAAGGTTTAGAGTTTGGCACATACAAATTTACTTGGAACGGCAGGTAGATACCGCATATAGGAAGGTATAGTGGACTCATATGGAATAACTTTGGGGTTTAAGGGATTGGATGCACAAGCAGTATTCCTGCTTAATACAAGTGAAGGCTAGCAAAAGACTGGGAAGCGACCAACTAGAGAGCGACAACAGTCATGAACATGCACCAAAATTAATAAACATTGAATACAAGCATGAGTAGGATATAATCCACCATGAACATAAATATCATTAAGGCTATGTTGCTTTGTTTCAACTACATGTGTGAACATGTGCCAAGTCAAGTCACTTAAATCATTCAAAGGAGGATACCACCCCATCACACAACATCACAACCATTTTAATAGCATGTTGGCACACAAGGTAAACCATTATAACTCATAGCTAATCAAGCATGGCACGAGCAACTATGATCTCTAATTGTCATTGCAAACATGTTTATTCATAATAAGCTGAATCAAGAATGATGAACTCATCATATTTACAAAAACAAAAGAGGTCGAGTTCATACCAGCTTTTCTCATCTCAGTCATCCATCATATATCATCATAATTGCCTTTCACTTGCACGACCGAGCACGTGTGAATAATAATAAGAGTGCACGTGCATTGGACTAAGCTGGAATCTGCGAGCATTCAATAAGCAGGAGAAGACAAGGCAATATGGGCTCTTGGTTAAATCAACAATGATGCATATAAGAGCCACTTCAACAATTAAATTGTGGTCTTCTCCTACTGACCCCCAAAGAAAAGAAAAGAAATAAAAACTATTTACACGGTAAAGCTCCCAACAAGCAAAAGAAGAACGGGAAATATTTTTGGGTTTTATTTTTAATTACTACAGCAAAGAAACAAACTACTACTAATAATTTTTTTTGGTTTTTCTTAAGGTTTATTAAACACACAAGAAGAAAGCAGGAAAAACGAAATAAACTAGCATGTATATTACAGTGAAAGAGTATGAGCACCGACATCTAGCAATGAGTGTGTGTGAACATAAATGTAATGTCGGTGGGAAATACGTACTCCCCCAAGCTTAGGCTTTTGGCCTAAGTTGTTCTATTGCCAGGGATAGCCTGGCGGATACCCGTAGGTGTAGCTGGCGTCGTACTGCGATGAAGAATAGTTGGGATCATACGGTGATGAAGAGGGCTCTGACTGCCACTGGCTGACAACCGCCTCTGGATCCCAAGAATAAACAGACTGTCGTGGAGGCTCATCTTGTGGCTCCGGTTTTGGGGCTGGTGCAGGATTCCGATAGGCTTGAACAGCCGCCCACGAAACGATGTGAGGACCTGCAGACAAGTTAAACAAAGAGGGAGCAGGCAAAGTAATAGTCTCAGGGTGATGTTTATCAAAGTACAATTTATATTTGAGCTCCCCTTCACGACTCTTAACAAGAAAGTCATGCGCTAGCATACTCTTATAATCTAAATAAGCACGGGGCAACGATGTTTATTCTTTCTCCTCATGCCTAATAGGTATCTCAAAATATTCAGCTAGACATGAAGCATAAATGCCTCCAAAGATGGGGCCCTTAGTACGGTTCAGACTTAACCGTCTAGCAACAATTCCACCCATACTAATAGAGTTATTGCGGTACAAGCCATGGAACAAAATGATAATATCAGGAACACTAAGGTTTCCAAGTTCCCGCGATCAATCAAGCAACGACTAGCAAATAAGACAAAGTAGCGTAAAACAGGAAAATGTATGCTAGTAATTCTTGCAAACCTTCCTGGTTTCTCCCACAGTGATAGTGTTAATAAAAGCTTCTACTTCGTTACGTTGTGGTTCATCTAAGGTGCCCTCAAATGGTATTTTGCAAACTTCGCAAAATTCAGCTAATGGCATTTCCTTAACAACGTCATATAAATGAAACTCTACTGTTGGAGGTGATTTCTTAGGGAAAAAGTAGAAGTTCTGCACAAAAGTATTTGTGAGTAAGAGATACTGATGACGATGGTCGCAGAGGAAGTCGGTGAGGTCAGCATTCTCAATCAATAAATAAAAATCCTCATAAATCCCGGCTCTCCTCAAGAAGTCATCGGAAGGCTATTCACACGGCCGGACCTCCGCGGTATGAGGCAAATTAAATTTGGGCTTCTGCTCTTCTTCCTTTTGTTTTTCCTTCGAGCTTCAGCTCGACGAGCCCCTCAAAAGTCTCTTCATTATTTCTGAAATAATCTGAAATTTTTAGTAACTTCAAACAAAAGTGAACCAAATTCAATAAAACTGATAGCAACTACTCCTACAAGTGCCTAGAGCCTATATCAAGCATTAGAACTACTTGGAACCATATAAATTTGACATGCAAGCTCAAGAACATGGTCACCTATGCAGCACAAATTTGCAAAGAATAAAGCACTAGAACAAAAGCTAATTGGACCAATGGAGGAGTCACATACCAATGAACAATCTCCCCAAGCAGTTTTGCGAGAGGTGCTTTGAGCAAGGAGATCGAAAATCACAGCAAAAGTGGCTGGAACTCGAGATTGAGTTGGTTTTTTGGGTTTGTGTGAGACATAGGAAGAAGATGTGTGCAGGGATAAGTGGAGGAGGGCCACCATGGGCCCACGAGGCAGGGGCGCGCCCAGGGGGGTAGGGCGCGCCCTCCACCCTCGTGGCAGTGTGGCAGCTCCCCATGTAATTTTTGCACATAAATCCTCAAATATTCCCTAAAAGATCATATTAAATTGGCATGGCATTACGAGGACTTTTATTTTCGGGATATTTTTATATTGCACGGATAAGTCAGGAAACAGACAGAAAAATACTATTTTACTTTATTTCTACTAAATAACAGAAAATATAAAAAGAGTACAGAAGGTTGTGCTTCTAGTTTCATCCATCTCATGCTCATCAAAAGGAATCCACTAACAAGGTTGATCTGGTCTTGTTAACAAACTCATTCTGATTAACATGGAACCGGAGAAATTTCGAATAACACTAGGTTACCTCAACGGGGATATGCACATCCCCTATAATAAGTATATCATATTTCTTCTTGACAGTAGGGAGAGGAAATTCAAAACCTCCAAATATAATCGATGGAATTTTTCCAATAGAATTGATACTATAAACTTGAGGTTGTTTCCTCGGAAAGTGTACCGTATGCTCATTACCATTAACATGAAAAGTGACATTGCCTTTGTTGCAATCAATAACAGCCCTTGCAGTATTAAGGAAAGGTCTTCCAATTATAATAGACATACTATCATCCTCAGGAATATCAAGAATAACAAAGTCCATTAAAATAGTAACGTTTGCAACCACAACAGGCACATCCTCACTGTCACAGCCCCAGATCAACCCTAGAGCTTGTTTGTAGCTAGTAGCATTGCATCCATGCATCATGTTTAATTTTCATGAAAATTTGAAATGGGGATGACCAAGCCCTAGCACTAAAACAATTCAAATAGGTTCAACTTCAAATATCTTCAAGAACCCAAAGTGGTTTGCAAAAATGTTCATGATTAATGGAAAAAGGTGAAAACCATATCCAGAGGTGATGGATATTTTTCCAAGACATTTTTGGACTTTTGACTAAACCATATTGTATTTGAATTGGGGCATTTAAATACTATTAATATTTTAAATGCTCCAACAATTTTGAAAATAGTTAAGGGCCTCTGTAATAATTCAGTTAATGCCCATAATTATTTTCAGGATTTATTTAAATGGTTTAGTATTTTACTAAACTAAAACAAACAGGAAATAGAAAACAGAAATAAATAAAAATAGAGAGAGGAGAGAACATGCACTGGCGATTACTGCGCAGCCCACCTACAAGGCGTCGAACCGCCCAACCTCCTTCCCCCCTGGCCGGCCGGTTGGCCAGCCCAGCCCACCTACCCCCCACCGCTCATCGTCTTCCTCTGCCAGAAGGCAGAGGCGAGGCGTGGCGAGCGCTGGCGATGCCGCGGCCACCTCCTGCTTCGCGCTGGAGGCCTCCCCTTCGATTTGATCCGCGTCTGGCGACGCCACGCACCCCCCCTGGGCCCTCTCACTCTTCCCCGTACCCCTCTCCCCTCCTCTCTCTCGCTCTCTGCGCCTCGTGCCCGAGCCGCCCGTCGCCGCCGCCGCCCATAGCCGTGCCACCGCCCTCCTCGCCCATCCAACATGCCCCAAAGATTCGCCACTCCGTCCCGTCAACCCCACCGAGCCACGCAAGCCGGTTTCACCACAACCCGCCATCGACGCTTTCTTCAACCTCGGGACCGCTGCCATCACCGTCAAATTAAATCGGCTCCGGACCGTCCCGACCTCGCTGAGCCCGTCGTCATCGCCGTGAGCCCTGCTCCAAACCCTCTTCCTCCCCTTGCGTTCGTACACCCTAGCTCCATTCCCCGCCGTGCGAGAGCTCCTGCCGCGGCCATGTCACCGCCGCCCTTCTGATCCTTGAGGTTTGCGCCCGACCGTGCCCCCGAGTTCATCTTGCTCCTAGGAGCCTAACACCACCACCAGCTCCTTCCCACGAGCTCCCTAGTGCCATGCCCGTTGAGGCCCGAGCTCCGGCCGCCGCCATGCTCGCTTCCGCGAACACCGCCACCCCGCACCTCCCGTTGGTCTCCCCAGATCTTGCACGGCACGGGCTCCTCCTGGTGCCCTCGGTAGCGCCCACCATGCCCTAGCGCAACTCCGCGAGCCACCGCCGCTCGGTTGGTCGCCGCCGCCTAATTCCGGCAAGTGCCGACGTAGCCACCCTGTTAGCACTAATTAACCCCCTCTCTTTGACATGTGGGCCCCAGTGCAGGATTAATTAGTTTAATTTCTTTGTTAGATTAGTACTAATCTCGGGGCCCGCCTCTCGGCATTGACTTTGCCACGTCATCGTTGACCCGACCCACTAGTCGCCTCTGTCCCTGCCTCACACCGACGCAGGGTCCCACGCGTCAGTTTGACCTGGACCTGGCGCTTTGACCTGCTGACGTCACGCCTCATCATCTTGATGCAATAACCCATTTTCTGGATTTAATTTAATTCAGGAAATTCCAGAAAATGCCCTAAACTTCGATAAATCATAGAAATTCAACCGTAACTCGGATGGAAATAATTTATATATGAAAAATGATCAGAAAAATATGAAGAATCTGTTTATGCCATGATCATGCATGTTTGAACAAGTTAACCTCACTGAATAGGATGAATCATGATTAGGGTAATTTATGAAATAGCATTTGGAGTTGGAATTCAACCTTGTTTGAATTCCACTTCAACTAACTTGAATTATTATTGCATTAGGTGAATTCAGTACCTTAATATGACATGTCATTCATGTGAATGTGCATTGCATTGATTGTGTTCTCTCTTGTTGCCGGTAATTGCCCCCTCTCAGTAGACGACGTACCGACGATGAGTTCGATGACACCGATGAAGAACTATATTATCTTCAGAAGTGCCAGGCAAGCAAAACCCCCTTGTTCATTCCGATATAATCCCACTCTCTCGCTCCTGCTCTATTTTACTGCATTAGGACAACAACGACTCATGTGTTACTTGCTGCGGTAGCTGAACCCCTTTATCCTCTGCATGACCTGTCATTCCACAGTAATTAGATGAAACCCACTAGCATGAGTAGGAGTTGTTTGAGCCATGTTGTGCCTACTCATTTATGTTTGTTTGTCATGCCTGCTACTGCTTAGAGTTGAGTCGGGTCCGATTCATCGGGAATGAATTGGAAAGTGGTGAACATGTCCTACCGTGTGTGAACTAAGTGTGTGAACACGATTTGGTAAAGGTAGCGGTGAGAGGCCATGTAGGAGTACATGGTGGGTTGTCTCATTGAAACCGTCCTCGAAACTGAGTTCTGTGTTTGTGATCCATGAACAATTACTACCACACATTGGGTTCCGTAACTCGACCCTCTCGACTTATTAATCAACTTGATCTCTGTCCGGGAGTTGCAACTAGTTTCGGTGTTTGTAGGTAGTGTTAGTAGTCTACCAAGTGGCACCCGTGCAGTGGGCTTGGGACAGACTAGGCACTGATGTACGGTGTACCAAGTGGCACCGGTTGGTGGGCTTGGGAACCCTGCTCACATCGTTTGGGGCCGTGGCGACACCGGCCGGATCTCCTTGCGGATGGAACCCGAATAGGCGATAAACCCGGACGAGAGACTTGTGTGGTTAGTCGGTCGTGGCCGACTCCCTCGCCCGGCTTCCGCTTGAAGGTTGCCGAGGTACATGACGTGTCTGAGGCGATAAGTGGCGAGCGCGTGTGAAGAAGTACACCCCTGCAGGGTTATCATCATCTATTCGAATAGCCGGATTCCTCGGATATGGAAACTTGGACCCCTTGCATAGTTCATAGACAAGTGAAAGTGGATACTCTAAAATACGCAAGATAAGCGTGAGTGCTATGGATGGCGTTTCTCGTAGGTAGACGGGAGCGGATCCATAGTGGTGTACTTGATATGGTGAATGTGTGGACTCGTGTGCGCCACCTCAAAAGAGTTACTTGTAGTCGTAGTTCAGGATAGCCACCGAGTCAAAGCTGGCTTGCTGCAGTCAAACTCCACCACCCCCTTTTGATAATGATGCATATGTAGTTAGTTCTGATGTAAGTCTTGCTGAGTACAATTGTACTCACGTTTGCTTATTTTATGTTTTGCAGAGAGACGTCAGTCTCTCTAGTAGTTCCGCTTGGACTTCGACGTTTAGCTTGTTACCTCAGCTACGATCTTGTGCCTCGGCAGGATCTGGTAGATAGTCAGGCTTCTCAGCCTTTTTCATTTATAGTTATGCGTACCCTGACATGTCTAGCTTCCGCTTGTGTTTTGACTTGTATGCTCAAGTGTTGGGTCATGAGACCCATGTTTGTAATATCTCGCTCTTGGAGCCTAATGAATAATATCTGAGTCGTAGAGTTATGTTGTGATGCCACGTCGTATTTACATATATTGAGCATATTGTGTGTATGTTTGAACTGCTTGGTATGTGTGGGATCCGACAAACTAGTTGTTTATCCTTGGCAGCCTCTCATATGGGGAAATGTAGTCTCGTGCCTCGGCGATAGTAGTCCGCTTCTGCCAGTTCACGAGTCCTGCTAGCCCAAACTCTACCGCTTGGACACTTGATCGCGCGGCATGTGTTTCACTTCGTTCCTATGTCTGTCCCTTCGGGGAAATGTCACGCGGTGGTATTCGGAGTCCTGCCTAGCCTGCTACAGCCGGATACCGGAGTCCTGTTAGCCCAGTGCTACAGCCCGAATATATACGTTGATGACCGACATGTTCGATGTGATTCATGTATGCCTGTCCCCATAGGTTAGCGCCGCTTTGGGTTCACGACTAGCCATGTCGGCCCGGTTCTTTGTCATATGGATGCTAGCGACACTATCATATCGTGAGCCAAAAGACGCAAACGGTCCCGGCCATGGTAAGGCGACACCTGTGGGAATACCGTGCGTGAGGCCGCAAAGTGATATGATGTGTTACATGCTAGATCGGTGTGACTTAGGATCGGGGTCCTGACACTCACAAATACCGACAGGTATAGCAGTTGATTTATCAGCCATTTGCAAAGATATTTCAGTAGGTGTCAACTTATTCAAGTCAAGTCTACGATATAAAGAGAGAGGCATAACGCTAACACCGGCTCCAAGATCACATAAAGCAGTTTTAATATAATTTCTCTTAATGGAGCAAGGTATAGTAGGTACTCCTGGATCTCCAAGTTTCTTTGGTATTCCACCCTTAAAAGTATAATTAGCAAGCATGGTGGAAATTTCAGCTTCCGGTATCTTTCTTTTATTCGTAATAATATATTTCATATACTTAGCATAAGGATTTGTTTTGAGCACATCAGTCAACCGCATACGCAAAAAGATAGGTCTAATCATTTCAGCAAAGCGCTCAAAATCCTCATCATCCTTCTTCTTGGATGGTTTGGGAGGAAAAGGCATGGGTTTCTGAACCCATGGTTCTCTTTCTTTACCATGTTTCCTAGCAACAAAGTCTCTCTTATCATAATGTTGATTCTTTGATTGTGGGTTATCAAGATCAACAACAGGTTCAACTTCTACATCATTATCATTACTAGGTTGAGCATCATCATGAACATCATCATTAACATTTTCACTAGGTTCATGTTCATTACCAGATTGTGTTTCAGCATCAGACATAGAGATATCATTTGGATTCTCAGGTGGTTCAACAATAGGTTGACTAGAAGTTTGCAAAGTCCTATCATTTTTCTTTTTCTTCCTTTTAGAAGAACTAGGTACATCAATATTATTTCTCTGAGAATCTTGCTCGATTCTCTTAGGGTGGCCTTTAGGATACAAAGGTTCCTGAGTCATTCTACCAGTTCTAGTAGCCAATCTAACAGCATAATCATTTTTCTTACTATTCATTTTATCAAGCACTTCTTTCTGAGCTTTAAGTACTTGTTCTACTTGAGTGGTAACCATAGAAGCATGTTTTCTAACAAGTTTAAGTTCACCTCTAATATCAGCCATATAATCACCCAAGCGTTTAATCATAAAGGTATTCTGTTTTAATTGTCTACCAAAATAAGCATTAAAGTTATCTTGCTTAAACATAAAGTCATCAAACTCATCCAAGCACTGACTAGCAATTTTAGTAGGAGGGACTTCAGCTTTATCATATCTATAGAGAGAATTTACCTTTACTACCTGTGTCGGGATACCGGGATCAGGAGGTTCTTCAGTGAATAAGGAATTGAGATCATATACTTCTTCAACAGGCGCTAAATTAAGACCATGTATTTCTTCAATAGGAGGTAAATTCTTAACATCTTCAGCTTTAATACCTTTTTCTTTCATAGATTTCTTTGCCTCTTGCATATCTTCAGGACTGAGAAATAGAACACCTCTCTTCTTCGGAGTTGGTTTAGGAATAGGCTCGAGAATGGCTCTGGAGCTGGCTCAGAGGTGCCCAATTATTTTCATTTGTCAACATATTATTCAATAGAATTTCAGCTTCATCCGTGTTCTTTCCTGAAAAGAGAACCAGCACAACTATCCGTAATCTCTGGAAGCATCGGTTAGTCCATTATAAAAGATATCAAGTATTTCAGGTTTCTTAAGAGGATGATCAGGCAAAGCATTAAGTAACTTGAGAAGCCTCCCCCAAGCTTGTGGGAGACTCTCTTCTTTAATTTGCACGAAGTTGTATATTTCCCTCAAAGCAGCTTGTTTCTTATGAGCAGGGAAATATTTAGCAAAGAAGTAATAAATCATATCCTGGGGACTATGCACACAACCAGGATCAAGAGAATTAAACCATATCTTAGCATCACCCTTTAATGAGAACGGAAATATTTTGAGTATATAAAAGTAACGCGATCTCTCATCATTAGTAAAAAGGGCAGCTATATCACTTAACTTAGTAAGATGTGCCACAACAGTTTCAGATTCATAGCCATAAAAAGGATCAGGTTCAACCAAAGTAATTATATCTGGATCAACAGAAAATTCATAATAATCCTTATCGGGAACACAGATAGGTGAAGTAGCAAAAGCAGGGTCAGGTTTCATTCTGTCTCTAAGAGATTCTTTGTTCCATTTAACTAGCAGCCTCTTAAGTTCATATCTATCTTTACAAGAAAAAATAGCTGCAGAAGATTCCTTATCAAAAAGATAACCCTCAGGAATAGCAGGCATATCTTCATCATCACTCTCATCATCGTATTCAGATTCAATAATTTCTCTTTCTCTAGACCTAGAAATTTGCTCATCAAGAAATTCACCAAGGGGCACAGTAGTATCAAGCATAGAAGTAGTTTCGTCATAAGTATCATGCATAGCAGAAGTGGAATCATCAATAACATGCGACATATCAGAACGAATACCAGAAGCAGGTTTAGGTGTTGCTAGCTTACTCATAACAGAAGGTGAATCAAGTGCAGAGCTAGATGGCAGTTCCTTACCTCCCCTCGTAGTTGAGGGATAAATTTTTGTCTTAGCATCTTTCAAGTTCTTCATAGTGTCCAGCAGATATAAATCCCAAGTGACTCAAAGAATAGAGCTATGCTCCCCAGCAATGGTGCCAGAAAAAGGTCTTGATAACCTACAAGTATAGGGGATCGCAACCGTTTTCGAGGGTAGAGTATTCAACCCAAATTTGTTGATTCGACACAAGGGGAGCCAAAGAATATTCTCAAGTATTAGCAGCTGAGTTGTCAATTCAACCACACCTGGAAACTTAGTATCTGCAGCAAAGTGTTTAGTAGCAAAGTAATATGATAGTGGTGGTAACGGTAACAAAAGTAAAGACATCAAAAGTAATGTTTTTGGTATTTTTGTAGTGATTGTAACAGTAGCAGCGAAAAAGTAAATAAGCGAAGACCAGTATATGGAAAACTCGTAGGCACCGGATTAGCGATGGATAATTATGCCGGATGTGGTTCGTCATGTAACAGTCATAACATAGGGTGACACAGAACTAGCTCCAATTCATCAATGTAATGTAGGCATGTATTCCGAATATAGTCATACGTGCTTATGGAAAAGAACTTGCATGACATCTTTTGTCCTACCCTCTCGTGGCAGCGGGGTCCTATTGCTAAGGGATATCAAGGCCTCCTTTTAATAGAGAACCGGAACAGAGCATTAGCACATAGTGAATACATGAACTCCTCAAACTATGGTCATCACCGGGAGTGGTCCCGATTATTGTCACTTCGGGGTTGCCGGATCATAACACATAGTAGGTGACTATAGAATTACAAGATAGGATCTAGAACACACATATATTCATGAAAACATAATAGGTTCAGATCTGAATTCATGGCACTCGGGCCCTAGTGACAAGCATTAAGCATAGCAAAGTCATAGCAACATCAATCTCAGAACATAGTGGATACTAGGGATCAAACCCTAACAAAACTAACTCGATTACATGATAAATCTCATCCAACCCATCACCGTCCAACAAGCCTACGATGGAATTACTCACGCACGACGGTGAGCATCATGAAATTGGTGATGGAGGATGGTTGATGATGACGACGACGATGAATCCCCTCTCCGGAGCCCGAACAGACTCGGATCAGCCCTCCAGAGAGATTAGGGCTTGGCGGCTCTCGTGTCGTAAAACGCGATGATTTCTTCTCTCAGATTTTTTCTCCCGAAAGCCAATAAATAGAGTTTGGGTTGGCGTCGGAAGGTTTCGAGGGGCCCACGAGGTAGGGGCGCGCCCGGGGCGCCCCCACCTCGTGGACAGGGTGTGGGCCCCTGGTCTTCATCTTTGGCGAGCATTTTTTATTATTTATTCTAAGATATTCCGTGGAGTTTCAGGTCATTCCGAGAACTTCTGTTTTCTGCACATAGAAAACAACGTCAGTCCGGGTTAGTTCCATTCAAATCATACAAGTTAGAGTCCAAAACAAGGGCAAAAGTGTTTGGAAAAGTAGATACGACGGAGACGTATCAGCGAGTGGCTCTGATGCATCACAGGCCAATGTATACAAGCATATGCGCGGGGCACGTACCGAGATCGGCCACCTGAACAAGTCCAAGAAAAAGAAATATCCGGCTGGTACAACTTATGACATCATGGTAAGCAGTATGACTATACAAGTCCAAGCACATGTCGGTCTTAGCCACTTCATCCAACAATACCACCGAATCAAAGTATGACATGCTGGTAAGCAGTATGACTATTATCGCCCACAACTCTTTGTGTTCTACTCGTGCATATAACATCTACACATAGACCTGGCTCGGATGCCACTGTTGGGGAATGCAGTATTTCAAAAAATTTACCTACGATCACGCAAGATCTATCTATGTGGTGCATAGAAAAGAGCGGGAGAGTGTGTCCACGTACCCTCATAGAACGAAAGCGGAAGCGTTAAGTAACGCGGTTGATGTAGTCGAACGTCTTCGTGATCCATCCGATCAAGTACCGAACGCACGACACCTCCGCGATCTGCACACGTTCAACTCGGTGATGTCCCTCGAACTCTTGATCCAGCTGAGGTTGACGGAGAGTTCCATCAGCACGACGGTGTGGTGACGGTGTTGATGAAGTTACCGACGCAGGGCTTCGCCTAAGAACTACAACGATATGACCGAGGTGGAAATCTGTGGAGGGAGTCACCGCACACGGCTAATATCAACTTTGATGTCTTCTAGGGTGCCCCCTCCCCATGTATATAAAGGAGGGAGGGGGAGGCCGGCCGGCCCTCATAGGCGCGCCAAGGGGGGAGGAATCCTCCTCCTAGTAGGAGTAGTACTACCCCCTTTCCTGGTCCTACTAGGAGAAGAAGGAAGGAGGGGGAAAGAGAAGGAAGGAGGGGGCACCGCCCCTCCCCCTAGTCCAATTCGGACTAGGCCCATGGGGGCGCGCGCGGCCAGCCCTTGGAAGCCCCTCTCTCTCTCCCCTAGGCCCAATAAGGCCCATTACTTCTCCTGTGGTTCCGATAACCCTTCCGGCACTCCGATATTTATCCGGTGATTCCCGTAACTCATCTGGTGTCCGAATAACATCATCCAATATATCATTCTTTATGTCTCGACCATTTCGAGACTCCTCGTCAGGTCCGTGATCACATTCGGGACTCCTAACTACCTTCGATACATCAAAACACATAAACTCATAATACCGATTGTCATCGAACGTTAAGCGTGCGGACCCTACGGGTTCGAGAACTATGTAGACATGACCGAGACTCATCTCCGGTCAATAACCAATAGCGGAACCTGTATGCTCATATTGGCTCCCACATATTCTACGAAGATCGTTATCGGTCAAACCGCATAACAACATACGTTGTTCCCCTTCTCATCGGTATGTTACTTGCCCAAGATTCGATCGTCGGTATCTCAATACCTAGTTCAATCTCGTTACCGGCAAGTCTCTTTACTCGTTTTGTAATGCATCATCCCGAAACTAACTCATTAGTCACATTGCTTGCAAGCTTTATAGTGATGTGCATTACCGAGAGGGCCCAGAGATACCTCTCCGACAATCGGAGTGACAAATCCTAATCTCGATCTATGCCAACTCAACAAACACCATCGGAGACACCTGTAGAGCATCTTTATAATCACCCAGTTACGTTGTCATGTTTGATAGCACACTAAGTGTTCCTCCGGTATTCGGGAGTTGCATAATCTCATAGTCATAGGAACATGTATAAGTCATGAAGAAAGCAATAGCAATAAAACTTAACGAGCATTTATGCTAAGCTAACGGATGGGTCTTGTCCATCACATAATTCTGCTAATGATGTCACCCCGTTCATCAAATGATAACACATATCTATGGTCAGGAAACTTAACCATCTTTGATTAACGAGCTAGTCTAGTAGAGGCATATTAGGGACACTTTGTTTTGTCTATGTATTCACACATGTATCAAGCTTCTGGTTAATACAATTCTAGCATGAATAATAAACATTTATCATGATATAAGGAAATAAAATAATAACTTTATTATTGCCTCTAGGGCATATTTCCTTCAGTCTCCCACTTGCACTAGAGTCAATAATCTAATTCACATCGCCATGTGATTTAACACCAATAGTTCACATCACCATGTGATTAACACCCATAGTTCACACCGCCATGTGACCAACACTCAAAGGATTTACTAGAGTCAATAATCTAGTTCACATCGCTATGTGATTAACACCCAAGAGCACTAAAGTGTGATCATGTTTTGCTTGTGAGATAAATTTAGTCAACGGATCTGCCACATTCAGAGCCGTATGTATTTTGCAAATTTCTATGTTTATAATGCTCTGCACGAAGCTACTCTAGCTAATTTCTCCCACTTTCAATATGTATCTAGATCGAGACTCAGAGTCATCCAGATCGGTGTCAAAGCTTGCATCAACGTCTTTACGACGAACTCTTTATCACCTCTATAACCGAGAAATATTTCCTTAGTCCTCTAAGCATAATTTTGACCAATGTCTAGTGATGTACTCCTAGATAACTATTGTATTCCCTTGCCAAACTCAGGGCAGGGTATACAATAGGTCTAGTACACAGCATGGCATACTTATAGAACCTATGGCTGAGGCATAGGGAATGAATTTCATTTTCTTTCTATTTTCTACCATGGTCGTGTTTTGAGTCTTACTCAACTTTACACCTTCCAATACAGGCAATAACTACTTCTTTGACAATTCCATTTTGAACTACTTCAAAAACTTGTCAAGGTATGTACTCATTGAAAAATCTTATCAAGCGTCTTGATCTATCTCTATAGATCTTGATGCCTAATATGTAAGCAGCTTCACCGAGGTCTTTCTTTGAAAAACTCCTTTCAAACACTCCTTTATGCTTTCCAGAAAATTCTACATCATTTCCGTTCAACAATATGTCATTCACATATACTTATCAGAAAGGCTGTAGTGCTCCCATTCACTTTCTTGTAAATACAGGCTTCACGACAAGTCTGTATAAAACTATATGCTTTGATCAACTCATCAAAGCGTATATTCCAACTCCGAGATGCTTGCACCAGTCCATAAATGGATCGCTGGAGCTTACACACTTTGTTAGCATCCTTTGGATTGATAAAACCTTCGGGTTGCATCATATACAACTCTTCTTCCAGAAATCCATTCAGGAATGCAGTCTTTACATCCATTTGCCAAATTTCATAATCATAAAATGCGGCAATTGCTAACATGATTTGGATGGACTTAAGCATCGCTACGGCTGAGAAGGTCTCATCGTAGTCAATTCCTTGAACTTGTCGAAAACCTTTCGCAACAAGTCGAGCTTTGTAGACAGTAACATTACCGCCAGCGTCAGTCTTCTTCTTGAAGATCCATTTATTCTCTATGGCTTGCCGATCATCGGGCAAGTCAACCAAAGTCCACACTTTGTTCTCATACATGGATCCCATCTCAGATTTCATGGCCTCAAGCCATTTCACGGAATCCGGGCTCATCATCGCTTCCTCATAGTTCGTAGGTTCGTCGTGGTCAAGTAACATGACCTCCAAAACAGGATTACCGTACCACTCTGGTGCAGATCTTACTCTCGTTGACCTACGAGGTTCGGTAGTAACTTGATCTGAAGTTACATGATCATCATCATTAGCTTCCTCACTAATTGGTGTAGTAGTCACATGAACTGATTTCTGTGATGAACTACTTTCCAATAAGGGAGCAGGTACAATTACCTCATCAAGTTCTACTTTCCTCCCACTCACTTTTTTCGAGAGAAACTCCTTCTCTAGAAAGGATCTATTCTTAGCAACGAATGTCTTGCCTTCGGATCTGTGATAGAAGATGTACCCAACAGTTTCCTTTGGGTATCCTATGAAGACACATTTCTCTGGTTTGGATTCAAGCTTATCAGGTTGAAACTTTTTCACATAAGCATCACAGCCCCAAACTTTAAGAAATGACAACTTAGGTTTCTTGCTAAACCACAGTTTATTTGGTGTCGTCTCAACAGATTTAGATGGTGCCCTATTTAACGTGAATGCAGCTGTCTCTAATGCATAACCCCAAAACGATAGTGATAAATCAGTAAGAGACATCATAGATCACACCATATCTAATAAAGTACGGTTACAACGTTCGGACACACCATTACGCTGTGGTGTTCCAGGTGGCGTGAGTTGTGAAACTATTCCACATTGTTTTAATTGAAGACCAAACTTGTAACTCAAATATTCGTCTCCGCGGTCAGATCGTAGAAACTTCATTTTGTTGTTACGATGATTTTCCACTTCAATCTGAAATTCTTGGACCTTTTCAAATGTTTTAGACTTATGTTTCATCAAGTAGATATACCCATATCTTCTCAAATCATCTATGAAGGTTAGAAAATAACGATACCCGCCGCGAGCCTTAACACTCATCAGACTGCATACATTAGTATGTATTATTTCCAATAAGTCAGTTTCTCGCTCCATTGTTCCAGATAACGGAGTCTTAGCCATCTTGCCCATGAGGCATGGTTCGCAAGCATCAAGTGATTCCAAAAGCCCATCGGCATGGAGTTTCTTCATGCGCTTTACACCAATATGACCTAAACGGTAGTGCCACAAATAAGTTGCACTATCATTATTAACTTTGCATCTTTTGGCATCAATATTATGAATATGTGTATCACTACGATCAAGATTCAATAAACCATTTATATTGAGTGTATGACCATAGAAGGTTTTATTCATGTAAATAGAACAACAATTATTCTTTGACTTAAATGAATAACCATATTGCAATAAACACGATACTATCATATTCATGCTCAACGCAAACACCAAATAACATTTATTTTAGGTTCATCACTAATCCCGAAGGTAAGGGGAGTGTGCGATGGTGATCTTATCAACCTTGGAATCACTTCCAACACACATCATCACCTCGCCCTTAACTAGTCTCGGTTTATTTTGCAACTCCCGTTTTGAGTTACTACTCCTAGCAACTGAAACCAGTATCAAATACTGAGGGGTTGCTATAAACACTAATAAAGTACACATCAATAAAATGTATATCAAATATACCTTTGTTCACTTTGCCATCCTTCTTATCCGCCAAGTATCTAGGGCAGTTCCACTTCCAATGACCATTTCCTTTGCAGTAGAAGCACTCAGTTTCAGGCTTGAGTCTAGCTTTGAGCTTCTTCATGGGAGTGTCAACTTGCTTGCCATTCTTCTTGAAGTTCCCTTTCTTTCCCTTGCCCTTTTACTTGAAATTAGTGGTCTTGTCAACCATCAACACTTGATGCTTTTCTTGATTTCTACCTTCGCTGATTTCAGCATCACGAAGAGCTTGGGAATCGTTTTCGTCATCCCTTGCATATTATAGTTCATCATGAAATTCCAGTAACTTGGTGACAGTGAATAGAGAACTTTGTCAATCACTATCTTATCTGGAATATTAACTCCCACTTGATTCAAGCGATTGTAGTACTTAGACATTCTGAGCACATGCTCACAGGTTGAGCTATTCTCCTCCATCTTGTAGGCAAAATATTTGTCAGAGGTCTCGTACCTCTCGACTCGGGCATGAGTCTGAAATACAATTTTAAGCTCTTGGAACATCTTATATGTTCCGTGGCATTCAAAACGTTTTTGAAGTCCTAGTTCTAAGCCGTAAAGCATGGTGCACTAAACTAGTAGTCATCATACCAAGCTTTGCCAAACGTTCATAACGTCTGCATCTCCTCCTGGAATAGGTCTGTCACCTAGCGGTGCATCAAGGACATAATTCTTCTATGCAACAATGAGGATAATCCTCAGATCACGGACCAAGTCCGCATCATTGGTACTATCATCTTTCAACTTATTTTTCTCTAGGAACATAAAAAAAATGAACGGGGAGCTACATCGTGAGCTATTGATCTACAACATAGTTATGCAAAAACTATTATGACTAAGTTCATGATAAATTAAAGTTCAATTAATCATATTACTTAAGAACTCCCACTTAGATAGACATCCCTCTGGACATCTAAATGATCATGTGATCCATATCAACTAAACCATGTCCGATCATCACGTGAGATGGAGTAGTTTTCAATGGTGAACATCACTATGTTGATCATATCTACTATATGATTCACGTTCGACCTTTCGGTCTCAGTGTTCCGAGGCCATATCTGCATATGCTAGGCTCATCAAGTTTAACCCGAGTATTCCGCGTGTGCAAAACTGGCTTGCACCCGTTGTATATGAACGTAGAGCTTATCACACCCGATCATCACGTGGTGTCTCTGCACGAAGAACTGTCGCAACGGTGCATACTCAGGGAGAACACTTATACCTTGAAATTTTAGTAAGGGATCATCTTATAAAGCTACCGTCATACTGAGCAAAATAAGATGCATAAAATATAAACATCACATGCAATCAAAATATGTGACATGATATGGCCATCATCATCTTGTGCCTTTGATCTTCTCCAAAGTACTGTTATGATCTCCATCGTCACCGGCATGACACCATGATCTCCATCATCTTGATCTATATCAATGTGTCGTCACATGGTTGTCTCGCCAACTATTGCTTTTGCAACTATTGCTATGGCATAGCGATAAAGTAAAGCAATTATATGTCACTTGCATCTTATGCAATAAAGAGACAACCATAAGGCTCCTGCCAGTTGCCGATAACTTTAACAAAACATGATCATCTCATACAAGAATTTATATCTCATCACGTCTTGACCATATAACATCACAACATGCCCTGCAAAAACAAGTTAGACATCCTCTACTTTGTTGTTGCAAGTTTTACGTAGCTGCTATGGGCTTAGCAAGAACCGTTCTTACCTACGCATCAAAAAACCACAACGATTTTTCGTCAAGTGTGCTGTTTTAACCTTCAACAAGGACCGGGCGTAGTCACACTCGACTCAACTAAAGTTGGAAAAACTGACACCCACTAGCCACCTATGTGCGAAGCACGTCGGTAGAACCAGTCGCGCGTAATCGTACGCGTAATGTCGGTCTGAGTCGCTTCATCCAACAATACCGCCGAATCAAAGTATGACATGCTGGTAAGCAGTATGACTATTATCGCCCACAACTCTTTGTGTTCTACTCGTCCATGTAACATCTACGCATAGACCTGGCTCGGATGCCATTGTTGGGGAACGCAGTATTTCATTTTTTTACCTATGATCACGCAAGATCTATCTATGCGATGCATAGCAACGAGCGGGAGAGTGTGTCCACGTACCCTCGTAGACCGAAAGCAGAAGCGTTAAGTAACGCGGTTGATGTAGTCGAACGTATTGGCATTCCAACCAATCAAGTACCGAACACACGACACCTCCGCGATCTGCACACGTTCAGCTCGGTGACGTCCCTCGAACTCTTGATCCCGCTGAGGTTGAGGGAGAGTTCCGTCAGCACGACGGCGTGGTGACGGTGTTGATGAAGTTACCGACGCAAGGCTTCGTCTAAGCACTACGACGATATGGTCGAGGCGGAAATCTGTGGAGGGGGTCACCGCACACGGCTAAGATCAACGTTGATGTCTTCTAGGGTGCCCCCCTCCCCATGTATATAAAGGAGGGAGGAGGAGGCGGGCCGGCCCTCATAGGCGCGCCAAGGGGGGAGGAATCCTCCTCCTAGTAGGAGTAAGACTCCCCCCTTTCCTAGTCCTACTAGGAGAAGAAGGAAGGAGGGGGAAAGAGAAGGAAGGAGGGGGCGTGATACGTCTCCAACGTATCTATAATTTTTGATTGTTCCATGCTATTATATTATCTGTTTTGGATGTTTAATGGTCTTTATTATACACTTTTATATTATTTTTGGGACTAACCTACTAACCAAAGGCCCAGTGCAAATTGTTTTTTTTGCCTATTTCAGTGTTTCGCAGAAAAGGAATATCGAACGGAATCCAAACGGAATGAAACCTTCGGGAGAGTGATTTTTGGAACATACGCAATCCAGGAGACTTGGAGTGGACGTCAAGAAAAGAAACGAGGATGCCACGAGGTAGGAGGGCGCGCCCAGGGGGGTAGGCGCGCCCCCACCCTCGTGGGCCCCTCGTGGCTCCCTTGACCGACTTCTTTCGCCTATATATACTCATATACCCTGAAAACATCCGAGAGCACCACCAAACCCTATTTCCACCACCGCAACCTTCTGTATCCGTGAGATCCCATCTTGGGGCCTTTTCCGGCGCTCCGCCGGAGGGGGAATCAGTCACGGAGGGCTTCTACATCAACACCATAGCCTCTCCGATTATGTGTGAGTAGTTTACCACAAACCTTCGGGTCCATAGTTATTAGCTAGATGGCTTCCTCTGTCTGTTTGGATCTCAATACAAAGTTCTCCTCAATCTTCTTGGAGATCTATTCGATGTAATTATTTTTGCGGTGTGTTTTGTCGAGATTCGATGAATTGTGGGTTTATGATCAAGATTATCTATGAACAATATTTGAACCTCCTCTGAATTCTTTTATGTATGATTTGTTATCTTTGCAAGTCTATTCGAATTATCAGTTTGGTTTGGCCTACTAGATTGATCTTTCTTGCAATGGGAGAAGTGCTTAGCTTTGGGTTCAATCTTGCGTGTCCTTTCCCAAAGGACAGCAGGGCAGCAAGGAACGCATTGTATTGTTGCCATCGAGGATAAAAAGATGGGGTTTATATCATATTGCTTGAGTTTATCCCTCTACATCATGTCATCTTTCCTAATGCGTTACTCTGTTCTTATGAACTTAATACTCTAGATGCATGCTGGATAGTGGTCCATGTGTGGAGTAATAGTAGTAGATGCAAAATTGTTGCGGTCTACTTATCGCGGATGTGAAGCCTATATACATGATCATGCCTAGATATTCTCATAATTATGCACTTTTTTATCAATTGCTCGACAGTAATTTGTTCACCCACCGTAATACTTATGCTATCTTGAGAGAAGCCACTAGTGAAACCTATGGCCCCCGGGTCTATTTTCCATCATATAAGTTTCCAATCTATTTTACTTTGCAATCTTTACTTTCAATCCATATCATAAAAATTACCAAAAATATTTATCTTATTATCTCTATCAGATCTCACTTTTGCAAGTGGTCGTGAAGGGATTGACAACCCCTTTATCGCGTTGGTTGCAAGGTTCTTATTTGTTTGTGTAGGTACGAGGCGACTTGCGTGTAGTCTCCTACTGGATTGATACCTTGGTTCTAAAAAACCGAGGGAAATGCTTATGCTACTTTGCTGCATCACCCTTTCCTCTTCAAGGGAAAATCAACGCAGTGCTCAAGAGGTAGCAGGGCACTGCCCCTCCCCCTAGTCCAATTCGGACTAGGTCCATGAGGGGGGGGGGCGGCCAGCCCTTGGCATCCCCCCTCTCTCCCCTAGGCCCAATAAGGCCCATTACTTCTCCGGTGGTTCCGATAACCCTTCCGGCACTCTGATATTTATCCGGTGACTCCCGGAACTCATCCGGTGTACGAATAACATCGTCCAATATATCATTATTTATGTCTCGACCATTTCGAGACTCCTCGTTATGTACGTGATCACATCCGGGACTCCGAACTACCTTCGATACATCAAAACACATAAACTCATAATACCGATCGTCATCGAACGTTAAGCGTGCGGACCCTACGGGTTCGAGAACTATGTAGACATGACCGAGACTCATCTCCAGTCAATAACCAATAGCGGAACCTGGATGCTCATATTGGCTCCCGCATATTCTACGAAGATCTTTATCGGTCAAACCGCATAACAACATACGTTGTTCCCTTTGTCATCGGTATGTTACTTGCCCGAGATTCGATCGTCGGTATCTCAATACCTAGTTCAATCTCATTACCGACATGTCTCTTTACTCGTTCCGTAATGCATCATCCCGTAACTAACTCATTAGTCACATTGCTTGCAAGGCTTATAGTGATGTGCATTATCGAGAGGGCCCAGAGATACCTCTCCGACAATCGGAGTGACAAATCCTAATCTTGATCTATGCCAACCCAACAAACACCATCGAGACACCTGTAGAGCATCTTTATAATCATCCAGTTACATTGTGACGTTTGATAGCACACTAAGTGTTCCTTTGGTATTCGGGAGTTCCATAATCTCATAGTCATAGGAACATGCATAAGTCATGAAGAAAGCAATAACAATAAAACTTAACGATCATTTATGCTAAGCTAACGGATGGGTCTTGTCCATCACATAATTCTCCTAATTATGCGACCCCGTTCAGCAAATGACAACACATGTCTATGGTCAGGAAACCTAACCATCTTTGATTAGCGAGCTAGTCTAGTAGAGGCATACTAGGGACACTTTGTTTTGTCTATGTATTCACACATGTATCAAGTTTTCGGTTAATACAATTATAGAATGAATAATAAAAATTTATCATGATATAAGGAAATAAAATAATAATTTTATTATTGCCTCTAGGGCATATTTCCTTCACCAACCTGTTTAGTTACTGCCTTGCACAGGTCATTAACCACTTTGGCAATCCTTCCCTTTTTCTGCATCTGCACAAAAAAAGATACAGTACTGATTCAATTAGAAAACATTTTTAAAAAGAAATTGTTGGCAACTGATCCAAACTCCTCTATGCAAAGACTTACTTGCGGATTGTAGGTTAGTGGCAACTTGGATGCCACAAAAGCTTCAGCTTGCAAAAGACCACCAAACAGTGGTGTCTGCTCCGTGCCCCTATACTCCTCTTTAAGCTGATGTGAAAAAGAGAAAAAGAAAAGAACATGGTTATCAAGCAGATTTTGTGTTGAACGAAAACCAATTGTTATAACCTGTGCAACTACAACAAAATGCTGGGCTGACTGGATTCTACATATATGCAACTGCACAAACCAAAAAAACTGTGCAACCCACAGGACAACTAAAAATGGTTCTGCCAACTGATGTCACACATCTGTGCAACAAGATAAGTAAAACTGTGCAACTTGAAACAGATGATGTGCCATTTAAAAATGAACATATGTCCAGATGCCAAACTAAAGCTACAAGCTATGCAACTACAGGCATTATTGTGCCAAATGATCACAGTTTTTGTGCAACTACCAAAAAGTGTCGAAAGCTGATCTCAAATGCGTATGTGCAGCTACCAAGGAATTAAAACTGAGCAGAAATGAATAGAACATAAAAAGAGCCACTGTTGGAAAAAAAAGAGAACTCACTTGTAATTTGCCGAACACACCAGGAGAGATCGAGTCCTTCTTGATCACCTTGGCAATTAGGCTACTATCCCATGCATTCGCTTGTATTGCGCAGTTGCTTACTGGGATATCATGAACGAGCGCATCAAGGTATAGGATCTGCCACTGAACCAAAAAAGCAAACCCAACTTCAGTTATTATGAGGAGTATTTCAGAAACTATAACTGCACAAACAAGAAAAACACATGGAGTGCTAGTTTTCACTCACCATCAAGTGATACAAGCAGCAACAAACAACTTTCTTGTTCTAGTCCATGTTCCGAAAAGCTTCATTTATGTGTTCTGCTACAAAGAGGCAGATGTTTGTGTTCTTGAGCATTTCATGGTCTAGCACAAGTCCGTAGCACTTTGGGCTCAACTTCAGGGTTGTGGTTGGTGCTAGAAAAGTGCTAAATGCAACCGCAAGCCAGGCCATAAAGAACGTGTCATCTGTTCTTCCCGCCATCTTATATTTACTAATTGGAGGCACCATTCAAGTACTCTCATTAATCCACATCATTAGTATTAATTACACCGTTGGATTGTAGAATATACGTTCAGGATAAAAGGAAAACATTCGTAACATAGATGGTCCCGATGTCACATAAAAAAAGCATATGACACGTCCAACCTTAGTGAATCAAAAAGAACGTCAAAAAAAGGAAGCCTCCAACAGTCCAATCCAACGGAAAAAGGGGACAAACTCCACGATGCATGAATAAATTTTTGGCCAAGTAAAATGTAGCTGGACTCCTATACATGATCGCCCATAATAAACAAAACAATGTACAGCGTGACACAACTAGAAAAGAGACATCGTATACATGATCGCCCGTAAATAAACAAAATAACAGACGTACGTGTGACTCGATCCAATTTATCAAAACAAAAGACGAACGACTAAAAAACATGAGCAGCGTCCCTTAAAAATAGTGTACAACGTCATGCAAGAAAAAAGAAAGATGTGCAGCGTCCTATCATGCATGTTTTCCCCGCACGTTTCCTTTGTTGAAAAAAAATCACCCACACGTGACTAGATCTAATCTGTCAAAAAGAAAGATGAATGACTAAAAAAATATGAAGAGCGTCCAGTAAACAAAACAATGTACTGCATCCCGTCAAAAAGAAAAAAAGATGCCGAGTGTCCTATCATGCATGTTCTCCTAGAAGCACGCTTCCTTTCTTGAAATAAATGACCCACACGTGACTCGATCTAATAATCTGTCAAAAGAAATGATGAACCGCGTCCTGATAAAAAAATGCAGCGTCCCGTCTCAAAAAAAAATTACAGGGTCCTATCATGTTCTCCAAAGGAAAGCCATACTTATGTCGCATCTGATTGATTTCAATTCAATAAACTCTCCTGAGTGATTTCGAATCCAAAGAAAGAAAAACACATCCGCTTGCTGCCGTAAAACCGCTTTTCCTAATCCTCCGCGTTGACACGCCGTCTATTCTTCAGGGCATCAACGCTGCCCTTAGTATTCTATCAATCACTGGAATCGATCTAAAAAAGAGGTATAGTTCAATCCATCTTCTCCTGCTATCCTGCTCTGATCATGTTTCTCAACCATGGAAAACACGATTGCCATTATCCATCGAACCTCGATGATGTTGCTTACTACTCATGAGTGGTTCTAGAGTAGTAGGAAATAATCTAAGTATGTATGTACATAGTACTTTAACATCAAAGAGTCATGCCGATTGTAAAACAAATCGATTGATAAATGCCTCAGTTATTCCTCAGAGCATGAAAGCAGAAGCAATGAGAAGTAAGGCACATGAGAATAGGCAACCTTGATCAACTGCTCCAATAACATCCTCCTGTACGCCGCCGGGTGCCAGCCACATCGAGTGTCTCCAAATGTGACGCGTCGGTTATATCTGATGTCTCTCGATGCGAAATACAGATCATGCATGCAGATCGGCCAATGTGCTACTACTAAACTTGCGTGAAGTGTGCGTCTGCTATTGTCCAATCTGCATGTAGATATGGTTCGTTCCAAAATGCGTTTATAACTTATAAATGGTACGTATATTTCTTTTTAATTTACTATACTCATGATGAATAAATGAGTGGTGACCTATATTTTTTTCTTTGAGCATGGGTTCGCATGATTCTTCCAAGTATGGAATATATATATTCCGATACTTAATCAATTTTCTTTTAAAGATTTGTTATAGTACGTGTAAAACCAAATTGATTTCTATGTGTGCATATATTAAGATAATCATATATTTTACCGAGTTATGGTTATATATGTTTTTTCGCCTAAAATTTGGGATGTAAAATTTTCCTAGAATTATCATTATTTTGACGATGAGACTTGATTAATTTTTTATTCGAGATTGGGTATTTCCAAAAAAATAAGGGACACTACAAGGGGAAAATTTCTGCAATAGGAAAACATGACAACAATTCAATGATTTTTTTCTAAAAAAACACGATAATTATCTCCCTAAGGTGCAAACAGAGAAACTTCTATCTGTCTAAACTTTACATATGAAGTATGCTATATTACATTGTAAAATGAAGATGATACTACAAATTTTCTATTGATATAGTACTAGCCCGTGCTATAGCACGGGTTGACGACTAGTATCCTTAATCATCTTGCACCATGTACTGATCTGGGGATGAGAATTTCCAGTTATGTTGAAAGCCTCTTCGAATCTCCTAGTTGCATCCTTTTCTACTACATATCTGTCTTTTTGACCCATGTTTGGGAGATCAAATACCCTGTGAACACTGTCGGCATCGACACGGATCCTTCCCCTGCCTGGGAACACCATTTCAGAGCTCTTTGGCTAGTAGGACTGCACCAGGAATTTAGTGAGCTCCGCTGGAAGTGTCTCTGATAAGTTCAAGAGCCCCCCTAACTACCTTGAAACTAGCTCAGACTTCTTTGGCGGGGATAGCGATCTGTTGAACTTTGCAAACCGCCCTGGTGATGCCCTTATCCTACCCGCTTGTGATGGTCGCTCCACATCTTCCCCTGCACCCACCTCAACTCCCTCACCGCTGGCCTATTGATGAGAAAATAAAAATCTTAAACACAAGAAAAAAAACTATACTGAGAAAAAACTAGCAATGATCATTTGGATCAGTATTGCAAAAACTATATAAACATAAAATGGATCATGCAACTAATATGATGTTTTTGTGCAACTATGAAAGCTCATGATGACAATTGAAGACTACCAGTGTGCAACCTGCAAAAAAACTAAGAAAATATACTAGACCTGACAACTACAAAAAGTTCTAGGGGATGTGCAACGATAAGCATGATATTGCAAGAAGATAACATCAACTAAGAAAAAAGGTTTGCAAGAAACTGTTCAACAACTCATAAACACAAAAAAACCACATACCTCAGCATCTGCTACGGAAGATGAGGCAGCTCCTCCAGCAACTGCTGCCGGCACAAATGGTGAGCAGTGATGTCAACTACAAGATGCCAACTCATGTCAACTTCTGCAAAAACTATATTTAGATCAAGATGACCAGTGATGTCAACTACAAGATGGTTATTGAGCAACTATAACAAAATAGTGGTGCGAACGGCTGCATAATTTCATCAGCGTCTAAAAAGCGAGAAACACTCATATTCAAGGATTTACTTACCCTAGTAGATGATTCAGCTCCCCTTGCAACTGCTGCACGTCTAGTCCGCTTTACAACCCGAAACTGATCAACTTCCTAAGAAAATAAAAAACATGGGCATGGAAAAAACAAAAAAATATTATATGACCCAAACAAAACCAAAATAAGGTGCTTGCGTCATCAGCATGCCACTTACCTCAACTTCCTCTCCCTGCTGAACACTATGCGCAGAGCATGGCCGGCGATTAGTAGCACGCTTCGAGTTCCTGCGAAGGGACTGACTTCTAGAACCCTAATTAAGCAACAAAAAAACATGAAAAAAGGACATAAGCATACATGTATAAGTTGAAAATAACTCAAAGACACAGAAAAAATAAAAAAAATACATCTTCTTCATTGCCACCCACATCTCCTTCTATTATAACCATTTTTAGCCTGTGGGGGAAATACAAGAAAAGAAAACATAGTTAGAAGATGTGCAAACAAACTAGAGAAAACATAAAAGGTTTCTTTGATCTGCAGACCTCTACGCATAAGCAGGACACCTAGTGCAAAAACTGTAGAGCATGTGGACAACCAACTACTACAGTGATGCAACCAACTGGGCAGTCAACCTTGTGCAACTGGACAAGATATAAGCCAAATAGTTTCACTAAGGCAAGTAATAACTAGGCAGAAAAATATTTAACTAAAGGCAACCAGCTGAGTATGATAACTTCTGAAATTAGGACAAACAAAAGAAGGACTAGGACAAAAAAGGTGCATAGCCAACTAGAATATATGGACAAGTAGGTGCAGCAGCAGGGCACCTATGGGGGCAAATCGAACACGGAAGCAGAGCAACTTGTGCAACTCAACAGCATATAAACAGCCAACCTAGTACAAAACAGGAAGCAACATAAGCATGACAACTAGTGCAAAAATGCAGAACATGTGGACAACCAGCTAGTATATGGATGCAGCCAACTAAGCAGGCAAATTGTGCAAATAAACAGCATATAGACAACCAACCTAGTGCAAAACAGCAAACCAACTAAGCAGGACAACTAGTGCAAGTGTAGAACATATGGATAACCAACTACTAAAGTGATGCAGCTAACTGAGCAGGCAACTTGTGCAACTGAACATCGTGTAGACACCAAACTAGTACAAACAGTAAGCCAGCTGGGCAAGATAACTGGTGCAACTGCAGAACATAAGGACAGCCAACTACTATATGAATGTAGCCAACTGGATATAATTCTGTGCAACTAATAGAAAATCTCTACCTAAATCTCTGTACAACAACTTCAAATCAGCCAATGCATTGCACACAGCATTGCGCACATCTAACAACAAACAATACAACTTGGAGAAGGACTAGGAATCATGAACAGATCTCAAACCCCTGCACCTTGAACAGCATTACCTATCGCCCTAAAATCACGCAACAGGCGCCGTGGACGTGCATCCCCTGCTACCTATCGACTACCCCGTGCCCTGGCCAATTGCACCTTGCGCCATAGATCCCGACCACCATTGGGTAAGTGCTACCAGAGAGGAGAAAACTCAACCGCATCAAGAGGAGGCATGACCAAAATTGATCATAAGTGGGGGTAGTCCGCGCCGTTCCCGAACCCTAGAAAGCATTCCCCTCACATATCGATGAATCCGCGCCCCACGAGACAGAGAGAGGGAGGAGAAGCATGGAGAAGTCGCGGGCGAGCATACCTCCGACGCCGAGGAGCACCAGCGACCCCCCCACCACCCCCCCCCCAGAGAGCCACCCGCAAGCCACCGCCGACCTGAGGACTCCGCCGCGACTCCCCCGTATCGCGGCCGTTCAGTGGAGAGACTGGCGAGGACGACGACGAAGATGGAATGGGGAGAGAGCACCGCTGCGGGCGGGGGATTTCAGGCATATATTTTGAAACCGCCGCCCACGATCCCCTCTCCTCCCTCCTCTACGGCTTACATGTGGGCCTCCCCACGTCCGAATATGGACAAACCGCCCACGACCGTGGCGTGGGGCCAATCCAGACCAGGTGGCACCTGGCGCACCCGGGCACGATCGCTGGCGCGATCGTGCGGCCAGGACACGGCCGCCCGGTTCGGTTAGTTAGTGTGCGTGCACTTTGAAGGATTTAGGCAAAATTTATTGGATAAATCGTCTGCATAGTATTGATTTTTGCAAGATGAAAAACTACCAATACTTTAGTCAAGAGACTACATTTGGACTGGACCAACCACTCTTTTCCCTGCATGAATTTGATTAATGATTGCCGAGGAAGGTTTCTGAAAGCCGCTAGAGCTGCCCATCCGGAAAAATGGGAAGCTATGAGCAATGAGCGTACTTGGGCCGGGGATGATCCCCTAAGAATGCAAGCCGTCAAACCACGTAATCTTCACCATAACACTGGCAAAAGATTCCAACCACACAAAGAGTCAAACCAACAAAAGCAACATGACACTTCATGGAAAAGAAGGCCCTAGCCATGCTAAGGAGAGCCCAAGGGCTGCCGACTCTTGCTCGGATCTGACGATGACGTGGTGGCCGTCGTCGAAAAGCACTATTAATCGGGCACTACCAAGGGCCACCAGGCAGAGGAGGAGTCTCCTCCATCAGCTCTAGCCACGACGACTGGAAGAGCGAGGGCAGTGGTGGTGAGAAAGGCATGGGTATGACCAGGCTTGACCATAGCTGCAGCAGAAGAGGCAACTTGGCCGTGGCTCCCATTGACCTAAAGATGACATCCACTAGTAGAAAAAGGGCCTATAGTCCCGGTTCATAAGGGCCTTTAGTCCCGGTTCATGAACCGGGACTAAAGGGTCGATACTAATACCTCGCCCTTTAGTCCCGGTTCTATCCAGCCGGGACAGATGGCCTCCACGTGGCCTGTCCGCTGAGCCCAGAGGGAGGGCCTTTGGTCCCGGTTGGTGGCACCAACCGGACCAATAGGCATCCACGCCGTCAGCTTTCTTTGGCTCTGGTTTTGTATTTTTTTTCAAAAGAGGGGGGGGTTTGGGGGTTTTGGGGGTTAATTTAGGTGTTTCATATATTGTGCTATAGCTAGCTAATTAATAGAGAAAAGTGTCCTTTCTTTTGTCCGTGCTTGGTCGACGCTACGTACTATACATACGTATAGAGAGGACTAACTAGACATGCTAGCTAGCTAGTAATTAAGCAAACAGAAGATCGTCATGAACATATATATGCATACAATCGACCACCTCTCCTTCTCCGAGAGATTGGTCGAACAACAAGTTCTCGTATATCTATTCGACACTACCGTCTACATATATACAATAGTTATCTTTTACAATACGGACGCGTGGTCCACATAGTATTCTCCGTCTTCAGCGATCACGTGGTCAAGAAAGAATGCCGCCAATTCCTCTTGAATTGCTCGCATGCGATCTGGTGCTAGGAGTTCATCCCGCTGCCGAAACATCTAATTTTAAGAAAGGGGTCAATACATATATATATATATATATATATATATATATATATATATATATATATATATATATATATATATATATATATATATATATATATATATATGAATGAATGAAACTCAACACAAATGATGGTAATAAAATAAAATTGTGAATATTTTTATTTACGCACTTCAAATTGTTTGTCGGAGTAGCCCCTCTCACAGGTCGTGTGGCGGATGGACTCGCAAACGTAGTATCCACAGAAATCATTCCCTTGTTCCTGCCACAACCACTTTACAAGAAACAGAGGTCAATCAAACTGATAATTATATATAGCAAGCACATGCTAAATGGTATTGATGAAACTAGCGCTTGAATCACTAGGAGATGCGCGTGGAATATGCTACTATATAGTACTTACTTTCGGGTGTCTAAATTGCAGCTTCTTCGGTAGTCCCGGAGCTTTTTTGGTGAATTTTCCCCAAGCCCTGCCATACAAAGAAAACAATTACTTGATATCAGAAATGAACAAAGTTGCTGATATGGTGGATAATGATCGATTTAACTTACTTCTCGAGCAATTCAGTCATTTCCGCATACTCCTTGGGATCTTTTCGTCTCGAGTCTAAGACAGTTACTACTCCCTGCTCAAGCTTAATCTCTAGGAGAATATAGTGGAACCTGCATGCACGCAGCATAACTCATCAATATTACATTTCTATAACCTGGACTAAATAAGGAAACCGAATATGCCACAAGACAGAACACTCACGTGTAGTTGTAAGGAAAGAGTATTGTATTTTGTGTTCATTTATTTCCAACGATCGTAGTAAGTTGGCCTCGGTTTCCTTGGCACGATATTTAACCTCATTTGCATCGATGAGATATGTGTTAATGAACCCAATATCACCCACTTGTTTTTTCTTCATTTCTGCGATCTTCAATCTGCATAATATAGTGAGGATATTTATAAATACATGCAATGAAAGAGCTGAGTTATATAGAGATACTTAATGACAGAAGTAGTACTACTTACGACAGTAGCAGGTGACCGTTGCTTTGTCGATGGCCAATTGATTGAAAAACTGATAGAACTCCTCAAATGGAATAGGCAACAGTTCAATTCCAAGGAGGTCATGCTCCTTTTTAACTCTCAAATACAAAGTATTCCTCCCGTCGGACTCTTTGCAGGTTTTCATGTACCAATCGTGCAATCTTCGCATCATCGTTGTTAGAGAGCTTTCATCTTTGACGAGAGGCTTCCCAGACTCGTATCTTTGTATCTGCACCTCCAAGAAATCAAATTGTACATCGTCGGGCAAGTAATCTTCAGGATTGCCATAACCGGCACCATCCTCGGATCGACGATGTCGCTAGCAGCACCTTGAGCGGGGGCACGATTCCTTCGCTTGTTCGCCGAGCTGGGCAATTTGTTTCCCAGCTCGTCGTTCTTTCATCCTTTGATCACCGACAGTACTTCCCGATCTCTCCGCCGCAAATGCCTTTCCAATAATGCGCTCATAGTTGCCTTTCGGCGGAGACTTGGGTGGTTTTGTCGGGGCAGCAAGTGCGCTTCGCTTTGACCGGATCTACCTTCTCCTCCGGAGGTGGATGTCTCTTTGCTTTCAACCCTTGAAACCAGTCATCCACTTCGTCTCGCGATCTTCGATTTTCCTCCTCGCTCCTCTCGACGGTAACTTCTCCGAGTCTTCAGAGAAGGACCGAATCAGATCTCCTCCCGCCTTTGGCAGTCTTGCTAGACGCCGCAGAGCAGATGGAGCGGATGTCTTCTTTCCTTGCTTACGAGGCGGAGGAGAAGGACTACGACGCCGGAGCAGCCGGAGCGGCGGTGGGTCTCTTCCGCCCTTGCCGACGAGGCGGAGAAGGAAGAGGCGGCTGCCCGGACGCGCGCGGTGCAGGCGGAGAAGGAGACGGAGTGCCGCCACGCGCGGAGAAGGAGCCGGCCGAGTGCCCTGATCGTCACTCGCCGGGAGGAGGAGGCGGTGGAGGAGGCGGAGTGCCCTGACTCGCGGGAGGAGGAGGAGGAGGCGGAGGCGCCCAGTTCGGAAGGTTGATGAGATCCTTCCGCCATAGGCATGGAGTCTTCGAGCGAGAACCCAGCCGATACTCCCTTCACCGTAGGGTGGTCAAGCCGAGCTCCTCAAATCCTCCGTTATTTCATCGACCATCACCTTAGCATATCCTTCGGAATCGGCCGGCAAGTGAAAAGTTGAGTCGGGTTTAGTGGGATAAACAGAGCCAACAGCCGCTTTGAACTTTAAATTGCTCCATTGCGCCATAAGGTGGCAACTTTCAGATCCGTGATAGCATCCACGGATAGCTGGCAGGAGCCGCCAAGGCATGCTGCTCGGCTGAAGCAGCTCGGTGGAAGCCACGCTGCTTCTCCGCCGAGATGGCGGGTAGCTTCGGGAAGCTTCGCAGGTCGCTTTGTTGTGATCGGCTGCTTCTCGTTCCTCTTCTCGCCCTCTAGCCCCATTACCCTTTCGCAGCGCCTGCATTAGGCTCTGCTCCAGTTTCTTCCTCCTCTCATGGGTTTTGTAACCCCTGCGTCCGAAATCCAGCCTTCCACGAAGGGAGCTGGCGTGCCTCGTGTCCGTCCAGTGTGCTCAGGATTCCCGAGGGCCATTGTGAGCTCGTCCTTCTCCCCGTGCAACGAACTTCCCTTGTTGCGCTGCTTCGATATAATGCTTAAGCCTCTTGACTGGTATGTCCAATTGTTCGTCCGTCCCAAATGCACTTCCCGTTATAGGGTCCAAGGATCCGCCGCCTCAAGAACCAAGTCCGCAACGGTCTGCCAGTTCATTGTCTCGGTTCGATCCCTTTATCAAGCAGATCATTCTCAGCCTTGGACCACTTAGGCCGGGCTATGAGGTAGCCACCGACCCGTGCGATGATGAAGCTTCTTCTTCGCAGCATTTCTCTTGTTTGTCGCTGACATCTTTTTACTCTTTTCCGATGTCTTGTAGGCCACAAATGCGGGCCAGACATCTCTGATCTTCTCATATTTGCCCGTGAATTCTGGTGTCTCATTTTTTCGACATACGTATTGAGGTCTTTCTTCCAATTCCTGAATTGTTCTGCCATCTTCTTAAGAGCAAAAGACTTGATTAATGGCTCTATTACTGGCTTCTCCGGATCATCCTCTGGCGGTAGGGTAAAATTTGACTTCAGCTCAGTCCAAAGATCATTTTTCTGCATATCATTGACATAAGGCACCTCGTGGTCTTCGTTCTTAGGCTTATACCATTGGTGGATGCTGATCGATCTTGTCCCTAACCGTAACCCCGCTTGAGCAACAAATGCCTTCTTTGTCCGGTAGGGTTCAATCGGTTGGCCGTCATACGCGATTTGTATGATCTCAAACTTTTCATCCGAGCTCAACTTTTTCTTCGGGCCTCGTCTCTTTACCGGTTGTGCTCGATCCGAGGGCTAGAAAAAGAACAAAGACGAGAGTTAATTAACATGTGTACATATATATATACCAAAACAAAGACGAGAGCTAGTCAAGACAGGCTTAACTAATATATATACCTGGCCGGACTCGGTTTGGTGATCACCGGAGCCGTCCTCACGGTCTACTTCTTGCACCGCATTGGGTCATCGGAGCCATGTAAATCATAGCCAGCTGCTTCTTCACCCTCTCCTTCCGGACCATCGTTATCGACGTTGAGAAACATCATCGAGGAGACGGCATCACTTCCGTGTGCGATTATGTCCTCAACAACGCTTCTTGTACTTCGTCTCGGGGTGTCCATAGTTTCTACAAATATTTACAACATGGCAATTATTATTCAAACATGACAGATATGGATATATTAGTGCCAACGAGAACTAGCTAGCTAATCACAATAAGGAATCATATTAGTGGCCTCGACGCTGCTTCTCTAGGGTTTGGGGTGGCCTCGACAACGCTTCAAGGGTTAGGGGTGGCCTCGAGAACGCTTCAAGCTAGGAGGGGTACGTATATCGACCCCCCACGTGTTGAAGCTATCGGGAGGGGTCGGCGTTGAACAGTACATCTATGTCCCACAAGTAGGGTAGAGGGTCGTGGATCACCGAAGTGTCGAGGTCAAGGGTCAAGATCGCCGAGGGTCGGGAGGTTGCCTAGTGTCAAAGATTCAACAAAACCATGTCTTCATCATTAGGTAAAATGATGGTGCATGATGGTGCGAAGCTCTCCAAAGTTGTTTTGGAGCGGAGTCCCGGATAGGATAATTAGCTTTTTGGTACAAAGTTCAGCAAAAGGCAAATTATCCTATCCGGACTCCATTCCGTAACAACTTTGAGGACTTCGCACCATCATGCCATGGTTACTTCCGCTAATGATGAAGCCATGGATTTCTTGAATACTTTGACACTATAGGAACCTCGACCTGAAACCTTCGACCCTTGACCCCTTAACGACCCTCGACCCTCTACCCTAGTTCCCGACCCTCGACCCTCGGCGATCCTCGACACACTCGTTATATCGACAACGACGCAACATACATATACATGGGAAAATAATGTTATCGGGGAGGGGTATCGTACCCCCCCTCGTGTCAAAGTTTCTTCTTTCTCCTCTATTCCTTTCTTTCTTCTTCTCCTCTTCTTTTCTTCTTATCCTCGAGAAAGGAAAATAAGGAAAAGGAAGAAAAGAGGAAGAAGGAAGAAGAAGAAGAAGAAGAAAAAAGAAGAAAAAAAGAGGAGAAGAAGAAAAGAATAGAGAGAAGAAGAAAAATAGAAAAAAATTCTATTTTTCTTCTTCTCCTCTATTCCTTTCTTCTTCTCCTATTCTTTTCTTCTTTTCCTCTCATTCTTTTTCTTCTTCTTCCTTCTTCCTTCTTCCTCTTTTCTTCCTTTTCCTTATTTTACTTTTTCCTCTACACTAACCTAATTAAAATGCACTAACCTAATTAAAATTGTAACTTTCTATAAATGAACAAAAACTAAACTAATAAAAATAAAAACATATACATTATAGCCACATACACATATACATCACATATGAACAAAAAAATAAACAAATAAAAATAAAAAAAGCGGGCGGCTCGACGGCGGCGGCTCACAACGGGGCGGCCGGGCGAGGGCGAGGGCGGCGGCGGCGAGGGCGCCGGGACGGCGACGACGGCTCGGGCGGCACGGGCAGGGGGGGCGACGACGGGCTCGGGGCAGCAAGGGCAGGGCGACGAGGACGGCGGGCTCGGGGCGGGCGACGACGGGCTCGGGCGGGCAGGGCAGGGCGTGGCCCGGCAACGACGGGCGCGCGATAACGACGGCGCAGGCGGGCGCGGCGGGCGGCGTCGGGGCAGCGCCTGGCGGTGACGGGCAGGGCGATGACGGGCAGGGCGAAGACGGGCGCGACGACGGCCTCGGGCGGGGCAGCGGACGGCGCCGATCTGGGCAGCTGGCGGCGTCGATGAGCTCAAGGTCGTCGGGGAATCTGGCGAGGAGATGTGAAATTTTCACAAGTCCTGGTTATATAGCAAGGGCATTGGTCCCGGTTGGTGCCTCGACCCGGGACTAATGCCCCCCTTTAGTCCCGGTTGGTGCCACCAACCCGGACCAAAGGCCAATTTTCAGCAGCCCAAAGGGCGGGAAGCGGCGGTTTGGTCCGTTGGTGGCACCAACCGGACTAAAGGGGGGCATTAGACCCGGTTGGTAGCACGACCCGCGACCAATGCCCCCTTTAGTCCCGGTTGGTGCCACCAACCGGGACCAAAGGCCTGTGCTGCCCCGAACCCAAATGTTTAGTCCCACCTCGCTAGTTGAAGGGCGCCGACACTGGTTTATAAGCGCTGGTGTGCGTCCCCTTTCGAGCTCCTCTCAAATGCAGGCTTTCGGGCCTAATCATGCTACTGCTCAGGCCTATTGGGCCTCAAGGGCCTGAATCTCGCCCATGTAGGGTTTCTAGTCGATTCAGGCCGTGGGGGCTAGTAGGTGGCAGTTTTTTTGCTTTATATTTTATTTCCTTTTGCTTTTAGTTTTAGAAAAAATATGAACTTTCTATTAGTGCCATTAGTTTTAAAATTTGAAAACACTTTTTTTGTTTTCTTTGTTGCTTTATTTATTTTATTTTGTTTCTACTTACAACAAAATACTTATTGTTGCTATTTTTATTTTTTCAAGTTTTTTGTTTTGTTTTCTGCATTATTTATTTTCTTTTGGTTTTTTCTTTATTTTTTAATTCTTTTTGCTTTTAGGTCAGCAAAATTATAAACTTTCTGTTAGTGCTTTTAGTTTTAGAAAAATATAAACTTTCTGTTTGTGCCATTAGTTTTAAAATTCAAAAACACTTTTTTGTTTTCTTTGTTGCTTTATTTATTTTATTTTGTTTCTACTTACAACAAAATGCTTATTGTTGCTATTATTATTTTTTTTCAAGTTTTTTGTTTTGTTTCCTGCATTATTTATTTTCTTTTGGTTTTTTGCTTTATTTTTTAATTCTTTTTGCTTATTGTTGCGTCATAATCACGTGGCGATCATGAGACTTTAGGTTCGGAACTTTTCTCTCGACATATTTATTATTCCCTTTATATTCGATTTAGAAGCCGGTCGGGACCTTCATATTGAGCAGGCATTGAAAGAATATTTCTTTCTCTTCTTTCGTAAGAGCGTAGCTGGCGGGACCTTCATATCGCTTCGGAGGCATGCCCTCTTTTTCGCAAGTAAGCGTTGCAGGTCCTCTCGTGCCTCGTGTGTATCTTTTGTCTTCCCATACACGCCCAAGAAGCCTAGCAGGTTCACGCAAAGGTTCTTTGTCACGTGCATCACGTCGATCGAAGAGCGGACCTCTAGGTCTTTCCAGTAGGGTAGGTCCAAAAATATAGATTTCTTCTTCCACATGGGTGCGTGATTCTCAGCGTCATTCGGAACAGCTAGTCCGCCGGGACCCTTTCCAAAGATTACGTGTAAATCATTGACCATAGCAAGTACGTGATCACCGGTACGCATGGCGGGCTTCTTCGTTATCCTTTGGAAGCTTCTTCTTCATTATTTTCAGTAGCTTCTCAAATCCTTTATCAGGCACAGCATTCTCTGCCTTCCACTGCAGCAATTGAGTACGGTACCGAGCTTTGTGTTGCCATCTTCGCAATTGGGGTACAACCCTTTTTGTGATCCTCTAACATGCGATCGAACTTCAGCTTCTCCTTTTGACTTTCGTGATTGTGTCCTTGCATCGACAATGACCCGGCGGAGATCATCATCATGGGGCACATCGTCTGGTTCATCTTGATCTTCAGCAGCTTCGCCCGTTCAGCACACCATCGTGCACATCGTCAGTGCAACTTGATGTTCAAGAGCATCACCGTATTCAGGGGGCACATAGTTGTCATCGTACTCTTCTTCCTCGCCGCCTTCCATCATAACCCCTATTTCTCCGTGCCTCGTCCAAACATTATAGTGTGGCATGAAACCCTTGTAAAGCGGTGGGTGTGAAGGATTTTCCGGTCGAGTAAGACTTCAGATTCCCACATATAGGGCATGGACAACACATAAAACCATTCTGCTTGTTTGCCTCAGCCACTTCGAGAAAAGCATGCACGCCTTAATGTACTCGGAGGTGTGTCTGCCACCGCACATCCATTGCCGGTTCATCTGCGTGCATTATATATAATTATGTGTCAAAAATCATTACGTAACATCATGAATAGATAATTAAATGACCAAATTAATAGAAGTTCATCATCACATAAAAACCAAAGTACATACATAGTTCTCATCTAACAACATAAAGCTCTGCAGAGCATCTAAATTAATTAAACCATACATTGAAACTATGTAAACCATTTCAATGTGAAAACAAATACGATCATAATCGCAACCAAGGTAACAACTGATCCAACGGCATAATGATACCAAGCCTCGGTATGAATGGCATATTTTCTAATCTTTCTCATCTTCAAGCGCATTGCATCCATCTTGATCTTGTGATCATCGATTTACATCCGCAACATGCAACTCCAATATCATCTTCTCCTCCTCAAGATTTTTTATTTTTTCCTTCAAGAAATTGTTTTCTTCTTCAACTAAATTTAACCTCTCGACAATAGGGTCGGTTGGAATTTCCGGTTCAACATCCTCCTAGATAAATAAAGTCTATGTCACGTTGGTCGGCTTAATTTTCATAAACAATAAATGAACCAATAGTTATGAAAAGATAATATATACCACATCCGAATCATAGACAGACGAGGGCCGACGGGCGGATACCAAAACCATCGCACTATATAAGATGCAATAATAAAAGTAAGAAAATAATACAAGTAAGAATATTTTTCCTTTCGTAAAGAAGATAAGAACAAGAGGCTCACCACGGTGGTGCTGGCGATGAGATCGGCGCGGTGATCGACGGCGGTGAAGACGGGACGGGCGTGACGGACCGCTAAACCTAGACAAATATTGAGGAAAATGGAGGTTGGAGGTCGAGCTTGAGAGGAGAAAGCTTAAGTAGTGTGGCTCGGGCATTTCATCGAACACCTCATGTGCATAGGAGGTGAGCTAGAGCACCACAAAGCCCCCTCGCCGGGAAGAGAAAAACAGAGCAATCGGAGTGCTCGCTCATGAGCGAGGGGTATATATAGGCAGCACTATTGGTCCCGGTTCGTGGCATGAACCGGGACTAAAGGAATCCTTTGGTCCCGGTTCATGCCACCACCGGACCAATAGTGGTGGGCCAGGAGCCAGACCATTGGTCCTGGTTCGTCCCACCAACCGGGACCAAAAGGTCCGGACGAACCGGGACCAATGGCCCACGTGGCCCGCCCGCCCCCTGGCTCACGAACCGGATAATGCTTACATTAGTCCCGGTTCTGGATTGAACCGGGACTAATGGGCAAAACAGGCCTCAACGATAGCCCCTTTTTCTACTAGTGATCGAAGGCCGTGGATGGGCCGCTAGTGAACCTAGACGCACTCGAGGTGTTTGTCTTTATCCACATGGGCATTGCGGCTCTCTAGGCTTGGGACGTCGAGCGCGTCGACATACCAAGCTTCTGGCCACAGGATTTTACCAGATTCGACTCCGATCTGATGCAACATCGTGTAGTGGTGGCCATTCACAACATCATCGGCAGCGGCTGTCCGGGTAGTGATGACGACAAGGGCAGTGGCCTTCGCTGGTCATCAGGGGCGCTAGCCCTCGATGATCGTGACAAGGAGATTAAGGGGCACGACAACGCAGTTGTAGGCGTGTCGACGGGCATTGCGGCGGCGGATGGACCACGTTGGATAGCAAAACACATTCAGACAATGGGTGGTTCGAACAGTTGCGAGCAAAAGCTACATGAGAAGGTTCATCCCATTTTGATGAGAGGGAGGCAGCGAATCACCTGGTCAGCGTCAGAGACGACCTTTACATGCATTACCCAAGATATATTAGCAGCGTCGCCCTTCGAGTCGCAATGCAAACCTCTGGGTAGACCACGAGTATGCTTTTAGGTGGAATATTTCACTACTCCCAGCTGCCATCTACCTACTATTTATAGGGAGAATGCAGCCTATAGGCACGACCCGTTCCAAAATGCAAATTTATTTGAAATCATTTGAAGAGAGGTTGATAGGTGTGCTGCCATGCACGCTCCAACAATTTAATTCACGCTCATGCACAAGTGCAAAAAACCAAAATGATCAGTGACATTGGAGTTGAAACGGTTTAATAGAGACATCTGATAAGTCTCTTGTTTTAGAAACTGTCACGGGAACTACCGTGGCGGACCCCAAGGCCGACTCCAATACAGCCCAGACCAGGCCCAGGCGGGAGAAGAGGCACAACCCGCGTTTCGCTGGACCGACCTGGAGCAAGTGAGCCCATATATATATCTTGAGTGGGTGAGTTTTAAGGTATCGATGGATGAGAGAACTGGCGGCGCCGTTGGGCGATGTATCCTTCCTCCCACCCTGGCTCTAATTCCTGATCCCGTTCTTGCTGATTCAACCCTAAATACCAATTTGTACTCTGGACTTGGTAATCAAGTGATAGATCGAGAGATTTCAACCCAGGACCGTATCATCTGGTATTCAGAGCCTGAAATCACCACCCAAAAATTTTCCTTCCGCTGCAGTCGATCTGGAGAAGAAGAAGACTCGCAGCCTCAAGTAGATCATGGCGGATCTCGACTTCCAGAAGCAGATGGAGGAGGCTACCAAGGAGAGGAGCAGCATAGCGCAGGTGCTGCTTGGGATCCAACGCTCCCTCGACAAGATTGAGCCAGCGGTGTCTCAGATGGAGCCGCTGCTGCAATCTCTCGAGCCGGTGGTCAACGACCTTCGGCCTGGGGTCCCGGGGTGGACGCGGTCGTCGGGCGTCTCCAAGAAGATCTCGAGGACATTCGCGCACAGCTCGCCAAGATCGCGCTCGGTGCGAACACATCTGGAAAGGCGCTGGGTCCATCATCCTCGACGACGGCGGACGCGCCGTTGCCCGACTTCGGCACAGGTGGTGACGACCATGGGCAGTTTGGCCGCCGCTCTGCTACACCAATTCGGGCCCTGCCGCTTGAGGGATCAATCCTCCAAGCGCCGGTCCTAGTCAATGGTACTTTCCGGACACAATTCCCCACCATTCCTATCCCAAATCCATATGAACAGGGCAACACCAGTGGGTTCTCTGGTGGTAGATCGGGCACTACTAGGGTCAAATGTCCGGAGTTTAATGGGGATAATCCCACGGGGTGGAAAATTCATTGTGAAGCATGTTTCAGGATTGGGGCAGTGGATCCCTCGGTTTGGGTAGATACAGCAGTTGTCAATTTCACTGGAGCGGCGGCGTTGTGGTTAGAGTGGTCTCAGGCTCATGGTAAATTCACTAGTTGGGATCTATTCGTTGCTTCTGTCTTAGACAAATTTGGTAGGTCTGAGTTTCAACAACTCCTTCGAAAATTTTCTCGGCTTAAGCAGCATGGGACAGTGTTAGAATATGCAGAGCAGTTTAATGTGGTGATGCATAGTTTACTCACTCACCATGGGTCGTGGGATCCATTGTTTTTCACCACTCATTTTTTGGAAGGGTTGCAACATGATATTAAAATTGTTGTTATGCTTCATCGTCCGCAAGATTTGGATACTGCTATAGCTCTTGATAAATTACAGGAAGAGGTGGTGGAGGTAACGCGACAAGAGAATGAGGCAGTGGCAGCAGCTCGGGGATCGGCTACGAGTGTTCGCACTAGGCGCTTTTCAGCATGACCCCCTCCGCCAATGGTGGTGCCCTCGATCCCGAGCACTTCAAAAGGTGCAACTCTCTCGCCAGGGACACCTCCGACCAATGGAAGATGCAGTCCTGACTCGGCGCGTATTCCCATCGCTGGCTCCTCAGTGGACGACAAGCTCCGAACACTGCGGGCTTATCGCGAGGCGCGCTGGCTCTGCTTCACTTGCGGTGAATGCTGGGAGCCAGGTCATGCATGCATAACTACGGTTCCTTTGCATATTGTGGAGGAACTGGTGGGTCTGCTGACACCACCAACAACGCCAGAATCACCCGGGTCTCAGGGGACTTCTGAAGATGATCTTTGCCTCCTGTCCGCGGCTGCCATTGCAGGAACAGAAGCACCTAAAGCCTTCAGAATGCTGGGCAAGATGAATGGCAAGACCTTACTGATGCTGGTTGATTCGGGTTCTTCTCATAGCTTCATCAACTCAGAGATTCAAACAATTGGCCTTGAGTGCAGCCTATGGCCAAGAAACTGAGAGTAAAGGTGGCTGATGGTGCAGTGACCACTTGTGACACTGAGCTACCGGACTGCGAGTACCAAATTCAAGGATATCAATTTCGATCAACTCTGAAACTGTTTCCGCTGGGTAGTTACGATGTGATTTTGGGAATGGACTAGCTGGAGTCTCGAGGGATCATGACTTTTAACTGGGGCAGCAAGTACATGGTTTTCAAACATCAAGGACAGTTTGTTCAGTTACACGGAGTTTCAGCCTCGGTTCAGGAATGTCCACCGATCTCAATCTTTGAGTTACAGCTTCTGCAGGCTCAGGAATCAGTATGCGAGTTGTGCATTTGTGTTCAGTTAAAACTGATGCTGAGGCTGCCGTAATTCCCAAGGCAGCGACAACTTTATTGGAGGAATTTACAGAACTGTTTGAAGAGCCTCGCGGATTGCCACCACAGCGGTCCTTCGATCATACAATTGATTTGTTACCTGGGGCGACACCGGTCAACATCAGACCCTATCGGTACAACCCAGCATAGAAAGATGAGATCGAAGCACAAGTGGCCGACATGTTAAAGCAGGGGATCATTCAAGTCAGCCACAGTCCCTTCGCATCCCCTGTGCTGTTGGTGCAGAAAAAAGATGGGGAGTGGCGCTTATGTATCGATTTCCGCCATCTCAATTCTATCACTATAAAAAATAGGTACCCCCTGCCAGTTATTGATGAGCTTTTGGATGAATTACAAGGAGCCAAATGGTTCACAAGTCTGGATTTGTGCTCGGGATATCATTAGATCCGCATGAGACCTTCGGATGAAGCAAAAACGGCTTTTCAAACACATCACGGTCACTTTGAGTTTAAGGTGATGCCGTATGGAGTAACAGGAGGGCCAACAACTTTCCAAGGGGGAATGAACATCATGCTGAAGCCACATTTGTGAAAAGAGGTTCTAGTCTTTATTGATGACATTCTAATGTACAACATCACATTGGAAGAGCACATTTAGTTGATGCGATCAGTGTTCCAGATTTTGAAAGAGAATCAAATGAAGGTTAAGAGAAGCAAGTGTGTGTTTGCCTGCAATCAACTACGGTACCTGGGGCATGTCATTAGTGAAGAAGGTGTGAGAACTGATCCAGCCAACACCGATAAGCACTACTAGGGAAAATCTTATAGACAGGCGCTTACTAGTAGCGCGGGTTTATACCCCTCACTGCTGCTACTTACTAGTAACGCGGTTTTTTACCCCTCGCTGCTACTAAGTTGATAGTAGTAGCGTGGGTTTTTAACCCTCGCTACTACTAAGCAGTCTCTACCGTGCCCCCCCGGGACATGCCATAGTAGTAGCGAGGGTATGAACCCGCTACTACTTGTTGTTAGTAGTAGCGGGTTTATACCCCTCGCTACTACTAAGTACCAGGTAGGTGAAATCTACATATCCTCGGTCAATCCTCCTCTCTCCCTCACTCTCCCCCCTCTCTCCATAGGCTCTCCCATTCAGCTTCTCCCTCCCACACGCGGTTCCCTTCCTCATCCGCCACCACCGCCGACCTCGCACCTCATGCCTCCCCCAAATCCGGCGACCTTCACACCCACTGCAGCCCCCTCCTCCTCCTTCCTCCTCCTTCTCTGATGTTGGAAGGAGAGGCAGATTCAGCAGAGCGCCATCCATGGCGGTGGCCAGATCCGCCATGGACACAACCATAGGTGAGTTGTTCTTCCTACTCTCTCTCTCTCTCTCTCTCTCTCTCTCTCTCTCTCTCTCTCTCTCCCTCCATCTTCCAGATCGAGCAGAGCACCATCCATAGCGTCATCTAGGGTTTCAGCTCCAACTCAGGTGCCACCGGTGAGTTGCTGCACCTACTCCTCTCTATCTCTCTCTTCATCTTCTAATCCTTCTCTTTTTTTGTAGCAGCAGCAAAGGAGAGGTGTATCACCATGGACGACTTCATCCCCTCTAGGATCAGCATCGACCACAGATGAAGAGGACGATGACGCCTAGCTAGCAGCAGCAGCCATGGCTGGAATTTATTTTTTAATTCCTAATTAGTTAGCGATGGCGAGGGTGCTGACCCACGCTACTACTAGTTAGTAGTAGCGGGTGGTATCCACGCTACTACCAGCTAGTCAGAAGCGCCAGATCGAGAGCGTGGGCACCCGCGCTACTAATGTACCTAAAACCTGCGCTGCTGCTAGGCTTTTCCCTAGTAGTGAAGGTGCAAGACTGGCCAAGCCCGCAATCAGCCAAAGAGGTGCGCCAATTCCTTGGCTTGGCAGGATATTACCGGAAGTTTGTGAGGCACTTTGGCATTATTAGTCGACCTCTGACGGAGTTTCTTAAGAAAGGGTTGTCTTTCAATGGACACCACAACATGAAGAGTCTTTCCAAGGGCTGAAAATGGCACTGACCACTGCACCGGTCCTTGCATTGCCCAACTTTTCAAAACCCATTGTGGTCGAAACTGATGCCTCGGACCGTGGAATTGGTGCAGTTCTAATGCAGGATCACCACCCAATTGCATTCTTAAGCAAAGCCTTGGGGCCAAAACTGCGATCTCTCTCCACTTATGAAAAAGAAAGTTTGGCAGTGCTCATGGCAGTTGAGCGATGGCGATCATATCTGTTGACCAATGAGTTTATCATCCGAACGGACTACCGCAGTCTTGCATGTTTGGATGAGCAGCGACTGACCACTCCATGGCAGTAGAAGGAAATGACAAAGCTACTTGGGCTGCACTACCGAATCGAGTACCGAAAGGGGGCACTGAACCAGGCAGCGGATGCACTGTCACGCCACCCGGACGCGGTTGCGTGCGCCATCTCAGTCTGTGTGCTGCGGTGGCTAGATGAGGTGAAGCAAGGTTATGCCCAGGACTTTAAGTGCACCAACATGTTATCATCAGCGGGGGCAGGAGCAACTATGGTTGACCCCTTTAAAGTGCAGGATGGCCTTATTGCTATAAAGAGCGTGTGTGGATAAGTAACAACACAGTAGTCCAGCAGAGAATATTGCAGGAGCTCCACTCCAGTGCTTTGGGAGGGCATTCGGGGATCGAAGCAACTTGCAGTCGTGTAAAACAACACTTTGCATGGCCGCAGCTCAAGAGGATGGTGAAGGCCTACATCTCTGAGTGTTCAATGTGTAAACAGGCAAAACTGGAGGATGTGAAGTATCCCGGCTTACTGCAGCCTTTACCAGTGCCCAAGCAAGCATGGGAGATGGTCACCCTGGATTTTCTTGAAGGACTACCAACCTCGAAATGATTCAACTCTATCCTGGTAGTGGTGGACAAGCTCACCCGTTATGCTCATTTCATACCACTTCGACATCCCTTCTCGGCGCTGCAAGTAGCTAAAGGCTATATGGATAATGTCTTCAAATTGCACGGACCTCCGGAGGCAATGGTTTCCGACCGTGACCGAATCCTCACCAGCAAGGTATGGCAAGAACTTTGCAAGCTCACTCACATCAAACTGGACATCTCCTCAGCTCGACACCCGCAAACGGATGGCACAACGGAACGTGTGAACCAGTGTATGGAGTTGTACCTCAGACGCTTCGTGCACAACTGCCCAAACAAGTGGGTCGAGTGGATTTCCTTGGTAGAATTCTTGTATAATACCTCGTATCACTCTACTCTCAAGTCGACTCCGTTCGAGGTGTTGTATGGCAACAAGCCGAGATTCTTCGGTATCACTAATGTGGCTGACGCAACAGTGACAGATTTAGCCCAGTGGACTCGGGACAGGGCTGCCATGGTGGCCTTGTTACGGCAGCATCTCAACAGAGCCCGACAAAGTATGAAGGAGAAAGCTGATCAGCATCGCTTGGACAACACGTTTGCAGTCCACGATTGGGTGTATTTGAAGCTGCAGCCATATGCACGGTCCTCGGTAGCGGCGAGAGCTAATCATAAACTAGCTTTTCGTTACTTTGGACCGTTTCAGGTACTCCAACGAGTGGGCGAGGTGGCGTACAGGCTGGCATTGCCGGAGCAAGCTCGGATCCATCCGGTCATTCATGTCTCTCAGCTGCGGGCGGCAGTCCCCCCTTCAACAACGATCATGCTGGAGCTGCCGACGTTGGATGAAGATTTGCTACAATTCCATGTGCCAACGGCCATTCTTCAACGACGCACAGTGCAGCGGGGCGCACGACAAGTCGATCAGGTACTCCTACAGTGGTCTGGCTTTCCTCCGTTGCTGGCATCCTGGGAAGATGCAATTTCCTTGCAGGCGCGTTTCCCTCGGTCGTTGGCTTGGGGACAAGCCAAAACTAAAGGGGAGGGAATGTCACGGGAACTACCGTGGCGGACCCCAAGGCCGACTCCAATACATCCCAGACCAGGCCCAGGCGGGAGAAGAGGCCCAGCTCGCATTTCGCTGGACCGACCTGGAGCAAGTGAACCCATATATGTATCAGGAGTGGATGATTCTTGCTGATTCAACCCTAGCTATCAGTTTGTACTCTGGACTTGGTAATCGAGTGATAGATCGAGAGATTTCAACCCAGGACCGTGTCAGAAACCTACCCCCCACCACCCTTAACGCGGCGAGTTGGCAGACCACGCTGGAACGCCCATCTCATGCAGTCAAACCATAATGTCAAATCAATCCACACCCCCTCAAATCAGCGCGGCGCCCGATGAGTAGTAAAGCCGAACAGCCCGCCCGCCTGTCCGCACTCGATTCGCGAGATGCGTCCAAGGCACATGACAACCATGCGTTTATATACTTGTACCAAAATCGGCGTTGCATGATCGATCTCAAGCTGCCTGGTGCTCCTCCCCGGAATCGCTTGTCTCTACATCAGTAATAATGCTGCAATAATAGATGTGTAGGGTGGCCGTCGAACATGAGGGCACTACCGCAAGCATGCAGCCCTCTGACGTGCCAGAAAGTGGTTAGGACCATGAAGAGCACGCGGTCCATGGCAGTGGAGCGTCACAGAGCATGTGCGGTGAGCGTGATGGGTTGAAACAACAGCCGCCCCCGTGTCCGTGCAGAAAATGAAAGATCTTCAAACACATTTTCTACATTTCAAAAAAATTGGAAAAAATGTATACATTTCATGAATATATATGTTTATATGTGCCAAATTTTTGTATAAACAACAAATAACGGTATTATTGGGCTATTTGGTTGCCTGTATTCACTCTTTGGCCCGTATGGCACAGAAATCAACAGTTTCTAGTAAAGCAGGCTGAGTCGATCCACATCAAGCTTACGCGGTGGGTCCACTTGCACAAGAAGATCTGAGCGGATGCGAGAGAGTATACATGATGTACGTGATTTGTTCTTTTACCTTTGTATGTGATTTGTTCTTTTACCTTCATTAGTCTCTTTTCCTTAGTTTCGTAAGATCTATACAACAGTACGTTGATTTGAGATAAACTCTACACAAAAAAGATGCACATCAATGTTATGACTTCATTTAGGTGATTGGTTCGTAGTTTTGTCGGCTGTAAATGTTTAATTTCGTGTTGATGTTTGGAGCTTTTTTGAACGAGTTTTGTCAAATTCGTCACGCACGGTCGGTCGTTTGATATTTTTTTTACCAATAGCTTCGTCTTGCAGTTTTCACACAACTTTTGTGTTGCATATTTTCTATTTGGACGATTGTAGACAAGTAGATCTACCTCTTTCTCGTGGACTGTATGTATGCTTATGTGTACTATGTTTAGTGATAGTCCTTAATCTTCATCATCCCTTTGTCCCTCTCGCCTGCATCATGCTACAGTGACGCCATTGCCAGCGCCGTTCTTTTTGGTCTCCTCTCTCACGTCCTGCTACACTGGCACCACCGCTGGCGTTGTTCCTCTCGGCCTCCTCATCCGCGTCGTGCTACACTGACGCAGCCATGGCGCGTGCACTGCATTTCTCCACCCCCATCCTCTGCCTCAGCACCCTCCTATTAGTCCCTCCGCACAGACTTCCGCAACGGCGATGACACTAGCAATTGGTTCACCGCGCTGCCAACGGAATCACTCGCTCGCGACTCCATGTTGGTCATGTCGGCCGCGGCGCCTCGGCCATCGTCCATTGCAGACACGGAGGCACTCTAGTGTTACTCTATGTGTTATGTCTTATGTGTAGCTGGTAACTGTTAATCATATCCAGTGTATGCAAACAAGCACCACCGTGCAGTTGCATCAGCCCAGCCAATGCACCCAACCAAATCCAACGTGTATATGCATCTATAGTTAAAAAGTGGTTTTTTTTACCTCACTAGTAGAAAAAGGGCTTTCGTCCGAGGCGATTTAGCCCACTAGTCCGGTTCAATCCGTAACCGGGACCAATGGAGCTATTTGCCCGGTTCAGGAGCCCAGGGGCGGCCGGGCCACGTGGGCCATTGGTCCCGGTTCGTCCGGACCTTTTGGTCCCGGTTGGTGGGACGAACCGACCAATGGTCCTGGCTCTGGCCCACTGATCGTTGGTCCCGTTAAGTGGCATGAATCGGACCAAAGGCTTTTTTAGTCCCGGCTCATGCCACTAACCGGACCAATAGTGCTGTTTATATATACCCTCGTCATGAAAGCGAGCACTCCATTGCTCTGCTTTTTCTCTTCTTGGCGATGGGGGGCATTGTGGTGCTCTAGCTCACCTCCTATGCACATGAGGTGTTCATGAAATGCCCGAGCCACACTACTTAAGCTTTCTCCTCTCAAGCTCGACCTCCAACCTCCATTTTCCTCAATATTTGTCTAGGTTTAGCGGTCCGTCACGCCCGTCCCCTGTCTTCACCGCCGATCACCAGCGCCGATCTCATCGCCAAGACCACCGTGGTGAGCCTCTTGTTCTTATCTTCTTTCCGAAAGGAAAAATATTCTTACTTGTATTATTTTCTTACTTTTATTATTGCATCTTATATAGTGCGATGGTTTTGGTATCCGCACCCGTCGGCCCTCGTCCTGCCTATGATTCGGATGTGGTATATATTATCTTTTCATAACTATTGGTTCATTTATTGTTTATGAAAATTATGCCGACCAACGTGAAAATTATGCAGATACAAAGATACGAGTACGGGAAGCCTCTCGTCAAAGATGAAAGCTCTCTAACAACGATGATGCGAAGATTGCATGATTGGTACATGAAAACCTGCAAAGAGTCCGAGGGAGGAATACTTTGTATGTGAGAGTTAAAAGGAGCATGACCTCCTTGGAATTGAACTGTTGCCTATTCCATTTGAGGAGTTCTATCAGTTTTTCAATCAATTGGCCTCGATAAAGCAACGGTCACCTGCTACTGTCTGTAAGTAGTACTACTTCTGTCATTAAGTATCTCTATATAACTCAGCTCTTTCATTGCATGTATTTATAAATATCCTCACTATATTATGCAGATTGAAGATCTCGGAAATGAAGAAAAAACAAGTGTTTAATATTGGGTTCATTAACACATATCTCATAGATGCAAATGAGGTTAAATATCGTGCCGCCGAAACCGAGGCCAACTTGCTACGATCGTTGGAAATAAATGAACACAAAAATATAACACTCTTTCCTTACAACTACACGTGAGTGTTACTGTCTTGTGGCATATTCGGTTTCCCTTATTTAGTCAAGGTTATAGTAATATAATATTGATGAGTTATGCATGCGTGCGCAGGTTCCACTATATTCTCCTAGAGATTAAGCTTGAGCAGGGAGTAGTAACTGTCTTAGACTCGAGACGAAAAGATCCCAAGGAGTATGCGGAAATGACTGAAATGCTCGAGAAGTAAGTTAAATCGATCATTATCCACCATATTAGCAACTTTGTTCATTTCTGATATCAAGTAATTGTTTTCTTTGTATGGCAGGGCTTGGGAAAAATTCACCCAAAAAGCTCCGGGACTACCGAAGAAGCTGCAATTTAGACACCCGAAAGTAAGTACTATATAGTAGCATATTCCACGCGCATCTCCTAGTGATTCAAGCGCTAGTTTCATCAATACCATTTAGCATGTGCTTGCTAATTATCAGTTTGATTGACCTCTGTTTCTTGTAAAGTGGTTGTGGCAGGAACAAGGGAATGATTTCGTGGATACTACGTTTATGAGTCCATCCGCCACACGACACTGTGAGAGGGCTACTCCGACAAACAATTTGAAGTGCGTAAATAAAAATATTCACAATTTTATTTTATTACCATCATTTGTGTTGAGTTTCATTCATTCATATATATATATATATATATATATATATATATATATATATATATATATATATATATATATATATATATATATATGTATGTATTGACCCTTTCTTAAAATTAGATGTTTCGAAGCGGATGAACTCCTAGCACCAGATCGCATGCAGCAATTCAAGATGAATTGGCGGCATTCTTTCTTGACCATGTGATCGCTGAAGACGGGAATACTATGTGGACCACGCGTCCGTATTGTAAAAGATAATTATTGTATATATGTAGCCGGTAGTGTCGGATAGATATACGAGAACTTGTTGTTCACCAATCTCTCGGAGAAGGAGTGGTGGTCGATATCACTTCTCTCTGTATGCATATATGTTCATGACGATCTTCTGTTTGCTTAATTACTAGCTAGCTAGCATGTCTAGTTAGTCCTCTCTATGCGTATGTATAGTACGAGGCGTCGACCAAGCACGGACAAAAGAAAGGACACTTTTCTCTATTAATTAGCTAGCTATAGCACAATATATGAAACACCTAAATTAACCCCCAAAACCCCCAACCCCCTTTTCCAAAAAAAAAAAAAACAGAGCCAAAGAAATGCCGACGCGTGGATGCTTGATGGTGGGTTGGTGCACCAACCCACCAAAAGCCCTCCTGCCTGGGCTCAGCGGACAGGCCACGTGGAGGCCCATCTGTCCCGGTTCTGGATAGAACCGGGACTAAAGGGCGAGGGTTCTACTAGTGCCTCTAAATGTATTTTTTTTTCAAAACGCTCTCCCTGAAGCGCATCATATAAAACACCGCATGCGTGATTGATTGCGTTGCCACACTGTGTACGTACTCCATATCCACTCCCAGGCTGATTTGTGACATGGGCATGGAGACGGGCGACGGGCTCGATCTGAGCTTGTCTCTGCGCCAGTACTCGCCACCGAAGTTCCAGCGGGTGTTCTCCTGCTGCTATTGCCCCCGCAAGTTCAGGACCTCGCAGGCGCTCGGCGGCCACCAGAACGGGCACAAGCTGCAGCGCGACCTGGCCAGGGAGGCCACGGCGGTGGGAGAACTTGGTAAGGCCGCCGACGATGACCACAGCGCTCCGCCGCGCTACGGCGCCCACGCGTGGGGAGCAGGAGAGAGGATCCACCGTCGTCGACATCGCCAGCAGGGCACGGGTACTGGTTCGGGAGCAGCCTCGTCCGGGATAAGAGGAGGCAACCAAGAGGAGCTCACGGAAGAGGCGATTGACCTGTCCTTGAAGCTATGATCGATCTATCCATGCAGCAGCTAGTTCCTCTGTTCCATTAGTTTCATTTCTTGTCTTGTGTTTCTGCTATCGCTTACTAGCTAGGTTAAATACTTATGCTGGTTGGCTCTTGATTTGGGCTTGACGCCGTACTTGCTCGATCTTCAGATATCTCCATGCATGGATTGTTACTTTGTTAGTTAATAAGTCGCTGCACTCATCGGGATCTTTGTCTGTGACTGCTTGCAGTAATCTACTTCTGGTCCGTCGCCTGTGAATAACTAAATTTTCGATCCTGGCCGATAATTTCTTGGTTTTGGGGCCAGCTAACCATGCCTTAACGTCTGATTCAAGCTTGAAGACAGATTTCTTGTTGTCTCGCTCATGAGCATAGCGCATCAATCGGCGGCCAGCTTCGACCGGGCAACACTAGCTTGGGTCCCATGCTAACCATGGCCGACTTGTAGGTAGCTTACCAAGCTGGCCGCTTGCTTACCATGGCCGACCTGGATGCACCAGTCAAGCTGATGCGGTGATGCCGGCCGGCGGGGTATACAATGCATGTCTTCATAAGCCAAATTTGGCGTAGCACCTCTGTGCGCACCCGAGCTGGTGGCCGGGCAAAGGCCGCGTCTGTAGCAAAATCGGCCGAGCTGCTTGTCTGCAGCAGCCACACAGCACCTTCCAGGATGGCAAGGATGTCACCGCTGCGGCTGGACACCTTCACCGAGCGTTTCAAGGAGCAGCTGCCGCCTGAGGTGATCGTCGCCATGCGCTTCCTCTTCAAGCTGGGTGACGACCAGGCCACGGCTGTCAAAAATGAGCTCGTCGGAGGTGAACATGCTTTGGATCATGAGTTTGCGAATGATGGAGCTGTGTCGCAGCCAAAGTTTTGGTTACCGGGCGGTAAATTCGGTTACCGCCAAGTAGCCGCATTTCCCGCTCCCCCACGATAATTATGTATACCGAGCAGAAAATTTGGAGCTTTTTGAATTTAAACTGCTAACGTCTAGTGAAATAAGGTATATCTCTAAATGAAACAAATGCTTACTTGCGTCTTAGTGGTAAGGATCTTCAACCAGCAACGGCAAGCCATGTGTTCCAGGACATCTAGCCGCACTTTTTCCTTTTTGATTTTCGAAGAATGCACGCCTCACTGTCTGATGTAATTTTTTTTGCGAGGAATATGCTGTAATTTCTTAAAAAACGAGGGTGCAATGGTCGAACTCGCAACTTGCATGTGCGTGGCAGTGGAGCAGACCTGTTACCGCTGAGCCAGTACTAGTGCAGCTATTATTTTTATGTTCAAAACTTATGTATTTTTGTCTTAAAATTTTGAATTCAAAATTTGACCTTAAATTTCGCTTGAATTTTTTGGTATTTCATCATTACCATGGTAACCGAGTTTACCGCCGCCCCTCGAGAAAAATGTTTCATGCGGAATCCAAAACCTTGCTCGCAGCCCTGCGGTTGCGGCCGTCTGATGTGCTTCTAGTGGCGCTGGGGTCTCAAGGCGTCCCATGTTAGCACAACATGTTCATGCTCCAGGGTGCTGTAATAGTAGTAGCTGTTCTTTTGGTGTTGTTATTATTGGTTTCTTCACGGCCAAAGTGTTGGCTGGATGCATCACCGCTGGCAGCTTGCCATGTACGAGGGCCCTGGCCCTATGTGTTTCCATATGGTAGAACAACAAGGGTTCCTAAGCTGGAATGTCAGGGCCGGGCATAAATTATTCAGATCGTGGTACTACTGTCAAAGAAACCATCGCGGCATCCTCCTGTCATATCGTCTGTCTGGAGGAGACGAAACTTGAAGGAGGGATTGTTCTGCTGTGGTATGGCAAGATGGTTGATGTGTCCAATATTACAACCACAACCTACTGGTTATCAGCTATGGTGCACAGTACAGACTCGGTGGTGAACTTCAAGATTACTTCAGTGTATGGGCCTACAATATCCTCTCGTAAAGACGCTTTCTTTGCCGAGCTTCTCGCCCAAAAAACCCTAGCGGGGTGATGTCGCTCGTTGCGGGTGATTTCAACAAAATTTACCGGGCATGAGACAAGAACAAGCGCAATGTCAACTGAAGTAGAATCAATCATTTGGAGGCGATGTTGCAAGGCTGCAAGTTCAAGAAACTCCACCTGCAATGTAGACAGTTCACGTGGAGTAATGAGAGGGAAACCCCCACCCTTAGCAAGCTTTGATGCCTTTTTTTCTAATGGTGAATGGGATTCAAAGTTGAAAACTCATGTGCTGCCTGCTTTTGCTCGCCGATGATACGGGCCCTCGAAAGCCAATTGCCTTGCAAGGACCGTCAAGTTTGAATTTGTTTTGGACAGTAATGCATGTCTTCGAGGAGGTGGGCCATAAGTCTTCAAATTAGCATGCCAGGCACTCAGAACCTTATCTAGTGTTGTTTCACAAACAAAAAAAAAAGCTCATCAACGTCTTACTATTTGAGGAAGGGATGGTGGCGGTGAGCTGCTCAGGTTGTCGGTGTCTTGCTTCTGGGCGAGCTAGGAGATTGTGAGATGCAGAGGGTGCAGGACACGAGATGGGAAGATGCAGAGAGCTACGAGATGGGGAGATGCATACAGGGTTTGCTTTGGCCGCCAGAGGCGAGTAGGGTGGCGGAGGCTGAAGGAATATGCCCTAGAGGTAATAATGAAGTTGTTATTTATATTTCCTTATGTCATGATAAATGTTTATTATTCATGCTAGAATTGTATTAATCGGAAACTTGATACATGTGTGAATACATAGACAAAACACAGTGTCCCTACTATGCCTCTACTAGACTAGCTCGTTAATCAAAGATGGTTAAGTTTTCTGACCATAGACATGTGTTGTCATTTGATGAACGGGATCACATCATTAGGAGAATAACGTGATGGAAAAGACCCATCCGTTAGCTTAGCACAATGATCGTTAAGTTTTATTGCTATTGCTTTCTTCATAACTTATACATATTCCTTTGACTATGAGATTATGTAACTTCCGAATACCGGAGGAACACCTTGTGTATTATAAAACGTCACAACGTAACCGGGTGATTATAGAGATGCTCTGCAGGTGTCTCCGAAAGTGTCTTTTGGGTTGGCATAGATCGAGATTAGGATTTGTCACTCCGAGTATCGGAGAGGTATCTCTAGGCCCTTTCAGAAATACACATCATGATAAGCCTTGCAAGCAATGTGACTACAGGGCCGGCTTTGGACCAGTGCGAGAGGTGCGACAGCCCGGGGCCCAGACTAAAAGGGGGCCCATAGTATATATGCAGTATATATATTATATATTACGGATTAGTGGAAAAAAAAGAATGACTAACGTCCAGCCCAGGTAGCTCTGAGCCCACCCAGCAAGCAGCACGCAACCACCACTATGGCCTGCCCAACCAAGCCCAGGCAATGCACGTTGCCCTGTCGTTCGCCTGGAATCCAGGGAGACGCACCGACACAGGAGCACGGAGACGCATCGACACAGCAGCACGCCGCCTGACGCCGACACCAGCGCACCGCACCGAACCTAGAGCTGAGTTTGGGGATCAAATCGGCAAGAATTCGGGGAAGAGATCAACTGATCAAGATCATCATTCAGAAGGTAATAATTCTCAGATCAATCTATTCATAAATCCTAATCTATAAGCGAATATTTTCCGGTGGTCTCAATTCTGAAACTTCTCATCTAAAAACATAACATCTTCCATCTCTGATACTGTATTCGTGTTTCTCACTTGCAGCATAATCATGTTACCTAGAAAACATATATCTGGCTGTGAGAAAAGAACAACAAGAAAAGAGTAGACAAGTTGATTAAATCTCAGGAAGGCGCTATGGATATGTTTGTCTTGAGGACTGGTGCAGCTACAAATTCAGAGCAATTATATATCACAAATGGTGAAGAAAAACCTGATGATACTAAGAATGCCGTTGAGGAAAATCATGTCGAGAAAAATAATGCTGCGGAAAATGATGCCGATCAGCACACGGCAAATTTTAGTGACCATGAGAATCTTGGAAATGCAGATGAGCAGGGTTCTTCTTTTGATATATATGATCCTAGAACTTGGAATATTCTTGACAATAAATCAAGAGATATTCTCATTGAAAAAGGACCTATAAGGGAATACAATCTTGTGTTTCCCGAAGATGAAATTAGTGGCAGGCATTTTTCATATGATTACTACACAAGAAAGTTAAGGAATGGCGAGTTGAGTGATCGGAGGTGGTTAGTGTACTGTAAACACGTGAATAAAGTCTACTGCTTTTGTTGCAAATTGTTTAAATCTGGAAAAAGCAAAAGTCTGCTAGCATCAGAGGGATTGAAGGATTGGAGACATCTTAGTGAGAAGCTCAAATTGCATGAGAATAGTGTTGAGCATATCACTAACATGAATACTTGGAATGAGGTAAGGCTGAGGCTAAGTAAGAAGGAAACAATTGATAAAGACATGCAACAAGAGATTGCAAGGGAGAAGGAGCGATGGAGACTTGTTTTAATTAGAATTGTTGCTGCTGTGAAATTTCTTGCTAAACATAGTCTGGCTTTTCGAGGATCGAATGAGAAATTATATCAAGATAACAACGGAAATTTTTTGGGAGTAATTGAAATGATGGCAGAATTTGATCCTGTAATGCAAGAGCATCTTCGGCGCATTAAGAATAGTGAAATCCATCATCATTATCTTGACCATAATATTCAGAATGAGTTAATTTCCCTTCTTGGTCGCATTGTTAAATATTCTCTGTTGAGGATAATTAAGGATGCAAGGTATTTCTCTGTCATCTTGGACTGTACACCTGACGTGAGCCATCAAGAACAAATGACTGTAATTGTGAGGTGGGTAAACATGTCAAGTACTACTACAAAAATAGAGGAGTTTTTTCTGGAGTTCTTGAAGGTGGATGATACATCCGGACTTGGACTTTATAATGTGTTAATAGATTCACTTAAATCTGTTGGTTTGGATGTTAAAGATGTTCGTGGACAAGGGTATGACAATGGTTCGAACATGAAGGGAAAACACCAAGGGGTACAGAGCAGACTACTTGAAACTAATCCAAGAGCATTATTCATGCCATGCGCTTGTCATAGCCTGAACCTTACTCTTAGTGATATGTCAAATCTTGTGGTAAAGCTGTTACCTTCTTTGGTGTTGTGCAAAGAATTTATATATTGTTTTCAAGCTCTACTAAAAGATGGCAGCTATTGCTTGATCATGTTCCAAAAATGACAGTTAAGTCTTTGTGTAACACTCGATGGGAGAGTCGAATAAAGAGTGTTCAGGCTATCAGATATCAAGCACCCGAGTTAAGAAAAGCATTACTGGAATTGAAGAGAACTTCTACCGATGACGCCAAGACTAAGAGCGACGCAAAATCTTTGGCTAGCGCACTTGAGAAATTTGAATTTTTACTTGGCATGGTCATTTGGCATGACATTTTGTTCACTGTAAACATGGTGAGTAAGAAGTTGCAGTCTAAGTTTGTGTGCATTGATGTTACTCTTAAACAGATTGAAGGTGCCATATCATATTTTAAGAAGTACAGAAATGACGGCTTTGCAACTAGTCTGGATATTGCGAGATCTATTGCAATTGACATGGGTGTACAAGCTTTATTTCCTATCAAGAGATGTATTACTAGAAAAAGACAGTTTGATGAAATTAGTGGCAATGATGAAAATAACCAGAATGAAGAAACGCAAGCAAGTGAGGTGGAATCATTTAGAGTTAAATACTTTTTGGTGATGATTGATGTTGCGATTGCTTCCCTAACTACTAGATTTGAGGAACTGAAGACATTTGGGAGCATATTTGGTTTCTTGTTCAACTCGAAAGAGTTGAAGTCCTTGGGTGATAATGATCTAAGAAGATGTTGCACTAATTTTGTCAACAAATTCACTCATGGTAAGTCAGCAGACGTCGATCTAGATGATTCCGTTTCTGAACTAAAAGTACTACAGATGACATTGCCAAACACATTCATGTCAGCGGATCAGATATTTGAGTTTGTTAGAGATGCGGATTGTTATCTAAATGTCTCAATTGCGTATCGTATCCTTTTGACCATACCTGTGACTGTTGCATCAGCTGAAAGGAGTTTCTCAAATTTGAAACTATTGAAAAATTATTTGAGGTCAACGATGTCTCAAGAAAGATTGAATGGATTGGCCATGTCCTGCATTGAGAAGAATATGCTGGATAGTATTGATGTTGACACTCTCATTGATGATTTTGCGTAAAAAAATGCACGAAAGTCTCGTTTCACATGATCACTGGAGGTTAGCATGCTATTTCTATATGTTTTTTCTGCGTTGTAACTTCCATGATACTTGGTTTGGAACAAAGACAGGGAAAATAACATATGCTTGATTCTAGTAAAAATATATTAGTTTTACGATTTTATACCAATTTTATATTTTCATGTATCAAATTGGATTTTTCTCTCTATTGAGCCCACTGATCGGGTTCGCACCGGGGCCTTCGAAATCATAGAGCCGGCCCTGTGTGACTAATGAGTTAGTTGCGGGATGATGTATTACGGAACGAGTAAAGAGACTTGCCAAGATTGAACTAGGTATGAAGATACCGACGATTGAATCTCAGGCAAGTAACATATCGATGACAAAAGGAATGACTATGTTATCATTGCGGTTTGACCGATAAAGATCTTCGTACAATATGTAGGAACCAATATGAGCATCCAGGTTCCGCTGTTGGTTATTGACCGGACATGTGTCTCGGTCATGTCTACATAGTTCTCGAACCCGTAGGGTTCGCACGCTTAACGTTCGATGACAATTTGTATTATCAGTTATGTGTTTTGGTGACCGAAGATTGTTCGGAGTCTCGGATGAGTGAAGGAAATATGCCCTAGAGGCAATAATAAAGTTATTATTTATTTCCTTATTTCATGATAAATGTTTATTATTCATGCTAGAATTGTATTAACCGGAAACATAATACTTGTGTGAATACATAGACAAACAGAGTGTCACTAGTATGGCTTTACTTGACTAGCTCGTTGATCAAAGATGGTTATGTTTCCTAGCCATAGACATGAGTTGTCATTTGATTAACGGGATCACATCATTAGGAGAATGATGTGATTGACTTGACCCATTCCGGTAGCTTAGCACTCGATCGTTTAATATGTTGCTATTGCTTTCTTCATGACTTATACATGTTCCTATGACTATGAGATTATGCAACTCCCGTTTACCGGAGGAACACTTTGTTTGCTACCAAACGTCATAACGTAACTGGGTGATTATAAAGGTGCTCTACAGGTGTCTCCGAAGGTACTTGTTGGGTTGGCGTATTTCGAGATTAGAATTTGTAACTCCGATTGTCGGAGAGGTATCTCTGGGCCCTCTCGGTAATGCACATCACTTAAGCCTTGCAAGCATTGCAACTAATGAGTTAGTTGCGGGATGATGTATTACGGAACGAGTAAAGAGACTTGCCGGTAAGGAGATTGAACTAGGTATTGAGATACTGACGATCGAATCTCGGGCAAGTAACATACCGATGACAAAGGGAACAACGTATGTTGTTATGCGGTCTGACCGATAAAGATCTTCGTAGAATATGTGGGAGCCAATATAAGCATCCAGGTTCCGCTATTGGTTATTGACCGGAGACGTGTCTCGTTCATGTCTACATAGTTCTCAAACCCGTAGGGTCCGCACGCTTAAAGTTTCGATGACAGTTATATTATGAGTTTATATGTTTTGATGTACCGAAGGTTGTTCGGAGTCCCGGATGTGATCATGGACATGACGAGGAGTCTCGAAATGGTCGAGACATGAAGATTGATATATTGGAAGCCTATATTTGGATATCGGAAGTGTTCCAGGTGAAATCGGGATTTTACCGGAGTACCGGGAGGTTATCGGAACCCCCCGGGGGCTTAATGGGCCATAGTGGGCCTTGTGGAGAAGAGGAGAGGCAGCCAGGGCAGGGCCGCGCACCCCTCCCCCTAGTCCGAATAGGACAAGGAGAGGGGGGCGGCGCCCCCCCTTTCCTTCCTCTCTCCCTCCTCTTTCCCCCTCCACTCCTACTCCAACAAGGAAAAGGGAGGGAGTCCTACTCCCGGTAGGAGTAAGACTCCTCCTGGCGCACCCCTCCTTGCCGGCTGCACCTCCCCCCTTGCTCCTTTATATATGGGGGCAGGGGGGCACCCCAAAAGACACAACAATTGATCATTGATCTCTTAGCCGTGTGCGGTGCCCCCTCCACCATACTCCACCTCGGTAATATCGTGGCGGTGCTTACGCGAAGCCCTGCGTCGGTAGAACATCATCATCGTCAGCATGCCGTCGTGCTGACGGAACTCTCCCTCAAAGCTCGGCTGGATCAGAGTTCGAGGGACGTCATCGAGTTGAACGTGTGCTGAACTCGGAGGTGCCGTGCGTTCGGTACTTGATCGATCGGATCGTGAAGACGTACAACTACATCAACCGCGTTGTGCTAACGCTTCCTGTTTTGGTCTACGAGGGTACGTGGACACACTCTCCCCTCTCGTTGCTATGCATCACCATGATCTTGCGTGTGCGTAGGATTTTTTTTGAAATTACTACGTTCCCCAACAGTGGCATCCAAGCCTGGTTTTATGGGTAGATGTTATATGCACGAGTAGAACACAAGTGAGTTGTGGGCGATACAAGTTATACTGCTTACCAGCATGTCATACTTTGGTTCGGCGGTATTGTTGGATGAAGCGGCCCGGACCGACATTACGCGTACGCTTACGCGAGACTGGTTCTACCGACGTGCTTTGCACACAGGTGGCTGGCGGGTGTCAGTTTCTCCAACTTTAGTTGAACCGAGTGTGGCTACGCCCGGTCCTTGAGAAGGTTAAAACAACACTAACTTGACGAACTATCATTGTGGTTTTGATGCGTAGGTAAGAACGGTTCTTGCTCAGCCCGTAGCAGCCACGTAAACCTTGCAACAACAAAGTAGAGGACGCCTAACTTGTTTTTGCAGGGCATGTTCTGATGTGATATGGTCAAGACGTGATGAGATATAAGTTGTTGTATAAGCTGATCATGTTTTGTTGAAGTTATCGGCAAATGGCAGAAGCCTTATGATTGTCTCTTTATTGCATAAGATGCAAGTGCCAAATAATTGCTTTACTTTATCGCTATGCGATAGCAATAGTTGCAAGAGCAATAGTTGGTGAGACGATCATGTGACGACACGTTGATAGAGATCAAGATGATTGAGATCATGGTGTCATGCCGGTAACAATAGAGATTATGACGATACTTTGGAGATGGAGATCAAAGGCGCAAGATGATCATGGCCATATCATGTCACATATTTTGATTGCATATGATGTTTATCTTTTATACATCTTATTTTTCTTAGTTCGACGGCAACATTATAAGATGATCCCTCACTAAATTTCAAGGTATAAGTGTTCTCCCTGAGTATGCACCGTTGCGAAAGTTCTTCGTGCTGAGACACCACGTGATGATCGGGTGTGATAAGCTCTACGTTCAAATACAACGAGTGCAAGATAGTTTTGCACACGCGGAATACTCAGGTTAAACTTGATGAGCCTAGCATATGCAGATATGGCATCGGAACACTGAGACCGAAAGGTTGAGCGTGAATCATATAGTAGATATGATCAACATAGTGATGTTCACCATTGAAAACTACTCCATCTCACGTGATGATCGGACATGGTTTAGTTGATTTGGATCACGTGAGCACTTAGATGATTAGAGGGATGTCTATCTAAGTGGGAGTTCTTAAGTAATATGATTAATTGAACTTCAATTTATCATGAACTTAGTCCTGATAGTATTTTGCAAATAAATTTGTAGATCAATAGCTCGCGTTGTTGCTTCCCTATGTTTTATATATGTTCTTAGAGAAAACTAAGTTGAAATATGATAGTAGCAATGATGCCTCCCCCTTCTACTTATTCTACTTTTCTTCTTCTTTTTCATCTTTTTTACTTTCTTTAATTATGACTATTTAACTAAAACCTAACACTAATCTAATCTAGCCAACTATATAACCTAAACTAATTAAATCTAAACCTAAACTAAATAACGTAAACTAATTAAACCTAAACTATTTAAACTAAATAACCTAAACTAATTAAACCAAAACTAACTAAACTGAAAAACTTAAACTATATAACCTAAAGTAAACAGAAAAGGAAAACAGAAAAGAAAACAGGGGTGGCAGGGGCTCACCGTGGGGGGCCGCGATGGGTCGTGGAGGCGGCGGCGAGGCGGGTGGCGACGGGCGGGAGGGGGCGGGACGGCGGCGCCCTCGGGCGGTCGACCCGCAGCTGCAGCGGGGAGGCTCGGGAGGGGGTGAGGAGGCAGGGAGGGGCGACCACGGGGCGGCGACGTTGCGGGGAGGGTGCAGCGGCGACGGTGCGGGAAGGGTGCAGCGGCGTCGGCACGAGGTGGCACGAGGGGAAGAAAAGAGGAGAGAGATAGAGAGAGAGAGAGGGCGACGGCGGGGCGCTACCGTTAAGTCAATTTTCAAGCTTTGCGGTCCGCCCCACCTTTGCCGTCTACTAGCGGACGGCAAAGAAAGCTTTGTCGTCGACTAGCGGACGGCAAAGAGAGGCCCCATTAGGGGTTTACAACCAGTGGGCCACCCTCCCTCTTGGCCGTCCGCTAGCAGACGGCAAAGCTTTTATGCTGTCAGCTAGCAGACGGCAAACAAGCTCTTTGCCGTCCGCTAGTTCTTTGCCGTCATCCTTCTGTATGCTGATGGCAAAGACCTCCTTTGCCGTCAGCTAGCGGACGGCAAAGAACAGGCTGACGGCAAAGATCCTGATTCTAGTAGTGTCTATTTTATTTAAAAACTTTAAGATCTAAGTACTTTTTTAAAACAACAAGCAAAACAAAATAAAATGCCATTCCAAGGATAGCACAACTCATGTGAAGAAGCACAAACTTAGGCTCAACCGATATGAACCGATAATTGTTGATGAAGAAAGGTGGGATGCCTACCGGGGCTTCCCCAAGCTTAGATGCTTGAGACTTCTTGAAATATTATGTTGGGGTGCCTTGGACATCCCCAACCTTAGGTTCTTGACTCCTTATTCTTCTCATATCGTCATCTCACCCAAAACTTGAAAACTTCAATCACACAAAACTTAACGGAACTTTGTGAGATAGGTTAGAATGATAAAGAGCAAACCATTTCACTTTTGGTATTGTCAAAGACAATATTCATAATTGTTCTCACACAATGCCTACTTTAGCATATCATTTCCAAAATATGTATTGAGCAATATAAGCCATAGAAACTAGAAAACAAGCAAACTATGCATTGAAAACAGAATCTGTAAAAAACAGAACAGTCTGTAATGATCTGGATAACTACCATAGTTCTTCTACTCCAAAAATTATGAAACAATTAGGACCACGTAAGCAATTTTTATATTAAACTTCTGAAAAAATAATCAACTCAAAAGCACTCTTCTGTCAAAAATAAGAATTATTTTCGTGAGCGCAAAAGTTTCTGTTTTTCAGCAAGATCAAATCAACTATCACCCAACATGACCCCAAAGGCTTTACTTGGCACTTCATTGAAACAAAATCAATAAAACATGATCAATACAGTAGCATAATCATGTGAACACACAAAAACAGTAGGTAAAAGTGTTGGGTTGTCTCCCAACAAGTGCTTTTCTTTAATGCCTTTTAGCTAGGCATGGTGATTTAAATGATGCTTGCATAAAAGATAAAGAATTGAAACATGAAAAAGAGCATCATGAAGCATATTACTAGCCCATTTAAGCCTAACCCACTTCCTATGCATAGGTATTTTGTGATAAAACAACTTATGGGAACAAGAATCAACTAGCATAGGAAGGCACAACAAGCATAACTTCAAAACTTTCAACACATAGAGAGGAAACTTGATTTATTGCAATTCCTACAAGCATAAGTTCCTCCCTCATAATAATTTTCAGTAGCATCATGAAGAAATTCAACAATATAACCATCACATAAAGCATTCTTTTCATGATCCACAAGCATAGAAATTTTATTACTCTCCACAAAAGGAAATTTATTCTCATGAATAGTTGTGGGAGCAAACTCAACAAAATAACTATCATGTGATTGGAAATTAAAATCATGATAACAAGTTTCATTGTTATTACTATTCAATATATCATACATTCCATCACCATAATCATCATATATAGGAAATTTGTTGTCATGATCATCAATTGAAAACTCTTCCGAAATAGTGGATTCATCACTAAATAATGTCATGACCTCTCCAAATCCACTTTCATAATTATTACAATAAGAATCAACACCCTCCAAAATAGTGGGATCACTAGTACCTAGAGTTGAAACTCTTCCAAACCTACTTTCATCAATATAATCATCATAAATAGGTGGCATGCTTTCATCATAATAAATTTTCTCATCAAAACTTGGGGGAGTAAAAGTATCATCTTCTTCAAATATAGCATCCCCAAGCTTGTAACTTTGCATATCATTAGCATGATGGATATTCATAGAATTCATACTAACAACATTGCAATCATGCTCATCATTTATGCCAAACATTCACAATTTTCCGATCAATCATTTTCAAGAAAGACATTATAAAGATGGATAATATGCTGCAACCTCAATTCCATTTTTTTGTAGTTTTCTTTTATAAACCAAACTAGTGATAGAACAAGAAACTAAAAGATTCAATTGCAAGATCTGAAGATATACCTTCAAGCACTCACCTCCCCGGCAACATCGCCAAAAAGAGCTTGATGTCTACTACGCAACTTTATTCTTGTAGACTCGTGTGTTGGGCCTCCAAGCGCAGAGTTTTGTAGGACAGTAGCAATTTTCCCTCAAGTGGATGAACTAAGGTTTATCAATCCGTGGGAGGTGTAGGATGAAGATGGTCTCTCTTAAACAACCCAGCAAAAAAAAATACAAGTAATCTCTTGTGTCCCCAACACACCCAATACAATGGCAAATTGTATAGATGCACTAGTTCGGCAAAGAGATGGTAATAAAAGTGTAATATTGATGGTAGAAATATATTTTTATAATTTGAATAAATAAAAACAGCAAGGTAGCAAATAGTGGGCACAAAAACGATATTGCAATGCTTGAAAATGAAGCCTAGGGTCCGTACTTTTGCTAGTGCAATCTCTCAACAATGCTAATATAATTGGATCATATAGCCACCCCTCAAAATGCGATGAAGAATCACTCCAAGTTCCTATCTAGTAGAGAACATAAGAATAAATTGTTTGTAGCATACGAACCCACCTCAAAGCTATTCTTTCCGTTCGATCTATTCAAGAGTTCGTACTAAAATAACACCAAGCTATTCTTTCCGTTCGATCTATCCTAGAGTTCGTACTAAAATAACACCAAATCAAATTATATTCATAATACTCAATCCAACACAAAGAACTTCAAAGAGTGCCCCAAGATTCCTACCGGAGAAACAAAGACAAGAACGTGCATCAACCCCTATGCATAGATTACCCCAATGTCACCTCGGGAATCCGTTAGTTGAGTGCCAAAACATATATCAAGTGAATCAATACGATACTCCATTGTCACCACGAGTATTCAATTGCAAGACATATATAAAGTGTTCTCAAATCCATAAAAGTATTCAATCCGATAACAACGTGAAGGAAATATGCCCTAGAGGCAATAATAAAGTTGTTATTTATATTTCCTTATATCATGATAAATGTTTATTATTCATGCTAGAATTGTCTTAACCGGAAACTTAGTACATGTGTGAATACATAAAAAAACAAAGTGTCGCTAGTATGCCTCTACTTGACTAGCTCGTTAATCAAAGATGGTTAAGTTTCTTGACCATAGACATGTGTTGTCATTTGATGAGCGGGATCACATCATTAGAGAATGACATGATGGACAAAACCCATCCGTTAGCTTAGCATATTGATCGTTGAGTTTTATTGCTATTGCTTTCTTCATGGCTTATACATGTTCCTATGACTATGAGATTATGCAACTCCGTTTACGGAGGAACACTTTGTGTGCTACCAAACGTCACAACGTAACTGGGTGATTATAAAGATGCTCTACAGGTGTATCCGAAGGTGTTTGTTGGGTTGGCATAGATCGAGATTAGGATTTGTCACTCTGGTTTTCGGAGAGGTATCTCTGGGCCCTCTCGGTAATGATCATCACTATAAGCCTTGCAAGCAATGTGACTAATGAGTTAGTTACGGGATGTTGCATTAAAGAACGAGTAAAGAGACTTGCAGGTAACGAGATTGAACTAACTATGATGATACCGACGATCGAATCTCGGACAAGTAACATACCGATGACAAAGGGAACAACATATGTTGTTATGCGGTTTGACCGATAAAGATCCTCGTAGAATATGTTAGAGCCAACATGAGCATCCAGGTTCCGCTATTAGTTATTGACCGGAGACGTGTCTCGGTAATGTCTACATAGTTCTCGAACCCGTAGGGTCCGCACGCTTAACGTTCGATGACGATTTGTATTATGAGTTTATGTGATTTGGTGACCAAATGTTGTTCGGAGTCCCGGATGAGATCACGGAGAGGACGATGAGTCTCGAAGTGGTCGAGACGTAAAGATCAAAATATTGGAAAGCTATATTCGGACATCGGAAAGGTTCTGAGTGATTCGGGTATTTTTCGGAGTACCGGAGAATTACGGGAATTCGCCGGGGGAAGTAGTGGGCCTTAATGGCCCATACGGGAAAGGAGAGAATGGCCTCAAGGGGTGGCCGCACCCCCCCCCATGGGCTGGTCCGAATTGGACTAGGATGGGGCGGCGCCCCCCTACTTCCTTCTCCCCTCCTTCTCCTACTAGGAATAGGAAAGAGGAGGGGAATCCTACTTTGACTGGGGAGTCCTAGTAGGATCCCCCACACCTGGCGCGCCCTCCTAGGGCAGGCCACCTCTTTCCTCCCCTCCTTTATATACCTGGCCAGGGGGCACCCCAGAGACACACAAGTTGATCACTGATCTCTTAGCCGTGTGCGGTGCCCCCTCCACCATAATTCACCTCGGTCATATCGTCGTAGTGCTTAGGCGAAGCCATGCGCCGATAGCTTCATCATCACTGTCATCATGCCGTCGTGCTGACGAAGCTCTCCCTCGACACTCTACTGGATCGTGAGTTTCTGGGACGTCACCGAACTGAACGTGTGCAGATCGTGGAGGTGCCGTACTTTTGTTACTAGGATCGGTCGATCGTGTACGACTACATCAACCAAGTTGGCATAACGCTTCCGCTTTCAGTCTACGAGGGTACGTGGACAACACTCTCCCCTCTCGTTTCTATGCATCACCATGATCTTGCGTGTGAAAAATTCCTACGTCCCCCAACAGTGGTATCAGAGCCAGGTCTATGCGTAGATGTTATATGCACGAGTAGAACACAAAGAGTTGTGGGCGATAATAGTCATACTGCTTATCAGCATGTCATACTTTGATTCGGCGGTATTGTTGGATGAAGCGGCCCGGAACGACATTACGCGTACGCTTACGTGAGACTGGTTCTACCGACGTGCTTTGCACACAGGTGGCTGGCGGGTGTCAGTTTCTCCAACTTTAGTTAAATTGAGTGTGACTACGCCCGGTCCTTGTTGAAGGTTAAAATAGCACACTTGACGAAAAATCGTTGAGGTTTTGATGCGTAGGTAAGAACGGTTCTTGCTCAGCCCATAGCAGCCAGATAAAACTTGCAACAACAAAGTAGAGGACGTCTAACTTGTTTTTGCAGGGCATGTTGTGATGTGATATGGTCAAGACATGATGATAAATTTTATTGTATGAGATGATCATGTTTTGTAACAGAGTTATCGGCAACTGGCAGGAGCCATATGGTTGTCGCTTTATTGTATGAAATGCAATGGCCATGTAATTGCTTTACTTTATCACTAAGCGGTAGCGATAGTCGTAGAGGCAATAGTTGGCAAGACGACAACCATGCTACGATGGAGATCAAGGTGTCAAGCCAGTGACGATGGTGATCATGACAGTGCTTTGGAGATGGAGATAAAAGACACAAGATGATGATGGCCATATCATATCACTTATTTTGATTGCATGTGATGTTTATCTTTTATGCATCTTATTTTGCTTAGTACGGCTGTAGCATTATAAGATGATATCTCACTAAATTTCAAGGTATAAGTGTTCTCCCTGAGTATGCGCCGTTGCTACAGTTCGTTGTGCTGAGACACCACGTGATGATCGGGTGTGATAAGCTCTACGTTCACATACAATGGGTGCAAGCCAGTTTTGCACACACGGAATACTCGGGTTAAACTTGACGAGCCTAGCATATGCAGATATGGCCTCGGAACACTGGAGATCGAAAGGTCGAGCGGGAATCATATAGTAGATATGATCAACATAGTGATGTTCACCATTGAAAACTACTCCATCTCATGTGATGATCGGACATGGTTTAGTTGATTTGGATCAGGTGATCATTTAGATGACTAGAGAGATGTCTATCTAAGTGGGAGTTCTTAAGTAATATGATTAATTGAACTTTAATTTATCATGAACTTAGTCCTGATAGTATTTGCATATCTATGTTGTAGATCAATAGCTCGCGATGTAGTTTCCCGTTTATTTTTGATATGTTCCTAGAGAAAAATAAGTTGAAAAATGTTAGTAGCAATGATGTGGACTAGCTCTGTGATCTGAGGATTATCCTCATTGCTGCACAGAAGTATTATGTCCTTGATGCACCGCTAGGTGACAGACCAATTGCAGGACCGGATGTAGACGTTATGAACGTTTGACAATGCTCAGTATGATGACTAATTGATAGTTTAGTGCACCATGCTTTACGGCTTAGAACCGGGACTTCAAAAATGTTTTGAAAGACATGGAGCATATGCAATGTTCCAAGAGTTGAAATTGGTATTTCATACTCATGCCCGTGTCGAGAGGTATGAGACCTCTGATAGTACTTTGCGTACAAGATGGAGGAGACTAGCTCAACCAGTGAGCATGTGCTCAGATTGTCTGGGTACTACAATTGCTTGAATCAAGTGGGAGTTAATCTTCTAGATAAGATAGTAATTGACAAAGTTCTCTAGTCACTATCACCAAGTTACTAGAACTTCATGATGAACTATAATATGCAAGGGATGATGAAAGTAATTCCCGAGCTCTTCGCGATGCTGAAATCGGCGAAGGTAGAAATAAAGAAAGAACACCAAGTGTTGATGGTTTACAAGACCACTAGTTTCAAGAAAAGGGCAAAGGGATAGAAAGGGAATTTCAATAAGAATGAAAAGAAAGTTGTCACTCCCATGAAGAAGCCCAAAGCTAGACCTAAGCCTGAAACTGAGTGCTTCTACCGCAAAGGAAATGGTCACCGGAAGTGGAACTGCCCTAGATACTTGGTGGATAAGAAGGATGGCCAAGTAAACAAAGGTTTATTGGATATACATGTTATCGATGTCTACTTTACTAGTGTTTAAAGCAACCCCTCGGTATTTGATACTAGTTCAGTAGCTAAGAGTAGTAACTCGAAACGAGAATTGCAAAATAAACATAGACTAGTTAAGGGCGATGTGATGATGTGTGTTGGAAGTGATTCCAAGGTTGATAAGATCACCATCGCACACTCCCTTTACCTTCGGGATTAATGAACCTAAAATAAATGTTATTTGGTGTTTGCGTTGAGCATAATATGATTGGATCATGTCTATTGGAATACGGTTATTCATTTAAGTCAAAGAATAATTGTGATTCTGTTTACATGAATAAAACCTTCTGTGGTCATACGCCCAAGGTGAATGGTTTACTGAATATCGATCGTAGTGATACACATATTCATAATATCAAAGCCGCAAGATGTAAAGTTAATAATGATAGTGCAACTTATTTGTGGCACTGCCGTTTAGGTCATATTGGTGTAAAGCGCATGAAGAAATTCCATGCTGATGGGATTTTGGAATCACCTGATTATGAATCACTTGGTGCTTGCGAACCATGCCTCATGGGCAAGATGACTAAGACTCCGGAACAATGGAGCGAGTAGCTCACTTATTGGAAATAATACATATTGATGCATGTGGTCCAATGAGTGTTGAGGCTCGCGACAAGTATCATTATTTTCTGACCCTCACAGATGATTTGAGCAGATATGGGTATATCTACTTGATGAAACATAAGTCTGAAACATTTAAAAAGTTCAAAGAATTTAAAAGTGAAGTGGAAAATCATCGTAACCAGAAAATAAAGTTTCTACGATATGATCGCGGAGATGAATATTTGAGTTACGAGTTTGGCCTTCATTTAAAACAATGTGGAATAGTTTCACAAACTCACGCCACCTGGAACACCGCAGCGTAATGGTGTATCCGAACGTCATAACCGTACTTTATTAGATATAGTGCAATCTAAGATGTCTCTTACCGATTTACCACTATCGTTTTGGGGTTATGCATTAGAGACAGCTACATTCACGTTAAATAGGGCACCATCTAAATCCATTGAGACAACACCTTATGAACTGTGGTTTGGCAAGAAACCCAAGTTGTCGTTTCTGAAAGTTTGGGGCTACGATGCTTATGTGAAAAAGCTTCAACCTGATAAACTCGAACCCAAATCGGAGAAATGTGTCTTCATAGTATACCCAAAGGAGACTGTTGGGTACACCTTCTATCACAGATCCGAAGGCATGATATTCGTTGCTAATAATGGATACTTTCCAGAGAAGGAGTTTCTCTCGAAAGAAGTGAGTGGGAGTAAAGTAGAACTTGATGAGGTAATTCTACCTTCTTCCGAATTGGAAAGTAGTTCATCACAGAAATCAGTTCCAGTGATGCCTACACCAATTAGAGAGGAAACTAATGATGATGATCATGAAACTTCAGATCAGGTTACTACCGAACCTCGTAGGTCAACCAGAGCACGTTCCGCACCAGAGTGGTATGGTAATCCTGTTCTGGAGGTCATGTTACTTGACCATGACAAACCTACGAACTATGAGGAAGCGATGATGAGCCCAGATTCCGTGAAATGGCTTGAGGCCATGAAATCTGAGATGGGATCCATATATGAGAACAAAGTATGGACTTTGATTGACTTGCCCGGTGATCGGCAAGCCATTGAGAATAAACGGATCTTCAAGAGGAAGACAGACGCTGATAGTAGTGTTACTATCTATAAAGCTCGACTTGTGGCGAAAGGTTTTCGACAAGTTCAAGGTGTTGACTACGGTGAGTTTTTCTCACTCGTAGCGATGCTTAAGTCTGTCAGAATCATGTTAGCAATTGCCGCATTTTATGAAATTTGGCAAATGGATAAACAAAACTGCATTCCTTAATGGATTTATTAAAGAAGAGTTGTATATGATGCAACTAGAAGGTTTTGTCAATCCTAAAGGTGCTAACAAAATATGCAAGCTCCAGCGATCCATCTATGGACTGGTGCAAGCATCTCGGAGTTGGAATATATGCTTTGATAAGTTGATCAAAGCATATAGTTTTATGCAGACTTGCGGTGAAGCATGTATTTACAAGAAAGTGAGTGGGAGCACTACAGCCTTTCTGATAAGTATATGTGAATGACATATTGTCGATCGGAAATGATGTACAATTTTCTGGAAAGCATAAAGAAGTGTTTGAAAGGAGTTTTCAATGAATTACCTCGGTGAAGCTGCTTACATATTGAGCATCAGGATCTATAGAGATAGATCAAGATGCTTGATAAGTTTTTTTCAATGAGTACATACCTTAACAAGTTTTTGAAGTAGTTCAAAATGGAACATTCAAAGAAAGAGTTCTTGCCTGTGTTGCAAGGTGTGAAGTTGAGTACAACTCAAAGCCCGACCACGGCAGAAAATAGAGAGAGAATGAACGTCATTCCCTATGCCTCAGCCATAGGTTCTATAAAGTATGCCATGCTGTGTACCAGAACTATTGTATACCCTGCCCTGAGTTTGGCAAGGGAGTACAATTTTGATCTGGGAGTAGATCACTGGACAACGGTTAAAAATATCCTTAAAGGACTAAGGAAATATTTCTCGGTTATGGAGGAGATAAAGAGTTCATCGTAAAGAGTTATGCCAATGCAAGCTTTGACACTGATCCGGATGACTCTAAGTCTCAATCTGGATGCATATTGAAAGTGGGAGCAATTAGCCAGAGTAGCTCCGTGCAGAACATTGTAGACATAGAAATTTCCAAAATACATACGGCTCTGAATGTGGCAGACCCGTTGACTAAACTTCTCTCACAAGCAAAACATGATCATACCTTATTACTCTTGGGTGTTAATCACATAGCGATGTGAACTAGATTATTGACTCTAGTAAACCTTTTGAGTGTTGGTCACATGGTGATGTGAACTATTGGTGTTAAATCACATGGCGATGTGAACTAGATTATTGACTCTAGTGCAAGTGGGAGACTAAAGGAAATATGCCCTAGAGGCAATAATAAAGTTGTTATTTATATTTCCTTATATAATGATAAATGTTTATTATTCATGCTAGAATTGTATTAACCGGAAACTTAGTACATGTGTGAATACATAGACAAACAAAGTGTCCCTAGTATGCCTCTACTTGACTAGCTCGTTAATCAAAGATGGTTAAGTTTCCTGACAGTAGACATGTGTTGTCATTTGATGAACGGGATCACATCATTAGAGAATGATGTGATGGACAAGATCCATCCGTTAGCTTAGCATATTGATCGTTAAGTCTTATTGCTATTGCTTTCTTCATGACTTATACATGTTCCTATGACTATGAGATTATGCAACTCCCGAATACCGGAGGAACACCTTGTGTGCTATCAAACGTCACAACGTAACTGGATGATTATAAAGATGCTCTACAGGTATCTCCGAAGGTGTTTGTTGGGTTGGCACAGATCGAGATTAGGATTTGTCACTCTGGTTTTCGGAGAGGTATCTTTGGGCCCTCTCGGTAATGATCATCACTATAAGCCTTGCAAGCAATGTGACTAATGAGTTAGTTACGGGATGATGAATTACGGAACGAGTAAACAGACTTGCCGGTAACGAGATTGAACTAACTATAATGATACCGATGATCGAATCTCGGAAGAGTAACATACCGATGACAAAGGGAACAACATATGTTGTTATGCGGTTTGACCGATAAAGATCTTCATAGAATATGTAGGAGCCAATATGAGCATCCAGGTTCCGCTATTATTTATTGACCGGAGATGTGTCTCGGTCATGTCTACATAGTTCTCGAACCCGTAGGGTCCGCACGCTTAACGTTCGATGACGATTTGTGTTATGAGTTTATGTGATTTGATGACCAAAGGTTGTTCGGAGTCCCGGATGAGATCACGGACATGATGAGGAGTCTCGAAATGGTTGAGATGTAAAGATCAATATATTGGAAGGCTATATCCGGACATCGGAAAGGTTCCGAGTGAATCAGGTATTTTTCGGAGTACCGGAGAGTTACGGGAATTCGCCGGGGGAAGTAGTGGGCCTTAATTGGCCATTCAGGAAAGGAGAGAAGGGCCTCAAGGGGTGGCCGCGCGCCCCCCTATGGGCTGGTTCGAATTGGACTAGGAGGGGGCGGCGCCTCCCTCCTTCCCTCCTTCTCCTACTAGGAATAGGAAAGAGGAGGAGAATCCTTCTTGGACTGGGGAGTCCTAGTAGGATTCCCCACACCTGGCGCACCCTCCTAGGGCCGGCCACCTCTTCCCTCCCCTCCTTTATATACATGGCCAGGGGGGCACCCCAGAGAGATACAAGTCGATCGGTGATCTCTTAGCCGTGTGCGGTGCCCCGCTCCAACATAATCCACCTCGGTCATATCATCGTAGTGCTTAGGAGAAGCCCTGCGCCGGTAGCTTCATCATCACCGTCATCATGCCGTCGTGCTGATGAAGCTCTCCCTCGACACTCTACTGGATCGTGAGTTCGTGGGACGTCATCGAGCTGAACATGTGTAGATCACGGAGGTGCCGTACTTTCGGTACTAGGATCGGTCGATCGTGTACGACTACATCAACCGCGTTGTCATAAGGCTTCCTCTTTCGGTTTACGAGGGTACGTGGACAACACTCTCCCCTCTCGTTGCTATGCATCACCATGATCTTGAGGGTGCATAGGGATTTTTTTGAAATTGCTACATTCCCAACACAACGAAATCTCAAAGGGAAAAACTCAATTCATCACAACAAGATAGAGAGGGGAAAACACCATATGATCCGACTATATTAACAAAGCCCGCGATACATCAAGATCATGACATCTCAAGAACATGAGAGAGAAGAGAGAGAGAGAGAGAGAGAGAGAGAGAGAGAGAGAGATTAAACACATAGCTACTGGTACAAACCCCGAGCCTCGAGGGTGGACTACTCCCTCCTCATCATGGTGGCCGCCGGGATGATGAAGATGGCCACCAGAGATGATTCCCCTTTCCGGAAGGGTGCCGGAACGGGGTCTAGATTTGTTTTTGGTGGCTACAGTAGCCTGCGGCGGCAGAACTTCTGATCTAGGTACCCCGAGGGTTGCTGAATTTTTTGGGAATTTATAGGGTCAAGAGGTGGTGCAGGAGGCCACAGAGGTGGGCACAACCCACGTGGGCACGCCTGGGGGTTGTGCCCCCCTCGAAGCACCCCCAGGTGCTGCTCTGGCCCATCCCGAGTGTTCTGGTCCATAAAAAATCTCCAAAACGTTTCGCATTGTTTGAACTCCGTTTGATATTAATTTCCTGTGATGTAAAAAACAAGCAAAAATCAGCAACTGGCACTGGGCACTGGGTCAATAGGTTAGTCCCAAAAAATGATATAAAGTTGTTATAAAATGATTGTAAAACATCCAAGAATGATAATATAATGGCATGAATACTTCAGAAATTATAGATACGTTGGAGATGTATCACTTGCCATCAATGTCTTATTTTTATTCGGCGGTATTGTTGGATGAAGCGGTCCGGACCAACCTTACATGACCAGGTCATGAGTCCGGTTCCACCGACAGACATGCAACTTGTTTTGCATAAAGGTGGTTGTCGGGTGTATGTTTCTCCAACTTTAGTTGAATCAAATTTGACTACGGTCGGTCCTTGGATAAAACCGCAAACTTGATGAAACATCGTTGTTGTTTTGATGCGTAGGTAAGAACAGCTCATACTAGAAGCCCGTAGCAGCCACGTAAAACTTGCAACAACAAAGTAAAGGACATCTAACTTGTTTTTGCAGGGCATGTTGTGATGTGATATGGTCAAGACATGATGTGATATATGTTATTGTATGAGATGATCATGTTTTGTAAAAGTTATCAGCAACTGGCACGAGCCTTATGGTTGTCACTTTATTGTATGAAATGCAATCACCATGTAATTGCTTTACTTTATCACTATGCGTTAGCGATAGTTGTAGAAGCAATAGTTGGCGAGACGACAACAATGCTACGATGGAGATCAAGGTGTCAAGCCGGTGAGATGGAGATCATGACGGTGCTTTGGAGATGAAGATCAAAGGCACAAGATGATGATGGCCATATCATGTCACACATTTTGATTGCGTGTGATGTTTATCTTTTATGCATCTTATTTTTCTTAGTACGGTGGTAGCATTATAAGATGATCCCTCACTAAAATTTCAAGGTATAAGTGTTCTCCCTGAGTATGTACTATTGCGACAGTTCGTCGTGCCAAGACACCACGTGATGATCGGGTGTGATAAGCTCTACGTTGACATACAACGGGTGCAAGCCAGTTTTGCACACGCGGAATACTCGGGTTAAACTTGACGAGCCTAGCATGTACAGACATGACCTCGGAACATCAAGACCGAAAGGTCGAATGTGAATCATATAATAGATATGAGCAACATAGAGATGTTATCCATTGAAAACTACTCCATCTCACGTGATGATTGAACATGGTTTAGTTGATATGGATCACGTGATCATTTAGATGACTCGAGGGAGTTCTGATATGGATCAAGTGGGAGTTCTTAAGTAATATGATTAATAAACTTAATTTATCATGAACTTAGTCCTGATAGTTTTTGCATATCTATGTTGTAGATCAATGGCCTGTGCTAGCGTTCCTTTGAATTCTAATGTGTTCCTAGAGAAAGCTAAGTTGAAAGATGATGGTAGCAACTACACGGACTGGGTCTGTAACTTGAGGATTATCCTCATTATTGCACAGAAGAATTATGTCCTTGATGCACCGCTAGGTGAAAGGTCTACTGCAGGAGCAAATGCTGATGTTATGAATGTCTAGCAAGCTTGATCTGATGACTACTCAATAGTTCAGTGTGCCATGCTTTACAGATTAGAACCGGGACTTCAAAGACGTTATGAACATCATGGACCATATGAGATGTTCCAATATTCGAAGTTAATATTTCAAGCAAATGCCCGAGTTGAGAGATATGAAGTCTCCAACAAGTTCTGTAGCTGCAAGATGGAGGATACTAGTTCTGTCAGTGAACACATAATCAGAATGTCTGGATACCATAACCACTTGACTCAGCTGGGAGTTAATCTTCCAGATGATAGTGTTATGGACAGAGTTCTTCAATCACTGCCACCAAGCTACAAAGGCTTCGTGATGAACTATAATATGCAAGGGATAGATAAGACAATTCGCGAGCTCTTCGCTATGCTTAAACCCGCGGAGGTAGAAATCAAGAAAGAGCATTAAGTGTTGATGGTTAACAAGACCACTAGTTTCAAGAAAAAGGGCAAAGGAAAGAAGGGGAACTTCAAGAAGAATGGCAAGCAAGTTGCCACTCCCGGGAAGAAGCCAAAATCTGGACCTAAGCCTGAAACTAAGTGCTTCTACTGCATAGGGACTGGACACTGGAAGCGGAACTGCCCCAAGTATTTGGCGGATAAGAAGGATGGCAAAGTGAACAAAGGTGTATTTTATATACATGTTATTGATGTGTACCTTACTAATGCTCGTAGTAGTGCCTGGGTATTTGATACTGGTTCTGTTGCTCATATTTGCAACTCGAAACAGGGGCTACGGATTAAATGAAGATTGGCTAAGAATGAGGTGACGATGTGCGTCGGGAATGGTTCCAAGGTTGATGTGATCGCCGTCAGCACGCTACCTCTACATGTACCTTCGGGATTAGTTTTAGACCTGAATAATTGTTATTTGGTGCCAGCGTTGAGCATGAACATTATATCTGGATCTTGTTTGATTTGAGACGATTATTCATTTAAATCAGAGAATAATGGTTGTCCTATTTATATGAGTAATATCTTTTATGGTCATGCACCCTTGAAGAGTAGTCTATTTTTGTTGAATCTCGGTCGTGGTGATACACATATTCATAAAATTGAGGCCAAAAGATGCAAAGTTGATAATGATAGTGCAACATATTTGTGGCACTGCTGTTTAGGTCATATTGTTGTAAAGCGCATGAAGAAACTCCATGCGGATGGACTTTTGGAATCACTTGATTATGAATTATTTGATGCTTGTGAACCATGCCTCATGGGAAAGATGACTAAGACTCCGTTCTCCGAAAAAATGGAGCGAGACACTGAATTATTGGAAATAATACAAACCGATGTATGCGGTCCGATGAGTGTTGAGGCTCGTGGTAGGTATCGTTATTTTCTGAACTTCACACATGATTTGAGGAGATATGGGTATATCTACTTAATGAAACACAAGTCTGAAACATTTTAAAAGTTCAAAGAATTTCAGAGTGAAGCGGAAAATCATCGTAACAAGAAAATAAAGTTTCTACGATCTGATCGCGGAGGCGAATATTTGAGTTACGAGTTTGGTCTTCATTTAAAACAATGTGGAATAGTTTCACAACTGACGCCACCTGGAACACCACAGCGTAATGGTGTATCTGAATGTTGTAACCGTACTTTATTATATATGGTGCGATCTATGATGTCTCTTACCGATTTACCACTATTGTTTTGGGGTTATGCATTAGAGACAACTGCATTCACATTAAATAGGGCACCATCTAAATCTGTTGAGACGACACCGTAGGAACTGTGGTTTGGCAAGAAACCTAAGCTGTCGTTTTCTTAAAGTTTGGGGTTGTGATGCTTATGTGAAAAAGCTTCAGCCTGATAAGCTCGAACCCAAATCGGAGAAGTGCTTCTTCATAGGATACCCAAAAGAAACTGATGGGTACACCTTCTATCCCAAATCCGAAGGCAAGATATTTGTTGCTAAGAATGGATCCTTTCTAGAGAAGGAGTTTCTCTCGAAAGAAGTGAGTGGGAGGAAAGTAGAACTTGATGAGGTAATTGTACCTTCTCTTGAATTGGAAAGTAGTTCATCACAGAAAACCGTTCCCGTGATGCCTGCACCAATTAATGAGGAAGCTAATGATGATGATCATGAAACTTCAGATCAAGTTACTAACGAACCTCGTAGGTCAACCAGAGTACGTTCCCGCACCAGAGTGGTACAGTAATCTTGTTCTGGAAGTCATGTTACTAGACCATGACGAACCTACGAACTATGAGGAAGTGATGATGAGCCCAGATTCCGCGAAATGGCTTGAAGCCATGAAATCTGAGATGGGATCCATGTATGAGAACAAAGTATGGACTTTGGTTGACTTGCCCGATGATCGACAAGCCATAGAGATTAAATGGATCTTCAAGAAGAAGATTAAGACTGATTGTAATGTTACTGTCTACAAAGCTCGACTTGTTGCGAAATGTTTTCGACAAGTTCAAGGAGTTGACTTCGAGGAGAGCTTCTCACTCGTAGCGATGCTTAAGTCTGTCCGAATCATGTTAGCAATTGCCGCATTTTATGATTATGAAATCAGGAAATGGACATCAAAACTGCATTCTTATTGGATTTCTTAAAGAAGAGTTGTATATGATGCAACCAGAAGGTTTTGTCGATCCTAAAGGTGCTAACTGATGACCCACAAGTGTAGGGGATCTATCGTAGTCCTTTCGATAAGTAAGAGTGTCGAACCCAACGAGGAGCAGAAGGAAATGATAAGCGGTTTTCAGTAAGGTATTCTCTGCAAGCACTGAAATTATCGGTAACAGAGAGTTTTGTGATAAGGTAATTTGTAATGGGTAACAAGTAATGGAAGTAACTAAGGTGCAGCAAGATGGCCCAATCCCTTTTGTAGCAAAGGACAAGCCTGGACAAACTCTTATATGAAGGAAAACGCTCCCAAGGACACATGGGAATTATCGTCAAGCTAGTTTTCATCACGCTCATTTGATTCGCGTTCGTTACTTTGATAATTTGGTATGTGGGTGGACCGGTGCTTGGGTGCTGTCCTTACTTGGACAAGCATCCCACCTATGATTAACCCCTATTGCAAGCAGCCGCAACTACAAAAGAAGTATTAAGGTAAACCTAACCATAGCATGAAACATATGGATCCAAATCAGCCCCTTACGAAGCAACTCATAAACTAGGGTTTAAGATTCTGTCACTCTAGCAACCCATCATCTACTTATTACTTCCCAATGCCTTCCTCTAGGCCCAAACGATGGTGACGTGTCATGTGGTCGACGTTCACATAACAACACTAGAGGAAAGACAACATACATCTCATCAAAATATCGAACGATTACCAAATTCACATGACTACTAATAGCAAGACTACTCCCATGTCCTCAGGAACAAACATAACTACTCACAAATAATATTCATGTTCATAATTAGAGGGGTATTAATATGCATAATGGATCTGAACATATGATCTTTGATGTCTACTATGCAACCTTCTCCTTGTAGACGTTGTTGGGCCTCCAAGTGCAAAGGTTTGTAGGACAGTAGCAAATTTCCCTCAAGTGGATGACCTAACGTTTATCAATCCGTGGGAGGCGTAGGATGAAGATGGTCTCTCTCAAGCAACCCTGCAACAAAATAACAAAGAGTCTCTTGTGTCCCCAACACACCCAATACAATGGTAAATTGTATAGGTGCACTAGTTCGGCGAAGAGATGGTGATACAAGTGCAATATGGATGGTAGATATAGGCTTTTGTAATCTGAAAATATAAAAACAGCAAGGTAACTAATGATAAAAGTGAGCACAAACGGTATTGCAATGCTAGGAAACAAGGCCCAGGGTTCATAGTTTCACTACTGCAAGTTATCTCAACAATAATAACATAATTGGATCATATAACTATCCCTCAACATGCAACAAAGAGTCACTCCAAAGTCACTAATAGAGGAGAACAAACGAAGAGATTATGGTAGGGTACGAAACCACCTCAAAGTTATTCTTTCCAATCAATCCATTGGGCTATTCCTATAAGTGTCACAAACAGCCCTAGAGTTCGTACTAGAATAACACCTTAAGACACAAATCAACCAAAACCCTAATGTCACCTCAAGTATCGGTGGGTATGATTATACGATATGCATCACACAATCTCAGATTCATCTATTCAACCAACACATAGAACCTCAAAGAGTGCCCCAAAGTTTCTACCAGAGAATCAAGACGAAAACGTGTGCCAACCCCTATGCATAAGTTCATGGGCGGAACCCGCAAGTTGATCACCAAAACATACATCAAGTGAATCACGTGATATCCCATTGTCACCATAGATACGCATGGCAAGACATACATCAAGTGTTCTCAAATCATTAAAGACTCAATCCGATAAGATAACTTCAAAGGGAAAACCCAATCCATTACAAGAGAGTAGAGGGGGAGAAGCAACATAACATCCAACTATGACAGCAAAGCTCGCGATACATCAAGATCATGCCAAATCAAGAACACGAGAGAGAGAGAGAGAGAGATAGATCAAACACATAGCTACTGGTACATACCCTCAGCCCCGAGGGTGAACTACTCCCTCCTCATCATGGAGAGCGCCGGGATGATGAAGATGGCCACCGGTGAGGGTTCCCCCTCTGGCAGGGTGCCGGAACAGGGTCCCGATTGGGTTTTGGTGGCTACAGAGGCTTGCGGCGGCGGAATTCCCGATCTATTCTGTTCCCCGAAGGTTTTAGGGTATATGGGTATATATAGGTGAAAGAAGTACGTCAGTGGAGCATCATGGGGCCCACGAGGGTGGAGGGCGCGCCCTGGGGGGGCGCCCCCTACCTCATGCTCTCCTCGAAGCTACTTTGACGTAGGGTCCAAGTCTCCTGGATCATGTTCGGTGAGAAAATCACGTTCCCGAAGGTTTCATTCCGTTTGATATTCCGTTTCTTCGAAACTCTGAAATAGGCAAAAAACAGCAATTCTGGGTTGGGCCTCCGGTTAATAGGTTAGTCCCAAAAATAATATAAAAGTGGAAAATAAAGCCCAATAATGTCCAAAACAGTAGATAATATAGCATGGAGCAATCAAAAATTATAGATATGTTGGATACGTATCAGGCATCCCCAAGCTTAAGTCCTGCTCGTCCTCGAGTAGGTAAATGATAAAAACAGAATCTTTGATGCGGAGTGCTACTTGCCATAATTTTAATGTAATTCTTCTTAATTGTGGTATGAGTATTCAGATCTGAAAGATTCAAGACAAAAGTTTATATTGACATAAAAATAATAATACTTCAAGCATACTAACTAAGCAATTATGTCCTCTCAAAATAAAATGGCCAAAGAAAGTTCATCCCTACAAAATCATATAGTTTAGTCATGCTCCATTTTCGTCACACAAGAATGCTCTCATCATGCACAACCCCGATGACAAGCCAAGCAATTGTTTCATACTTTAGTAATCTCAAACTTATAAACTTTCACGCAATATATGAGCGCGAGCCATGGACATAGCACTATGGGTGGAATAGAATATGATGATGGGGGTTATGTGGAGAAGACAAAAAAGGAGAAGCTCTCACATCAACGAGGCTAATCAATGGGCTATGGAGATGCTCATCTACTGATGTTAATGCAAGGAGTAGGGATTGCCATGCAACTGATGCACTAGAGCTATAAATGTATGAAAGTTCAAAAAAAGAAACTAAGTGGGTGTGCATCCAACTTTCTTGCTCACGAAGACCTAGGGCACTTGAGGAGGCCCATTGTTGGAATATACAAGCCAAGTTCTATAATGAAAAATTCCCACTAGTATATGAAAGTGACAAAACAAGAGACTCTCTATCATGATGATTATAGTGCTACTTTGAAGCACAAGTGTGGCAAAGGATAGTAGCATTGTCCCTTATCTCTTTTTCTCTCATTTTTTGGGCCTTCTCTCTTTTTTTATGGCCTCCCCTTTTTTTGGGCCTTCTCTTTTTTATATGGCCTTTCTCTTTTTTTATATTCCTCACTTGGGACAATGCTTTAGAAAATGATGATCATCACACTTTTATTTATTTACAACTCAATTACAACTCGATACTAGAACAAAATATGACTCTATATGAATGCCTCCGACGGTGTACCGGGATATGGAATGAACCAAGAGTGACATGTATGAAAGAATTATGAATGGTGGCTTTGCCACAAATACTATGTCAACTTCATGATCATGCTAAGCAATATGACAATGATGAACGTGTCATGATGAACGGAATGGTGGAAGTTGCATGGCAATATATATATATATATATATATATATATATATATATATATATATCTCGGAATGGCTATGGAAATGCCATAATAGGTAGGTACGGTGGCTGTTTTGAGGAAGATATAAGGAGGTTTATGTGTGAAAGAGTGTATCATATCACGGGGTTTGGATGCACCGGCGAAGTTTGCACCAACTCTCAAGGTGAGAAAGGGCAATGCACGGTACCGAAGAGGCTAGCAATGATGGAAGGGTGAGAGTGCGTATAATCCATGGACTCAACTTTTGTCATAAAGAACTCACATACTTATTGCAAAAATCTACAAGCCATCAAAAACCAAATCACTACGCGCATGCTCCTAGGGGGATAGATTGGTAGGAAAAGACCATCGCTCGTCCCCGACGGCCACTCATAAGGAGGACAATCAAAGGAACACCTCATGTTTCAAATTTGTTACATAATGTTTACCATACGTGCATGCTACGGGACTTGAAAACTTCAACACAAGCATTTCTCAAATTCACAACTACTCAACTATCACGACTTTGATATTATTACCTCCATATCTCAAAACAATCATCAAGCATCAAACTTTCCTTAGTATCCAACACATTCATAAGAAAGTTTTTACTATTTTAAATACCCAGCATATTAAGATTATTTAAGCAAATTACCATGCTATTTAAGAATCTCAAAATAATCTAAGTGAAGCATGAGAGATCAATAGTTTCTTTAAAACAAATCCACCACTGTGCTCTAAAAGATATAAGTGAAGTACTAGAGCAAAACTATATAACTCAAAAGATATAAGTGAAGCACAAAGAGTATTCTAATAATTTCCAAATCATGTATGGCTCTCTCAAAAGGTGTGTATGGCAAATACGATTGTGGTAAACTAAAAAGCAAAGCCTCAAATTATACAAGACGGTCCAAGCAAAACACATATCATGTGGTGAATAAAAATATAGCTCCAAGTAAAGTTACCGATGGAGGTAGACGAAAGAGGGGATGCCTTCCGGGGCATCCCCAAGATTTGAATTTTTGGCGTCCTTAGATTATCTTGGGGGTTCCATGGGCATCCCCAAGCTTAGGATCTTTCCACTCTTTGTTCCATAATCCATCAAAAGATTTCACCCAAAACTTGAAAACTTCACAACACAAAACTCAACAGAAATCTCGTGAGCTCCGTTAGAAAAATAAAACAAAAGACCACTTTAAGGTACTGTAATGAACTCATTCTTTATTTATATTTGTGTTAAACCTACTGTATTCCAACTTCTCTATGATTTATAAACTATTTTACTATCCATAGATTCATCAAAATAAGCAAACAACACACAAAAAACAGAATCTGTCAAAAACAGAACAGTATGTAGTAATCTGTAACTAACGCAAACTTCTGGAACTCCAAAAAATCATCCAAAACAGGACGACCTAGGCAATTTGTTTATTGATCAGCATCAATTAGAATCACTATTTTATCACATTCTGGTGACTTTTAACAATTGTTTTCGTGAACAGAAATTTTCTGGAAATTACAGCAAGATCAAATAACTATCATCCAAGAAGATCCTATAGGTTTAACTTGGCACAAACACTAATTAAAATATAAAAACACATCTAACCAGAGGTTAGATCAAAGATTTATTCCTAAACAGAAGAAAAAAGCAAGAAACTAAAATAAAATTGGGTTGCCTCCCAACAAGCGCTAACGTTTAAAGCCCCTAGCTAGGCATGATGATTTCAATGATGCTCGCATAAAAGATAAGAGTTGAAACATAAAGGAAGCATCATGAAGAATATGACTAGCACATTTAAGTCTAACCCACTTCCTATGCATAGGGATTTTGTGAGCGAACAACTTATGGGAACAATAATCAACTAATATAGGAAGGCAAAACAAGCATAACTTCAAAACTTTAAGCACATAGAGAGGAAACTTGATATTTGCAATTCCTACAAGCGTATATTCCTCCCTCATAATAATTTTCAGTAGCATTATGAATGAATTAAACAATATAACCAGCACCTAAATCATTCTTTTCATGATCTACTTGCATAGAAAATTTACTACTCTCCACATAAGCAAAATTCTTCTCATTCGGAATAGTGGGAGCAAACTCAACAAAATAACTATCATGTGAAGCATAATCCAATTGAAAATTAAAATCATGATGACACGTTTCATTGTTATCCTTATTCCTTAGAGCATACGTGTCATCACAATAATCATCATAAATAGGAGGCATGCTTTCATCATAATAAATTTGCTCATCAAAACTTGGGGGACAAAAAATATCATCCTCATCAAACATAGCTTCCCCAAGCTTGTGGCTTTGCATATCATTAGCATCATGGATATTCAAAGATTGTACTAACAACATTGCAATCATTCTCATCATTCAAATATTTAGTGCCAAACATTCTAATGCATTCTTATTCTAGCACTTGAGCACAATTATCGGAATCCTTATTTTCACGAAAGACATTAAAAAGATGAAGCATATGAGTCAACCTTAATACCATTTTTTTGTAGTTTTCCTTCATAAACTAAACTAGTGCTAAAACAAGAAACAAAAAGATTCGACTGCAAGATCTAAAGATATATGCATTGCCGGCAACGGCGCCAGAAAAGAGCTTAGTTGACGGGGTGTGAGTGCCGCTTACCTAGCCTCCCCGGCAACGGCGCCAGAAAAGAGCTTGATGTCTACTACACAACCTTCTCCTTGTAGACGTTGTTGGGCCTCCAAGTGCAGAGGTTTGTAGGACAGTAGCAAATTTACCTCAAGTGTATGACCTAAGGTTTATCAATCCGTGGGAGGTGTAGGATGAAGATGGTCTCTCTCAAGCAATCCTGCAACAAAATAACAAAGAGTCTCTTGTGTCCCCAACACACCCAATACAATGGTAAATTGTATAAGTGCACTATTTCAGCGAAGAGATGGTGATACAAGTGCAATATGGATGGTAGATATAGGTTTTTGTAATCTGAAAATATAAAAACAGCAAGGTAACTAATGATAAAAGTGAGCACAAACGGTATTGCAATGCTAGGAAACAAGGCCTAGCGTTCATACTTTCACTAGTGCAAGTTCTCTCAATAATAATAACATAATTGGATCATATAACTATCCCTCAACATGCAACAAAGAGTCACTCCAAAGTCACTAATAGCGGAGAACAAACAAAGAGATTATGGTAGGGTACGAAACCACCTCAAAGTTATTCTTTCCAATCAATCCATTGGGCTATTCCTATAAGTGTCACAAACAGCCCTAGAGTTCGTACTAGAATAACACCTCAAGACACAAACCAACCAAAACCCTAATGTCACCTAGATACTCCAATGTCACCTCAAGTATCCGTGGGTATGGTTATACAATATGCATCACACAATCTCAGATTCATCTATTCAACCGACACATAGAACCTCAAAGAGTGCCCCAAAGTTTCTACCGGAGAATCAAGATGAAAACGTGTGCCAACCCCTATGCATAGGTTCATGGGCGTAACCCAGAAGTTGATCACCAAAACATACATCAAGTGAATCACGTGATATCCCATTGTCACCATAGATACGCACGGCAAGACATACATCAAGTGTTCTCAAATCATTAAAGACTCAATCCGATAAGATAACTTCAAAGGGAAAACTCAATCCATTACAAGAGAGTAGAGGGGGAGAAGCAACATAAGATCCAACTATAATAGCAAAGCTCGCGATACATCAAGATCGTGACAAATCAAGAACACGAGAGAGAGAGAGAGAGAGAGAGAGAGAGAGATCAAACACATAGCTACTGGTACATACCCTCAGCCCCGAGGGTGAACTACTCCCTTCTCGTAATGGAGAGCGCCGGATGATGAAGATGGCCACCGGTGAGGTTCGCCCCTCGGCGAGTGCGAAACAGGTCCCGATTGGGTTTTGGTGGCTCTGAGAGGCTTGCGGCGGAACTCCCGATCTATTCTGTTCCCAAGGTTTTAGGGTATATGGGTATATATAGGTGAAATAAGTGCGTCGGTGGAGCATCGTGGGGCCCACGAGGGTGGAGGCGCATACAGGGGGTGGCGCGCCCCACCTCGTGTCCTCCTCAAGCTTCCTTGACGAGGGTCCAAGTCTCTGGATCATGTTCGGTGAGAAAATCACGTTCCCGAAGTTTACATTCTGTTTGGACTCCGTTTGATATTCCGTTTCTTCGAAACTCTGAAATAGGCAAAAAACAGCAATTCTGGGCTGGGCCTCCGGTTAATAGGTTAGTCCCAAATATAATATAAAAGTGGAAAATAAAGCCCAATAATGTCCAAAACAGTAGATAATATAGCATGGAGCAATCATAAATTATAGATACGTTGGAGACGTATCAATCTTCCACCAAATAAACCATCTAGCATCAACTACAAGGAGTAATCGACACTACTAGCAACCCACATGTACCAATCTGAGGCTTTGGGACAAAGATTGGATACAAGAGATGAACTAGGGTTTGAGAGGAGATGGTGCTGGTGAATATGTTGATGGAGATTGACCCCCTCCCGATGAGAGGATCATTGGTGATGACGATGGCGATGATTTCCCCCTCCCGGATGGAAGTTTCCCCGGCAGAACAGCTCTACCGGAGCCCTAGATTGGTTCCGCCAAGGTTCCGCCTCGTGGCGGCGGATATTTTCCAGAAAGCTTGCTTATGATTTTTTCCAGGGTAAAAGACTTCATATAGCAGAAGATGGGCACCGGAGGCCTGCCAGGGGGCCCACAAGGCAAGGGAGCGTGCCCAGGGGGTAGGGCGCGCCCCACACCCTCGTAGCCAGGGTGTGGGCCCCCTCTAGTGTTTTCTTTGCTCAATATTTTTAATTATTTCCAAAATTGACTTCCGTGAAGTTTCAGGACTTTTGGAGCAGTGCATAATAGGTCTCAAATATTTGCTGCATTTCCAGCCCAGAATTCCAGCTGCCAGCATTCTCCCTCTTCATGTAAACCTTGTAAAATAAGAGAGAATAGGCATAATTATTGTGGCATAACGTGTAATAACATCCCATAATGCAATAAATATCGATATAAAAGCATGATGCAAAATGGACGTATCAACTCCCCCAAGCTTAGACCTCGCTTGTCCTCAAGCGGAAGCCGATAACGATAAATATGTCCACATGTTTAGAGATAGAGGTGTTGATAAAATAAAATACAGACATGAGGGCATCATGATCATTCTTATAACAGCAACATGTATATATTGTCATATGATTTCTTATGCTCAAGTAATAATCTATTCACAATGTCAAGTATGAATCAGAAACTTCATTGAGAACCAACAAACTATAATCTCAGTCATTGAAGCAATTGCAATTTATCATAACATCGGAAAGAGTCAATATAAGAGCTTTTCAGCAGGTCCACATACTCAACTATCATTTAGTCTTTCACAATTGCTAACACTCACTCAATACTTATGGGTATGGAGTTTTAATCGGACACAGAGAAAGATAGGGGCTTATAGCACTACAAAAAAAATACACTTCCGTGATGATACGTGTTTGTCACAGTAGGTCGCGTTTTTTGTCATGCATGTACATCCATGATGATTTTATGACAGAATCAAGATAGTCATACCTGTGCTGTCGTAGAAGTGTTCCATGACATTACCAAAATTATCATCACGGAAGTGTCCAATTCCATGACGATAATCGCGCGTCACAGAAGTGCTTTCGTCAAGGGTGACCGACACGTGGAATCCACCGTAACGGAACGCCGTTAAGCTATAGGGTCGGGTTTTGGATCCGATAACCCATTAACAGCCCCGACCAATGGGGATTTTCCACGTGTAAAATCATCATTGGCATCGTTGGGCCAGATGTCATCCACTCATTGGACAGAAGGCGCCTATGATACATCGACACGTGGCACGACCCAACAGAGGCCCATTCCTGTGAAAAGGCCGGCCCGTTTGACTTGGTCAAAAGGTGGCAGGCCGGCCCATGGAAAGCCTGTTAACGGCCTGTTCACATATATCCCATTTACAGACCGCTAACCCAAGGCCTGTTACGCCCTATCCGAATTAGGCCCAGTAGCGTCATCTGGGCCATCCAACATGACTCCAGCCCATTTTCACTTCTGGCCCATGTATGGCCCATGACGTCTTTCGGCCCATATGAGGCCCTATGTAACTCTTGGCCTATTAATGGCCCGTGGTGACACTGGCCCGCAATGAACAGTGTATCACTTTACACTCATTAACGGCCCGTGGTGAAACTGGCCCGTAATGAACAGTGTATCACTTTATACCCATTAAGGGCCTGTTATTCAGTTGGGCCGTTTCTAGCCCATGTTATCTTTTGGCCTTCTCAGAGCCAATTTATTCTTTGGCTCATTTCCAACATTCGTTTACTTACGGCCCGTTACTGTCATTTTCTGCTTATGGGCCAAATTCAGCCCGTGGTCCGTTAATATGTTGGGCCGTTTTCATAGCGTCATCAAATACGGCCTATTAACGATGGCCCGTTATGGTCGGCCCATGAACGGGCGATTCCAACTCTAGCCCGTTTACGGCCATAATGCGACTCTGTTATTGGCCCATGTTTGTGTCGATCATCGACCGTATAAGGCCCATTGATGATACGGCCCGTAGAAGGCCCATTGTTTCTCTGCCCGTAGAAGGCCCTCTTGTTTCTACGGCCCGCATAAGGCCCATCGTTTCTCTGACCCGTAGGAGGCCCGATGTCGATCTGAAGAAATATTAGCCCATGGTTATTGTGTCCTAGTTTTAAAAAATAGGTTATTGCAGCCACTAGCAAACCGCGGAAAAAGAATTGCACTGACTACAAGCTAACAAAAAAACAAGACAACAAGGAAATAGATAAGCAAGCAACTTATGCTAGGCTATCACGGCTATTACACATATTACATCCACTGGGCATCAAAGTTCGCCACCAGTGCAAATATAGGGAACAGAGCAGCATATCATATACACTGGTTGTCAAAGTTGGCGACCAGCGCAAATAAACGCCGCAGCAAAACAAATCCAGAACTGAAACCACTTCAGAAGATCTCAAGAAACAATATCCTGGGGACCCATAATGCTGGCAAGATGCTTAGCAAGCTTATTAACTTTCTCTTGTTTGGCGCTTAAATCCTCTAGCGTTTGCTTTGTTGCACGGAAAATATGCATCTGAGTTCTGCAGGACTTCCTCACCTTGACTTCTGTCGCCTTTGTCGATCGATGTCTTTCAACTTGAAGTTGAGACTAAAGAACACGAACTGATTCAGGCAGCGAGTTCGAAGAGCTTGTGCTAGCAGTAGTGGCCAGTAGCTCGAACACTACATCAAGACAGGACTTTTGGGTTCCCTCACTGTCATCAAGATAGTTTTTATCAGCTTTCTTGGAGACCAATAGGGATGTCTCACTATCTTGAACCTTATCTGCATTACTTCCTTTACCATTGGATAACGTGGTACTGTTCTCCAATATTTTGTCCGCATTCTAAAAGAGAAACAAGCAGACACATCACATGTTTACCATGTTGTATATGAAACTCATTTTGGTAAATGAGTTCAGTAGTAAAGTGGACAGGATAACAGCATGAAACAAACATATATCTATGTACCATGGTCACTTTATGGTCTATATCATTCTAGTTTTTGTTGCCAAATCAAGATAGAGATACAGTTCAAATAGTATTTGTTCAAGACAAAGCAGAATAGACAGAATATAAGTGTGGGTAACTATAGAGCAATAACAACACTTGTAATGTGCATGACGTGAGAACATAACTGTTTATTCAATTGAAACTGAAATCAACATAGAGCAGGTTACAATAGCAAACTAGTTAAAGAAACAGGTTTAAAACATACCTGTTGCACCATTGGAGTTTCAATTCCATCCTTCAAATTTGAAAATAGTTGGTATGAGTAAATAAAGTAATGCAACAACAAAGGAGTATGAACCATAGCTACAGAACCTGACCTGAGAACAAAACTTCTTCTCCTTTAAGCGTTGAGTTGGGATTCGGAGTGGTGGTCCTCGTGCTTTGGGCACTGCAGTTCCCTTACTAACTGCTCGTGTTTGGGTGCTCTGTGGTGGAGATGGTGCTGTGTCAACTGGAACTGGGTTACTATCTGCCAGGGTTGGAGTTAGAAGGGGTGTAGCTGGTTCTCTGTCCAACTGGGTTGGGGTACAATCTGCGAGAGTCTGGGTTATGTGTGGTGGATCTGGTCCTTGGGCAAGTACAACCGTGGTTCTATCTGCATCAACTGGTAGCACTATCTTTTCTGAAGACCGTGTTGTTACTCCCTTAGATACTGCCATCACGCTCTCCAATTCAAATGGCTGATAAACAAGAAAAGTAATTGAAAGTATAGACATTGTATGATAGACAGGTGCAATGGATAGTGGGGAATAAAAGAGGGCATGCAATAATTCATATTTATGTTGTCTAACCAAACAGGATAGCATGACACAATTTCAAATATATGATGACTAACTAAAAAGGATAGCATGACACAATTTCACATTATGATGGCTAACTAAAAAATAAGGAAAGACATAGTTCAAAATATGAGACTATGTAAACAGGATGACATGACATAACTATATAATGTGTTTATTAAATAGGTTGGCATGCCATAATTCACATACATTCACGGATAGAACGCCATAATTCAAAATATGATGACTGTAAACACTAAACATGATGAGATGATATAACTATATGATGTCTTTATTAAATGGGTTGCCATGCCATAATTCACACAGATGATGTGTATGTACTATGTAAACATGATGGCATGATATAATTCAAATATATGATTTATATTTTAAGCAAGTAAGCAGATGGCAATCCATATATGATGTAAAAACTAAGCAATGCAAGACAACATGCATGACATGGGTAATATAACCCTGCCAAGTATGAGAATAGACCTCAGGGGGGAAATAGGACTGGTCATTAGTCTCTGAATCCTCCTCTGAGGAGCTCTCTGTAACCAGCAAGATGTCTGCTTCAACAGGTAGCATTGTCTGCTCTGAATACCTTGTTTTCACTCCAGATACTTCCATCACCGCTTTAAATGGCTGATGCACAGGAAGAGTAGTTGAATATACAAACATTGTCGACAAATGGAACACGTAATATAAAAAAATGATAGCATGATATAATTCACATACATGATGATTGGCTAAACAACATGGCATTGCATAATTAACATATATAATGCCTTTGCAACAAGATAGCATTGTATAATTCACATATATAATGTCTTGCAACAAGATGGCAACGCATAACTCACATATATGGTAATTAGACACTGAACAGGTGGCATTCACACAAAGCATGTCTAAACTAATCAAATGACATAGCAATGCGAGACACCATACGCATACGATATGAGCAACATAACCCTGCCAAGTTAGAGCATACACCTCGGGGAATAGGACTGGTCATCTGTCTCGAATCCTCCTCGAGGAGCTATCCGTAACCAGCGAGATATGCGCTTCGTCGAGATAGCATAGTCTGCTCAAGACCTTGTTTTCACTCCAGAATTTGCCATCACCGTGTCAAATGGCCGATGCACACGAAGAGCAGTTGAATGTACTAACATTGTTGACAAATGTAATATGTAACGCAAAAAAAAGGATGGCCTAATATAATTTACATATAAGATGACTGGCTAAGCAGGATGGCATTGCAAAATTCACATATATGATGCCTAGCTAAACAAGATGGCGTTGCATAATTCACATAAACGATGAGTAAACTAAACAGATGGCATTCACACAAAGGATGTCTAAACTAAGCAGATGACATATTTGATGTATAAAGTAAGCAATGCAAGACACCATATGCATGATATAACCAACATCAGTATGCCAAGTTAGAGTGAAGACCTCATGGGGTAAATAGGATTTGTCTTCTCCTTCTGAATCCCCCTCAGAACAGATATCTTCCTCCCGATTACAATCCGAAATGCGTGGAGGGGGGGCTGCCTTTGCGCCTTCCATGGAGCGACGTCTGCATGAAATTTTATTGCCACGCAAGGCTCGTCTCTTTTGCTCTACATGTTCAGTTCCGTTGTTTACAATAACTGTCATGCATAGGAATAAAACATAGTGAGATTATGTAAGGAGTGCATGCAGAAATCCAGAGTGATGGTAGCAACCTGTGGATAGACCCAAAACCAATAATAGCAGGCAGATAATGGCTTCAGTTAAAAAATACAGATAATGGCTTCTTTACTGTTTGTTTCCCACCCAACATGAAACTCATAGTAGACACCGGAGATTAACCAGATAGTAGATAGATATATTGATAGCGTCCCCGATATGTACCGCACAACCATTTAAAAACTCAAGTTTGACCATTAGTTTGGAGCTGACTCAGAGTCTAATCGGTGAACATGACGATAAAGTAGCATGTAATATTAAGCGATGCATAACGTAAGAAGACACGAAAGAGTGCGGGGATGATGATGGTAATGCAGTTTTCATGGCTGCCAGCAGCGGGGAAGAAGATCTGAGGCGGCGAAAGACAGTCTAGAGGCCGGATCCCTGCTGTGCTGGACCCTTCTGTCATTGGAGCAGCTGAGCTAGGGTGGACGACGACGCAGCAGGAGCGGGACAAACCACGCAAGGTTTTCTTTGACAACTATCTGTAAGAGAAGTAATTCTGTAAGTGCTCATTTGAATTGGAGGATTCCGACAATGCAGGGATAGGAAATAGACAGGAATAGGATTGGAATGCACGTGCAAAACAGAGAATTTAAAAACACAGGATTTCTGCCAATGTGGGTGTTTGATTCACAACAATTGGAAGATCACAGGATGCAAAGAAGCATGGTGAGATTAAGTCAAACCACAAGAAAATGTACGGTTATAATGCTATTATGCTACTATCTCTTAGTCTTCTGCTTCATGAATAGGAATTTGAAAAGGAGGACACGTGAAAATTAATTCCTATGTTTTTTCTTTAAAGGAGACACTAAAGAAACAAATCTGTGTGCTCAGTGGACAATATATATAACATGTAGAGTAAAAAAGAGATGCAACAAGTGTACAACGTCTTTGGCGAAGCCATGTCGATCTCAGCGTGATTGGGTTGGCCGGTGAGGATGCTCCGGCTGACTTTGCTGACGGAGGAGGGGAAGAAGATCTTTGGCGTCTGGAGATGGAGCCCGAGGTACTGCTCCGCTGTGATGGAGGGTTTCGTCATTGAAGCAGCTCCGCTGAGTTGTACGACGCCGAGGCTGAAGTAGGACAAGAGAGACAACGAACAACGTTAACCTGAGTGGAATTCTAATAGCATCTCCAATACATGAGGTAAAATACATATCCACAAAGTGCTAGATGTAAAGTTCATCAGCCGCTCATCTCTGAACTTAACTATCGAAACTGAACTTAACTGTCGAAACTGAATTTTGCTGTTGAAACTGAATTTTGCTGTCGAAATTGAACGCACTAGCAAGGTGAGGCTACACGTCGGTGGACTGACTTTTTCATCTCTAGTCAGTCGATTTTGCAGCCGTTGGATACGAAATCAAGGGCATGCGGTTCATCTTCAACCTCCACCCCCCTGAGCCGCCAGCCACCACCGGCCAAATAGCAGCCCCCCGCCGCCCGTAGCCGGCGGTACGCCGTACCGCCCGCCCCGAAAACACTCCCCACCGCCGGTCCGCCGCCGCCCCGGCCATCCCTCTAGGCCCCATGTGCCGAGGTTTTTCTCCTGCGATCCCCACGCCACCGCCCCGCCAATGTCCCGCCACCGCCGGCGACCACCGCCCCCATCCTGAACCCTAAGATAGATAGTGGGGTACCTCTCCGGCGAGCCCCCCTCCCCGCTGTGGCTGGTTCTTCCTTCACCCCGGCGAGCCCCCCCTCACCCCCTGAAAATCGACTGATCCAAAAGTCGATTAAGTCGACTGAAGTGTAGCTAAATCGGAGCAGCATCGCAAGCAAGAGCAAGAGCAAGAGCGAGAGCAGCAGCGCGAGCAAGAGCAATAGTAAGAGCAGACGAGGCAGGGGACCAAGAGCAAGAGCAGAGCAGCAGCGTGAGCGAGAGCTAAAGCAGCAGCAGCTCCTACTGATGTGGACGTCGCCGCTGAGGGAGCGACGCTGTGGAGGAAGTGGCCGGCGATGCCGCCGTGGGTGGAGCGGCGCCGTGTCGGCTCGGGACCGAGCGCTGGCAGCACCGTGAGATCGAATCAATAATAAAATGCGGCGATTAGTGTACAACCTCTTTGGTGGCGCCGATTAGGCCGCATCTTCATCAGAGGAAACGGTGATGACGATGCTCTTACGGTGGTGCATGTGAAGACCGCGGTGTGGGAATGGAGGTGGCGCGAAAGACGAGCAGAACATCGAGGCAGCTCCTTGGAGGTGGAGGACGGGGTGGCTGAACTGGCGGGACGATGAGATCGTCGATGGATCCTCATCCAGTACGGTGGATGAGGGACGTTGAGGTGTTGCTGTGGACGACGTCGTCGGGGAAGAGGCTCCGGCCGGGTGGCGGACGGAGCAGGGTGTGGGGTTTCGTCGCGGGTTTTCATGGCCTCGGTGTACGAATGGGTGGGCGGATGGGATGGCAGTGGGGAACCATGGCTTGGAGACGCGCTTGTCCTAAATGTGGGTAAGTTACGAAAGTACCCCCACCAATTTGAGGCGGTTCTTTCGTTCAGGGTACCACGGGCATTTCGCGTGTCGGGATTTCACAGGAGGTGGGAGTTTTCGCGTTGTAATTTCGGAATAGCAAGGCGCGGGTTGAGATGGAGGGAGTTGTCGGAGCACAACGAGACAAAGATATATCTTAAATATTTCGGGCTAACAAGGCGCGGGTTGAAATTTCCGGACAAGCCTAACGTGTACTGTACCAAATCAATGCGCACTACAAATGTCATTCAAAACTTTGAAGTCATGTTATGCCCCGCCCCTACGCCTACAAGTATTTAGATGTGAGTTGCAAACACCACACATTACCACAAATTCAAATAAAATGTGAGAATGTTCGATATATAGTATTGTTTAGATTGTTCGATATTTAGTTGTAAGCTGCAAACGCCACACATTATCACAAATTCAAATAAAATGTGAGATTGTTTGATGTATAGTATGGTTTAGATTGTTCGGCATTTAGTTGTGAGTTGCAAACGCCATGCATTATCACATTATGGTATAACACGTGCACATCACGTGTATCACCGCTATATTCATGCATGCAATGTTTAAAACACTATGATCTCCTGTTCAAATATATGAATCCGCTTTCATATCAAATTATGATCTTTGTTAGTCTCTTACACCCACACAATCCTCTAACCTTTGTAGCTACAACTAACTTTCTCTCATGCATGCACACGCCCTCCTCGCCCTCCCCCTCCCTCGGCATTCTATCCACCGGGCACATTCATTTTTTCTTTAGGTCGTTCTCTCAGAGTCTCCACAACATCTTTCCGACACACACCGATCGATAAACCTCTCCAGCGATGCCTGCCTACAACATACACACACACACCTTCAATCTCCTCCTTTATGTGTCCTTGCCTCGTTTCTCTCATACAGTCAGACACACGTGTAAACTCTCGCCCCTCTTTTCATCGATCTCACAACAGCACACTCCTCCCCCTATCTAGCTAGTAGTTGGGCCTCTCGCACCACCTCCTACCTCCATTCTCTCTGTCTATCCGTCTCGCTTGGCCTTATTTGCCTCTAACAAATGGACGTACACCGACCGGTCTCCCGCTATACATATAGCTAGCTAGGTCCTTATAACTCGTTTTTACCCACACGTGTCTCTCCCTATCTCCGACAAAAAACAATTGATCTACCGATCTAGTTAGGTTTGCTTACCAAACACATGGTTCCCCTTCATCATCCATGGATGCGTCCCGACAGATCTATCACGCACAGGCACACACAGAAACACATCCCCACTCTTATTGATAACATCGCAGTTCCACCCTCAGTTTGTCTAGTAGGCCTGTCCCACCATCTCCGAGAAGCAACTCCATCACCCATCCAACACTCTACCCTCTCCCTCCTCTCTCCCTCTCTCTCTCTCTCTCTCTCTCTCTCTCTCCATCATATTTCCCGTCCTTCAGTTATGTATGGATGTCGACCGATCTCCCTCAAGACATAGCCGGGTCTCTCCTTCTCAACACATATACGAGTCATTCTACATCTATAGTTAGGCCTCTCCCTACCCCTCCCCCACTGTTGGTGTCAAAACCGGCGGATCTCGGGTAGGGGGTCCCGAACTGTGCGTCTAGGCGGATGGTAACAGGAGACGAGGGACATAATGTTTTTTCCCAGGTTCGGGCCCTCTCGATGGAGGTAAAACCCTACTCCTGCTTGATTAATATTGATGATATGGGTAGTACAAGAGTAGATCTACCACGAGATCAGAGAGGCTAAACCCTAGAAGCTAGCCTATGGTATGATTGTTGTTCGTCCTACGGACTAAAACCCTCCGGTTTATATAGACACCGGATAGGGTTAGGGTTACATAGAGTCGGTTACAATGGTAGGAGATCTACATATCCGTATCGCCAAGCTTGCCTTCCACGCCAAGGAAAGTCCCATCCGGACACGGGACGAAGTCTTCAATCTTGTATCTTCATAGTCCAGAGTCCGCCAACGGTGATAGTTCGGCTATCCGGACACCCCTAATCCAGGACTCCTTAGTAGCCCCTCCCCCCACACACACCGATACATCGAGCGCTCTAGTCATGTCTCCCTGCCACACACAAACTTGACATGTGCCCTCTAACGTTCCGGTAGGCCAGTCGCCCTATATCTTTGACTTGCACACACACACACAATTTCGATGGCTCTCTTCATTGATCTCGCACCCACCCACTTGATCCTCTCTTTGACTCTATCGGTAGCTATGACCCCTCCCTCTCTTCTCGTGGATTGCCCGACCCTCTATGTATGATATGGATAGGCCTCCATTTCACACACATTGCATGCAAAATTTTGTTTGAGATGTCATCGACACATATTCCCACAAATAATTCATGAAATCAACCCCCCACCCCACCCCCACCCCCACCCCAAAACAAAAAACACTCACGAACGTGGTTTGTATCTCTCACACACACCCACGTAGGTGGGGGACGTGCAGGAAGAGAAGAGGTGCATACACGGCGCACGTACTCCCGTCTCTTTCCCAACCACACCCGCGTGGGTATACGGTGGAGCTCAATTCTGTACGAAAAAGGCAGCCCACGTGGTAATTTGGCACGTGTACTGGTTGTCCACTAGGTGGAGGGAGGATCGTCTACCACGGGTGAACAAACAAATTGCGACTTGAAGTGTTATGTTAAAAAAAGAGGCAAACCATGTGGGGCCTACCTTAGAGGCAAGACTTTTGATGTGTCCTGTCAACTCGCAGAACGAGGGAAATCTTGCTTAGTACACCGTCTCCCCCGCCCACGGGCGCGGTGGCTCGCAGGATGAGGTGAAGCTTGCTCCGCCTTACGCCCGCTCCCTCGCCCATGCGCGCAGTGGCTCGTAGGGACGAGGAGAAAAATTTACTACTCCCGCCGTTTACTCCTCGTCCCTACTACCTTGGTTAAAGAGATTATATCATATTGTTTGGAATATATATGTCCTTTAGTAGATTTCAATATGAACTACTAGTACAAACTCCAGACACTGATGTATATAGACGTATTTTAGAGTGTAGATTCACTCATTTTGCTCCGTATGTAGCACTCTCCCTCGCCCCTCGACCCTCGCCCACGTGGTGGACGTGCAACAATTCATTCGGTCTCATATAGCCAGAACGATATACACTGCACTACCATTATTGCTCGACTTCCCGAATAGGCGAAGAGCCAATCGCAAGGTTAATATTTTGGAGATGCCAAGCGCAAGGTTATAGGAGAACAAGTGGCATGTACGCAATATGATAGGTTCATATGGAGAGAAAAGGAAACCGCTCCACTATATACATAGTCAGGACGGGCCAGCCTACACGGTTGCTTGCTGGGGTTGCTCTCTTCACACTCTCTCGCACAAAATGACTGTGGCCACATCTCTAACATCCCGGCGGATCACGTCCGCTTGGGGAAGGGATGGATGCTTAGTGTAGATGCGGTGGCCGTCGCCGACGGCGAAAACCCACTGTCGGCACGTCCCGGTCAGGGGTCCCCGCCGTTCTCTCTCACAAAGCCGGTGAGGTTGCCTTCGTCCCTTGCTCACTGCCGCGACGTGGGCAGTTGCTGCCTCCCGCCGCCCTCCTCAAGGTTGAGCTACGTCCCTCAGGTACAACTCCCTTTACAGCCGGCTTGCACCACTGCTCCAGCTGCCCACATCACTCCCTGTGGATATTTCTCTACTTCTTTGCCCCGCACATACCTCTACTGGCTTCTACGTACTGTATTTTTGATGAGTTTATGTCTCATCAACTAGTCCCAGTAATCTTATTCTAATCACGCTTCTTCAATTTCTTTTCCACAGGGATGGTCATCTCGATTTTGGTGAAACTGCAGAAAATGATCCAATGGTCAAAAGGTTGCAAACTTCATTTATTAGGAAGCTCGAACGTTGCCAAAAAATTGAAGGCTGGTTAGGGTTCACGGTTCAAGGGCTAGGGACTGCATGGATCGTTTTTTCTTTAGCTGCCTCTGTTCCAAAATAAGTGTCAACTTTAGTAGTAGTACAACTTTGTACTAAAGTTTGCACAAAGTTGAGACACTTATTTTGGAACGGAGGGAGTACTTATTTGCTATGATCTGTCAATCATTGAGATGCAATAGCATGCATGTTAGTCTCCTTTGTATTTGATGAAATGTTGCAACGGGCAACCTTGGACGCAAGATACATGTAACATAAGCTGGCAGTTTCATAGCATTGTAAAAATTTATCTCGCTGATAAATTACAGTACGTACTATACTAGTACTTCCTTCGTTCCTAAATATAAGTCTTTGTAGAGATTTCACCATGAACCACATGCGGATGTATATAGATGCATTTTAAGTGTAGATTCATTCATTTTGTTCCGTATGTAGTTCACCTAGTGGAATCTCTACAAAGACTTATCTACTAGTAATAGCTAGCCCCCACTACTAGGAATACTCTATCCTCTCCTTGAGCCACATCATCAAAATTGATGTAGCCATTAGATGAAGTAAATCAGTCCATAATAGTCGTCTGATCTAGACATTGAGAGGCTCTGCACTAAGCCACATGCAAGCATGCAGAAATACCGTGGCACATGCATGTGAGTGGGTTTTAAATCACATCAACATGTCTGCATGCAAGCATGCACCGGTAGCATGCATGTAAGTGAGCTTTTAAGTCCCATTAACATGTCAAAGAGAAAAATATAATCGCATTATGCAGTAGGAGTTGGCTGATCTTTTTTCCTTACGTGGGATGATCTAAATGATGATGGGAGTTTATTTAGTTTGGCCACCACATTTTTCATGCGGTTATATAGTTTTTTTAGTTCTATGAAATCGATAATTTTGCGCAGAGAGATATACCGCTGTTCCGCGGCAACGCGCGGGGACTCATGTTGTAATATTTAGGAACGGAGGGAGTACTATGTAAAGAGTTAGGTGTCGCACGGTGATAGTGTGAGGTGGGCCATGTATTCACTGAGCCTGCGTGTTTTCACTGCTCTTGCACTCCTCCGCTGTAAGAATGGAGAAAATTGTAATCTAGTACGCTGAAAGCGTGGGACATCCAGCAGTCCTACCACCTTAGTAATAAAGACCAACGAGTCATCAAATCACATAGACCAGGCAGTAAGTTGGACGGACGAAGCAACCATCACTCTTGCGCCAGTGAGAGGTCACGTCCGCTCTACCCAGGCATGAATGCGGCACCGATTCTTTGGAGCGGCGCTGACCGTTTCAGGCGGGAAGCGCGCGTGGGCGATGGAGGGGCTTTGGGTGGGCCATGCTGCTCAGGAGCGGGCGTGGCAGCTGTCCGCATGTCCCTACCGGAAATGCCCGGAAACGAGAGGATGCACCGACTCTCGCGGCTAAAATCGTACACTACACACCATCTCTCTGTAGGAGTAGGTCGATCTGTCGCACTCTCTAACACACACATGCTGTTAAACACACACACGCACACGCACGCACCTTAGTCCCGTTGCACCTTCTAACGTGACTTATTACACCTAGACAGAGGGAGTAGTAAGTATACGAGATACAGTGGCTGATACGTCTCCATCGTATCTACTTTTCCAAACACTTTTGCCCTTGTTTTGGAATCTAACTTGTATGATTTGAATGGAAATAACCCTGACTGACGTTGTTTTCAGCAGAATTGCCATGATGTTGTTTTATGTGCAGAAAATAAAAGTTCTCGGAATGACCTGAAACTCCACGGAATATCTTAGAATAAATAATAAAAATCCTCGCCAAAGATGAAGACCAGGGGGGCCACACCCTGTCCACGAGGGTGGGGGGCGCCCCCCCTCCTGGGCGCGCCCCTACCTCGTGGGTCCCCTGGACACCCTCCGACGCCAACTCCAACTCTATTTATTAGCTTTCGGGGAGAAAAAAAAATCAGAGAGAAGAAATCATCACGTTTTACGATACACAACCGTCGCCAAGCCCTAATCTCTCTCAGGAGGGCTGATCTGGAGTCCCTTCGGGGCTCCGAAGAGGGGGATTCGTCGCCGTCGTCATCATCAAACATCCTCCATCACGAATTTCATGATGCTCACCGCCGTGCGTGAGTAATTTCATCATAGGCTTGCTGGACGGTGATGGGTTGGATGATATTTATCATGTAATCGAGTTAGTTTTGTTAGTGTTTGATCCCTAGTATCCACTATGTTCTGAGATTGATGTTGCTATGACTTTGCTATGCTTAATGCTTGTCACTAGGGCCCGAGTGCCATGAATTCAGATCTGAACCTATTATGTTTTCATGAATATATGTGCGTTCTTGATCCTATCTTGCAAGTCTATAGTCACCTACTATGTGTTATGATCCGGCAACCCCGAAGTGACAATAATCGGGACCACTCCCGGTGATGACCATAGTTTGAGGAGTTCATGTATTCACTATGTGCTAATGCTTTGTGTCGGTTCTCTATTAAAAGGAGGCCATAATATCCCTTAGTTTCCAATAGGACCCCGCTACCACGGGAGGGTAGGACAAAAGATGTCATGCAAGTTCTTTTCCATAAGCACGTATGACTATATACGGAATACATGCCTACATTACATTGATGAATTGGAGCTAGTTCTGTGTCACCCTATGTTATGACTGTTACATGACGAACCGCATCCGGCATAATTATCCATCACTAATCCGGTGCCTACGAGCTTTCCATATACTGGTTCTCGCTTATTTACTTTTCCGTTGCTACTGTTACAATCACTATAAAAATACCAAAAACATTACTTTTGCTGTCTTTACTTTTGTTACCGTTACCACCACTATCATATTACTTTGCTACTAAACACTTTGCTGCAGATACTAACTTTCCAGGTGTGGTTGAATTGACAACTCAGCTGCTAATACTTGAGAATATTCTTTGGATCCCCTTATGTCGAATCAATAAATTTGGTTTGAATACTCTACCCTCGAAAGCTGTTGCGATCCCCTATACTTGTGGGTTATCAAGACCTTTTTCTGGCGCCGTTGCCGGGGAGCATAGCTCTATTCTTTGAGTCACTTGGGATTTATATCTGCTGGACACTATGAAGAACTTGAAAGACGCTAAGACAACAATTTATCCCTCAACTACGAGGGAGGTAAGGAACTGCCATCTAGATCTGCACTTGATTCACCTTCATTATGAGTAAGCTAGCGACACCTAAACCTGCTTCGCTATTCGCTCGATATGTCGCATGTTATTGATGATGCCACTTCTGCTATGCATGATACTTATGATGAAACTACTTCTATGCTTGATACTACTGTGCCCCTTGGTGAATTTCTAGATGAACAAATTGCTAAGTCTAGAGAGAAAGAAACTATTGAAACTGATAATATTGATGAAAGTGATGATGAAGATATGCCTGCTATTCCTGAGGGTTATCTTTTTGATGCGGAATCTTCTGCAGCTATTTTTGCCTGCCAGGATAGATACGAACTTAAGAGGCTGCTTGTTAAATGGAGTAAAGAATCTCTTAGAGACAGAATGAAACCTGACCCTGCTTTTGCTACTTCACCTATTTGTGTTCCCGATAAGTATTATGAATTTTCTGTTGATCCAGATATAATTACTTTGGTTGAATATGGTCCTTTTTATGGCTATGAATCTGAAACTGTTGTGGCACATCTTACTAAGTTGAATGATATAGCCGCCCTCTTTACTAATGATGAGGGATCGCGCTACTTTTATATACTCAAAATATTTCCGTTCTCATTAAAGGGTGATGCTAAGATATGGTTTAATTCTCTTGATCCTGGTTGTGTGCGTAGTCCCTAGGATATGATTTATTACTTCTCTACTAAATACTTCCCTGCTCATAAGAAACAAGCTGCTTTGAGGGAAATATACAACTTCGTGCAAATTAAAGAAGAGAGTCCCCCACAAGCTTGGGGGAGGCTTCTCAAGTTACTTAATGCTTTGCCTGATCATCCTTTTAAGAAACCTGAAATACTTGATATCTTTTATAATGGACTAACCGATGCTTCCAGAGATTACCTGGATAGTTGTGCTGGTTCTCTTTTCAGGGAAAGAACACCAGATGAAGCTGAAATTCTATTGAATAATATGTTGACAAATGAAAATAATTGGGCACCTCCTGAGCCAACTCCCGAGCCAGCTCCAGAGCCAATTGCTGAGCCTATTCCTAAACCAACTCCGAAGAAGAGAGGTGTTCTATTTCTCAGTCCCGAAGATATGCAAGAGGCAAAGAAATCTATGAAAGAAAAAGGTATTAAAGCCGAAGATGTTAAGAATTTACCTCCTATTGAAGAAATACATGGTCTTAATCTACCGCCTGTTGAAGAAACTTATGATATTGATCCATTACTGATTGAAGAACCTCCTGATCCCGATATCCCGACACAGGTAGTAAAGGTAAATTCTCTCTACAGATATGATAAAGCTGAAGTCCCTTCTACTAAAATTGCTAGTCAGTGCTTGGATGAGTTTGATAACTTTATGTTTAAGAAAGATGACTTTAATGCTTATTTTGGTAGACAATTAAAACAAAATACCTTTATGATTAAATGCTTGGGTGACTATATGGCTAATATTAGAGGTGAACTTAAACTTGTTAGCAAACATGCTTCTATGGTTACCACTCAAGTAGAACAAGTACTTAAAGCTCAGAAAGAAGTGCTTGAGGAAATGAATAGTAAGAAAAATGATTGTGCTGTTAGAGTGGCTACTAGAACGGGTAGAATGACTCATGAACGTTTGTATCCTGAAGGCCACCCTAAGAGAATCGAGCAAGATTCTCAGAGAAATAATATTGATATGCCTAGTTCTTATAAAAGGAAGAAAAATAAAAATGATAGGACTTTGCAAACTTCTAGTGAACCTATTGCTGAACCACCTGAGAATCCAAATGATATCTCTATGTCTGATGCTGAAACACAATCTGGTAATGAGCATGAACCTAGTGAAAATGTTAATGATGATGTTCATGATGATGCTCAACCTAGTAATGATAATGATGTAGAAGTTGAACCTGCTGTTGATCTTGATAACCCACAATCAAAGAATCAACGTTATGATAAAAGGGACTTCGTTGCTTGGAAACATGGTAAAGAAAGGGAACCATGGGTTCAGAAACCTATGCCTTTTCCTCCGAAACCATCCAAGAAAAAGGATGATGAGGATTTTGAGCGCTTTGCTGAAATGATTAGACCTATCTTTTTGCGTATGCGATTGACTGATATGCTCAAAATGAATCCTTATGCTAAGTATATGAAAGATATTGTTACAAATAAAAGAAAGTTACCGGGGGAAGCTGGAATTTCCACCATGCTTGCTAATTATACTTTTAAGGGTGGAATACCAAAGAAACTTGGAGATCCAGGAGTACCTACTATACCATGCTCCATTAAGAGAAATTATGTTAAAACTGCTTTATGTGATCTTGGAGCCGGTGTTAGTGTTATGCATCTCTCTTTATATCGTAGAGTTTACTTGAATAAGTTGACACCTACTGAAATATCTTTGCAAATGGCTGATAAATCAACTGCTATACCTGTCGGTGTTTGTGAGGATGTGCCTGTTGTGGTTGCAAACGTTACTATTTTAACGGACTTTGTTATTCTTGATATTCCCAAGGATGATAGTATATCTATTATTCTTGGAAGACCTTTCCTTAATACTGCAGGGGCTGTTATTGATTCCAACAAAGGCAATGTCACTTTTCATGTTAATGGTAATGAGCATACGATACACTTTTTGAGGAAACAACCTCAAGTTCATAGTATCAACTCTATTGGAAAAATTCCATCGATTAAATTTGGAGGTTTTGAATTTCCTCTCCCTACTGTCAAGAAGAAATATGATATACTTATTATTGGGGAAGTCCATATCCCCGTTGAGGTAACGTAGTGTTATTCGAAATTTCTCCGGTTCCATGTCAGTCAGAATGAGTTTGCTAACAAGACCTGATCAACCTTGTTAGTGGATTCCTTTTGATGAGCATGAGATGGATGAAACTAGAAGCACAACCTTCTGTACCCTCTTTATATTTTCTGTTACTTAGTAGAAATAAAGTAAAATAGTATTTTTCTATCTGTCTCCCGACTTATCCGTGCAATATAAAAATATCCCGAAAATAAAAGTCCTCAGAATGCCATGCCAATTTAATATGATTTTTTCGGGAATATTTGAGGATTTACTGTGCAAAAATTACCGCGGGGGAGCTGCCACCTGCCCACGAGGGTGGAGGGCGCGCCCCCTGCCTCGTGGGCCCATGGTGTCCCTCCTCCACTTATCCCTGCACCCATCTTCTTCCTCTGCCTCACACAAACCCGAAAAACCAACTCAAGCTTGAGTTCCAACCACTTTTGCTCTAATTTTCGATCTCCTTGCTCAAAGCACCTCTCGCAAAACTGCTTGGGGAGATTGTTCCTTGGTATGTGACTCCTCCATTGGTCCAATTTGTTTTTGTTCTAGTGCTTTATTTTTGCAAATTTGTGCTGCATAGATGACCATGTTCTTGAGCTTGCATGTCAAATTTATATGGTTCCAAGTAGTTCTAATGCTTGATATAGGCTCTATGCACTTGTAGGAGTAGTTGCTATCAATTTTATTGAAGTTGGTTCACTTTTATTTGAAGTTACTAAAAATTTCAGAAATTTTTCAGAGGAAACAATATGTGTAGGAAGATGTTCCAAGGTGGTTCTTCAAGGAAGCAAGGTCCCAGGCTTGCAATGCGTGATGCTAACGAGGAACCACCAAGAGACGCTCTTGTGAGGCCCTGCCAATGGCCTTCGGAAAATTTTATGGATCAAGCGGGAATCAAGGAAGAATTTAGCGCATATTTGCGTAATGCCGGTCTTGAGGACTTTGAAGCTGACAAATGCCCCAAGTATCATGATCTCACAAGTTCATTTGTGAGGAGGTTTGAGTTTTCATCTTCGCGTAATTCTCCTTCAGTCATGTTTGACCTTTATGACAAATCTTATACCATGGACTTAGAGGATTTCACTTCTGCTTGCAAACTTCCATCTTGGGGTAGTGTCAGGGATCCCCCTAAATCTGAATTTAGAGACTTCTTGCTAGAATAACTGTGGGGGAATATAGAGATATAACACAAGCCACTATGGGGAGCATTCACTTTCCTGCTATACATTATTTTGCTCTCTTCATAGGTAGATGCATAAATGCTAAGGATGAAGCATGTCACATGTGTGCCCCTGATCTCAGCATTCTCAGAAGTGCTGTGTTAGGAGACCAATCTTATCATATGGGAGCCATTGTAGCTCGTAGGTTGCATCATAATAGACATAACGGAGATTTCTTTGGAGGAATTTATGCAACCCGCTTAGCTAATTTTCTTGAGAGAGACATTCGTGAGGGTGATATGGAGTTACCCCCTACTTATTTGGATTTTGATTCTATGGTTTCCCACCAGTTTGTTGAGAGGACTGAACCACCTCTCCAGTATCTACTAATCTTTAACAAACATCATGTTGTCCATATTACTCTTCCTGCTCCTGCCTTATTTGATTCTCAGACAAAAGGGAGATATATTATTAACAGAGAGGAGGCAGATGAGTACGAGAGGAGAGCGTAGGATGCTCGACGCCACGCTGCAGCTTAGGAGGTGATAGCCGCTGCATCGCAGTACGACCCCAGTTACACCTACGGGTATCCGCCAGGCTATCCCTGGCAATAGACCAACTTAGGCCAAAAGCCTAAGCTTGGGGGAGTACGTATTTCCCACCGACATTACATTCGTGTTCACACACACTCATTGCTAGATGTCGGTGCTCATACTCTTTCACTGTAATATCCATGCTAGTTTATTTTCTTTTTCCTGCTTTCTTCTTGTGTGTTTAATAAACCATAGAAAAACCAAAAAAAATTAGTAGTACTTTATTTTTCCTGCTGTAGTAGTAATAATTGAAAAGAAAACCCAAAAATATTTCCCGTTCTTCTTTTGCTTGTTGGGAGCTTTCCCGTGTAAATAGTTTTATTTCTTTTCTTTTCTTTGGGGGTCGATAGGAGAAGACCATGATTACATTGTTGAAGTGGCTCTTATATGCATCATTGTTGATTTAACCAAGAGCCCATATTGCCTTGTCTTCTCTTGTTTATTGAATGCTCGCAGATTCCAGCCTAGTCCAATGCACGTGCACTCTTATTATTATTCACATCGTTCGGTCGTGCAAGTGAAAGGCAATTATGATGACGTATATGATGAACTAACTGAGATGGGAAAGCTGGTATGAACTCGACCTATTTTGTTTTTGTAAATATGATGAGTTCATCGTTCTTGATTCAGCTGATTATGAATAAACAAGTTTGCACTGACAATTAGAGATCATAGTTGCTTGTGCCATGCTTGATTAGCTATGAGTTATAATGGTTTACCTTGCGTGCCAACATGCTATTGAGATGATTATGATGTGGTATGATAGGGTGGTATCCTCCTTTGAATGATTTAAGTGACTTGACTTGGCACATGTTCACACATGTAGTTGAAAAAAATCAACGTAGCCTTCACGATATTTATGTTCATGGTGGATTATATCCTACTCATGCTTGTATTCAATGTTTATTAATTTTAATGCATGTTCATGACTGTTGTCGCTCTCTAGTTGGTCGCTTCCCAGTCTTTTGCTAGCCTTCACTTGTACTAAGCGGGAATACTGCTTGTGCATCCAATCTCTTAAACCCCAAAGTTATTCCATATGAGTCCACCATACCTTCCTATATGCGGTATCTACCTGCCGTTCCAAGTAAATTTGTATGTACCAAACTCTAAACCTTCAAATAAACATTCTGTTTTGCATGCTCGAATAGCTCATATATCAACTAGGGCTGCCCTTATCTTCCGTGTTAAGCGGGTTATTCTCAAGAGGAGTGGACTCCGCTCCTCACTCACGAGAAAATGGCTGGTCACCGGGATGCCCAGTCCCATGCTTTATGCAAACTAAATCAAAATAATTGCAAACAAAACTCCCCCTGGGACCCGCTGAATGTTGGAGGCACTCGTTGTTTCGAGCAAGCCATGGATTGATGCTTGTGGAGGAGGGGGAGTATAAACTTTACCATTCTGTTTGGGAACTGCCTATAATTTATTTAGCATGGAAGATATCGTCATCTCTTAGATGTTATGTTGACAATGAAAGTATGCCGCTCAAAATATAATTTATCTCTATTTCAAAATTGAGCTCTGGCGCCTCTACAAATCCCTGCTTCCCTCTGCGAAGGGCCTATCTATTTACTTTTATGTTGAGTCATCACCCTGTTATTAAAAAGCACTAGCTGGAGAGCACAACTGTCATTTGCATTCATTATTGTTAATTTATATCGGGTATGACTATGATTGGATCTCTTTTACCATGAATTACAATGTCTAGTCAGTCCTTGATCTTTGAAGGTGCTCTACATTTATGTTTTGCGGTCTCAGAAAGGGCTAGCGAGATACCATCTTGTTATATCATATTATGATTATTTTGAGAAAGTGTTGTCATCCGAGATTTATTATTATGGCTTGCTAGCTGATTTTGTTATTGATATGAGTAAACATAAGACCTAGGAGTTATTGCAAATGTGATTATTTATGATCATTGCTCCAAACCTGAATGCTGGCATGACATAAGTACAACAACAACAGCAAACAGAGTTTGTAAAAGTTTTTCTTTTTCTCTTTCAGTTTGTCAACTGAATTGCTTGAGGACAAGCAAGGGTTTAAGCTTGGGGGAGTTGATACGTCTCTGTTGTATCTACTTTTCCAAACACTTTTGCCCTTGTTTTGGACTCTAACTTGTATGATTTGAATGGAACTAACCCGGACTGACGCTGTTTTCAGCAGAATTGCCATGATGTTGTTTTATGTGCAGAAAACAAAATTTCTCGGAATGACCTGAAACTCCACGGGATGTCTTAGAATAAATAATAAAAAATCCTCGCCAAAGATGAAGACCAGGGGGGCCACACCCTGTCCACGAGGGTGGGGGGCGCCCCCCCTCCTGGGCGCGCCCCCTACCTCGTGGGCCCCCTGCACACCCTCCGACGCCAACTCCAACTCTATATATTAGCTTTCAGGGAGAAAAAAATCAGAGAGAAGAAATCATCACGTTTTACGATACGGAGCCACCGCCAAGCCCTAATCTCTCTCGGGAGGGCTGATCTGGAGTCCGTTCGGGGCTCCGGAGAGGGGGATTCGTCGCCGTCGTCATCATCAAACATCCTCCATCACCAATTTCATGATGCTCACCGCCGTGCGTGAGTAATTCCATCATAGGCTTGCTGGACGGTGATGGGTTGGATGAGATTTATCATGTAATCGAGTTAGTTTTGTTAGGGTTTGATCCCTAGTATCCACTATGTTCTGAGATTGATGTTGCTATGACTTTTCTATGCTTAATGCTTGTCACTAGGGCCCGAATGCCATGAATTCAGATCTGAACCTATTATGTTTTCATGAATATATGTGTGTTCTTGATCCTATCTTGCAAGTCTATAGTCACCTACTATGTGTTATGATCTGGTAACCCCGAAGTGAAAATAATCGGGACCACTCCTGGTGATGACCATAGTTTGAGGAGTTCATGTATTCACTATGTGCTAATGCTTTGTTCCGGTTCTCTATTAAAAGGAGGCCTTAATATCCCTTAGTTTCCAATAGGACCCCGCTACCACGGGAGGGTCGGACAAAAGATGTCATGCAAGTTCTTTTCCATAAGCACGTATGACTATATACGGAATACATGCCTACATTACATTGATGAATTGGAGCTAGTTCTGTGTCACCCTATGTTATGACTGTTACATGACGAACCACATCCGGCATAATTATCCATCACTAATCCGGTGCCTAGGAGTTTTCCATATACTGGTTCTCGCTTATTTACTTTTCCGTTGCTACTGTTACAATCACTATAAAAATACCAAAAACATTACTTTTGTTGTCTTTACTTTTGTTACAGTTACCACCACTATCATATTACTTTGCTACTAAACACTTTGCTGCAGATACTAAGTTTCTAGGTGTGGTTGAATTGACAACTCAGCTGCTAATACTTGAGAATATTCTTCGGCTCCCCTTGTGTCGAATCAATAAATTTGGGTTGAATACTCTACCCTCGAAAGCTGTTGCGATCCCCTATACTTGTGGGTTATCAGTGGCACACTGACTTAAGTTGAATACAAGTGCCCAAAATTTGTGTGCATGTTATAATAAGGATTCACTTAAAATAGTACGTGAGCGAACAGAGGGATCAATAGGACAGTGTTCCCGAGCAGTAGCGAGATGTGTGAGGTAAGATACACATTGGCGCTTTTAATTTTCTTATTAATTTGTTTGTTTCACCCTCATTGGTGGGACCCAAGGTACTACGTGGAGAGAGGTAAGGTGACTAAGGCTGCATTATTTCTGCACCACTTTGGATAGTCTTACCACCAAAGCCACATGACACGATTATGATTGAAATCCCAATGACTCCCACACACACAAAAAAACACGGCATGCTTGTCACACGAATGCAGGAATGTATAAAAGGTTATTTTCCTCTCGTTGCACATAACGGGAGGGTTGTGTAGCTGGTTAGCCTGTTCGCTCATCAAACTTGAGGTCTCGGGTTCGATAACTACACTTGAGCATAATCCTTGCCAGGAGGATTCTTTGACTGGTCAAAATGTTTTCTAGGGTTTGCACGCTTCACACTCTCTCTCCAGTATATATATACACGCTGGAGCCCTAGCGCTTGTAGTTGCTTTCTTCATAGTCTCTCGCCCTCTCCCGCTGGAGCCTCAGCGCTTGTAGTTGCTCTCTTCACACTCTCTCGCCCTCTCTAGATCTAAACAAGACTTCGTTGGCCTCTCTCTCTCCCCTCACTGCTGCTCAAAGAGCCGGCAAGATCCGTCCGCGGGAAGGGAAGGAGGCTTAACGCTGTCGCCGTCGGCGAGGGAGGGAATCCACTACCGGCGCAGCTGTTCACTTTCCACCCAGCGGCGGTGCGGGAGGGCCTCCGACCCCTTCTTCTTCGCCACCGTCCCGTCGCCCACCGAACCACGCCCCAAGAACCTTAAGGTATAATTTACTTACTCCACATGCATTGCTCTAGCTGCATGTATACCATGAATCTAGGACGTGGTTCAAAGAGGAAAGGAGTGGGGGAAAGTAGTGGGAAAAGTTGTATATATAGCATGAATCTAGGATGTGGTTCAAAGAGGAAATGAAGGGGGAAAGTTGTATAGCATGAACCTAGGACGTGGTTCAAAGAGGAAAGGAATGTGGGAAAGTAGTGGGGAAAGTTGTATCGCATAAATCTAGGACATGGTTCAAAGAGGAAAGGAAGGGGCGAAAGTACAAGTTCAAAAAGGAAAGGAAGGGACAAGGCTGTAGAGTTTGAACAGGACTAGATTTGCTGCGCTCACATAGGGAAAGGTGTCTAAAGATAACAAAACTGGGACCAACACAAATATGCTCCTTGGTTATTTGTTCTCACATGGTGCTGGTGCGTCCACTGTCCCGTGCAACTCATTAGCTGTTGTTAATCTAAGGCCCTGTTTGGTTAAAAACTCCCTAATCCCTACCTCCTTGGTTCCAGGGACTAAACATGGACTAGAGGTTATTAAATGACATGCTAAAAGACCATGTTACCCATGGTAATGAACTAATAGAAACAAGGTGCGATGCGTGGCAGGGGCAACTGTTGGAAAAAGTCCCAAAAAGACTCCCTCGGGGTCTTCTTTCTTTAGTCCCAAATGCCCACTTTTAGTCCCTAAAAGTCCCTCCTGTTTGGTTTAGATGGGACTGACACGGAGTTTTTTTAGTCCCTACACCAAAATGTCCCTGTAAACAAACACCCTCTAATAATGCCGCTGGAAAATTGACGCAATGCCACAGTTAAAAGCTAATTACATGTTTAACGAATTTTATTGTTATATCTCTATGTTAATATTAATAATGCTCCCGTTTGAGAAATGCTACTGTCTTGCTTTCTTTCCCATTTAGATAAGGTAGATGCTTATTTTTTTTGGCTTCTGTGTCATCCACCGTTATTGACCACTAATTGTTTCCTTTGCACCTCTGTGTAAACAGGGTTAACTACTTCACCTCGTTGCCATTGTGACCTTTTGTTGCACTGCACAAAACACTTTTGTTTTAAGAGTTTTTTGTGCAGTTCAACCAAAATGTCACACCAACAACCTTGCTTGATTACTTGATCTTAGTGGAACTGCACACGAGGAGATCTTACTTCCTATCCATTAAGGTGAATTTGGTTCAGATCTTCTTCTTGTGAGTTGTTTGAATTCCGCATCATGAGTGGTCAGTACTAGCCTTCTTTCACATGACTCTGCAGTGTGCTTTCATATGTTGTGCTACTTGCACGATAATGTTGCTTGATTTAGTGAACTGCACAAATGGAGATAAGACTTCCAATCTGTATGTGCACCATAATATCCCATTGAGGTAAGATAAGGATATTTCACAACTGCTGGCCTGTATTTTGCCACTTTCATCAGAAAATTAAGTTTAGTACTATACTTGTGCTCCCTAATTGACATGCCAAATCTTACATTGAAGGCGAAGCTTGTTTGTTATTGAACCAAGTGATGAAGGGGAAGAACAAGCGGAAGAAAAACAAAAATCAACTCCCGGTGTTGTAATGAAGCACTGGAACTGTGATGACACAAGTAATGATATAGTTTTGCATATTAATTTATTGCTATGGCTAGAACGAGCAATTGTTTTGCCACTGATTTGATGCCATACGTAATTATCTCTACTTGTGCAAACAGGGATCTTCTTTGAAGATACCATATATTTTAGTGGAACTGCACAAGAAGATGTTGGAAACATTTAACTAATCAAGGATTATATAGTAAGCATGGCCACCCCCGTAGATAGCAACAAATGGTTCCGGAGAAGTGCTTCATCTATATGCTCTACACAATCAGCCTCCTGACAAAGGTTGGTACTCGCCCACTGATTTCATCCATATGATTGAGCTTTGTCATCTCTATTGGTGTTGTGCTACGGTTTAGATACTATCATAAAAAAGTGGTATTGTCCTTGAGAAGTGCTTCATCTGTGCTGTTTTAAATATTTCCTTTCCTTTTTTTCGAGCAAACATGGATGCTAGCATTTAGTAGTCCTCTTGTCTTTGCACAATAGGATCATCTTCCTCTAAAGAATAATATGGAGTACGTGAAGTGACTAGTTCCGATTATGCCAGGATGAAGAAGCCCTGTCTATCTTCTCATCATAAGGAGCAGTTGAAGGATGGTTACATTACTCCCCACAAGACCAAACTAACTTCAGCTAAGAAGGACTGACAAATCTCCATTTTTTTGTTGTGATGCGCGAGTACAATGTTGTTCTAGGATTCTTTCTGGCGAGTTCCATTTTTTCTAAAAGTGTGCTCTACATGGATGTAACATCCCAAAATTCTAAATTTTGGAATGTTATAAACACATAGATAGTTTTGATTGATTGTTTGATTGATTGACTGAAAGTGAGTGAAGTTTGAAACTTTTTGGATGTTAAATGAGAGGGAATAATAGGACTTTCCCAAACTTTCATTTTGCATTTTATGATCTCCGTGAATTCAAATTCTTTTCACCACAAAACCCTGGAGAGAAGATGACATGACTTCTTCCATTTAAATAAATGAAAAGGGTTTTGAAAAGATTTGAATTCCATTTGGAAATATTTCAATTCTGAAACTTTATGCAACTCAATGATTTTCACGAGAGAAGATAAAATGACTTCTTCAAATTAAATGAAATATGAGTTGGGAATTTTAAAAGAATTAAATCCAAAGTTCTTTGAATTTATTTCCAATTTGGAGTTATTTGAGTTTATTCAAAATATTTTTCTCCAAAACAAAATATATGGAAAATAGGGTAACATGATTCCCTACATCGAAAATTGAGAGAAATTAATTTGAAGTCATTTTGGTATTTTAAAAATGATTTTTGTTGGATTTTATTGGACCAGAAGCACTCTTTGCTTTATTTAAATTTATGTGTATTTTATTTAATGCTAGAATAATGTTCATCATGTAGGAAATCAATTTCTGAAAATTTTGATATATTATATGCCTATATAATATTTTCATTTTATTTTGTTTTATCATTTTGTTTTCCTCTCTGTTTGTTAAAAAAATAATTCACAGCGCCTTGGGCCAAAGGCCCAAGCCGCCAACCAGCCGGCCGGCCAAGGCCATCGCACGCACGCACCTAGGGATCCAGGGAGCCAAGGTTTCCTATTCTTTTACAAATCCTAGTAGGATTTGATCCCGTTTCGTTATTCCGTTTTTATTCCTAGGATTCCTAATCCTACTCTAATTCTTGTCCCCTACTCCAAGCAAAAACCCTCCCTCCCCACTATAAATACCCAAGCACCCCCCCTCAACACATCAAACCAACACCTCTCCTCTCCTCTCCAGCAAAGCAAGAAGCAGCAGCGCCGCCGCCGCCAAGTGCCGCCGCCATCTCGACCTCTCCTGAGGTTTATATGATCTCCTCTCCACCGTCCCGTGATCTCCTTTCCTCTAGGATCAACCGCAACATCGGATCCGATCTTCTTCCCCAACTCCGACGACTACTCCGGTGAGATCCACGAAATCCCGTAATTCATTTTTTTCAGAAAATAGCAATCTTAGAAAATTCATATCTTTTAGAGTTTTTAGTATTTTTGAGTGATTCCAATTGCTATGTGTCAAAAATTTGCTGTTCTGTTAGTGTCTCTGGATTTCAAATTTGAGTAGTTTAAATGTGAATTTGATAAATTTTGTTCAGATTAGTATTTTGGCCATAACTTGAGTTTAAAAATAGGTTTTTAATTAATTCTTTGTGCTCCTAGTCACTTGTGATATTTCTTTAGCTGTAGGATTTAGTTTGGTAATTTTGGAGTATTTTAATTTAGATTTTTAGTAAAAACAATACTGTTTTGCTTATATAGTTGTTTTAGTTATGTAATTATTGTTTTTAATTATTTTTAGTTCATTCCTTTTGTAGATTTTCACTTGTTGTTATATGTTTATGTTTAGCTACAGTAGACAAATTTTTGTAGTTATTTATTAGTGTCTAGCTACTGTTTTTGTAATTGCTTGTTTAGTTCATAGTGATAGTGGATAAAAATAGTTTTATTAGTTTTAAAAGTAATTCTTTTCCACTTCAAGTTATATTGTTTTTATTATTTGTGAACACATTAGTTGTTATATTTATTTAGTATAGTTTATTAATGTTTTAATAAATGATTTGCTGTTATAGTTGTCTTAGTGTTTTGCTAGTTGCTATATTTGTTCTAGTATTAACTAGATGGTTATAGTAGTTTTATATTAGTTCTTTTTGTTAGTTATTAAATTAATAATTTATTTTCTGTTATTTTATTAGATTTATATTTTCTTTGCTGTAGAAAAAATTATTAGAGTAATTTAGTGATGTTATGTTAAGATTTGTGTGAGTTGGTCACCACTAGTTTTTCCTTGAATTTTTCTTTCGAAGTTTATCCTTTGGTTTTCGACTTGGTTTTCTTTGTCGCTTTTATTTTGATTGAGTATTGTTATGAGTGTTAGAATTGTTTGCTAGGATGTTTGCTTATGTGAATGCTATGTTTGACTATATAGATTTTCAACGGAGTGACGATTAGCTCTACCAAGTCATTTTTTTGACAGCGTTGTTATCTTCATCAAGTATTACTAGGCAAGTTCACTTTGACCATGCTTTCATACCTATGTTTTTATTGCATTTAGTGGCATCTTTGCAACAACTCTCCAGTAGTGATATTGAATTCTTGTAGTTGATCAGTATGCATGAGGTAGGAACCCATCACCCTATTACCAAGCCCGGGACGTTATTTATTTTAATGCTACGCTATAGTAGACGGGGTTGGTATGAGTGCTTCAGGCGTGGTGTGAGAATGGAGGATCTCGTCAATGGCGACAACTCCATGATGGAATCTGCAAGGACTGCATCTTCAAGGCCTCAAGACTTCAAGACTTGAGACAAGAATTCAATACACACTCTTGGGTGAAGGATGGTTGTGGGCACCTGGAGAAACCGGTGGTTGCCGGGATGCATGGAGAAGCGCCATGACATCTTGCGAAAGCTTCACCCAGACTCAAGGAGACGGAAGAATACTTCATGCCCGGAAGCTTACTGTGCAACCGCAAGTCACTATGGGCTCGGCTTGGTTGACCTTAGTGGTGAATCTGGTGGGGCGGTGCTAGCAGATGTAGAACTACGGTAGGATTGGATGAGCACGGACGGTGGTCGGAGGAACTGTTCGGAAGACCATGTTTGGTCATCTTGTTCTCAAACACCACGAAGTGCGAGAGCGTAAAAGAGGATCGAATCTTGCGGGTAAAGTGTACAAACCTCTGCAGAGGGTTTAAACCTAATCGATTAGCCGTGTCCCCGGTTACGGACAATTTGAGCCTCTGGACTTGGATCTATCAAGGAACTCTCAACACCGGATTGATAACTTAATTATGGGCAACTTATGATGATGTGGGCTATGAGACATCGGTTGGCGGAACCAAGTCATGATAGAAAACTCCATAGTACAGACTCCAGTTATTCCTTTGATGTAGGGAAAATAAATCAGCTTTTACACAAACAAAGCTCAGATACAGAGCCACAAAGCCATATTGCATATAGTATAATTTTATCATCTGTTTTCTCATGTTGTGATCTTGCCGGTACATTCAATGTACTGACCTACACGGCTGCAACGTATCATGTTGCAGATTCTTTCTTCCGACGAGTAAGAGTTACGGTACAGGGTTATGGTCTACACTCAACTTGCCGATGGCGTTGATGGGACTCCACACCCGACTATTTGTTTCCGCTATGACTTATGGGGTATATATCAGTTTTACGTTATTTATACATGTGATTTCCCTTTGATATATACATTGATGTACTGTGTGTGCCAAAGATCTTGATCCGAGGATGTACGGATACGAGGCTTGACCGTCTGAGGTCGGTCGCTCTGAGATGGTATCGAGCACATGTTGATGTGAAACGTGACCCTAGAAATCGGAAAGCCCCTAGGACATGATGTCTCAAAAAACTTTATTTTCAAAAGGATCCTTTACTTCTCATCTTTTTTGATTTTATCAAGTAGTTCCTCTGACCTCAAATAGTTATAATATACACCTTTCCCTTTTGACCACACGGAAGATCAACTGAAGTCACTCCAAGAATTAAAGATATAGGACAACTGATGGCCATTTCAGAGTAAAGAGGATTTCACCATGCATTAGAAGAGTTGAAGCTGCAACAATTGAAGACTCCGAAGACTAGAAGAATTTGAAGAATCTGAAGAATTATTTGACCTTTAGAAGACCAAACCCCTGTTACACACTTACGTTAGATGCGGCGATTTGTGAGCTGTCATTTGTTTGATGTTTTCCGACAGCCACAAAGTAAAACCCGTTTCTTCAAAAACTATTGTTTGTATTGTGTGTATATCCCTCCCCAACTCTCTCATATCTCATCCCAAAACTTTTGGACCCCATAGATGATGAATGAAGTTGGACTGATATTCTCTGGACCGAAAACCCAACCGGAGGCAGAGCTATGGATTCAGAACATGGAGAATTACTTCAAGAGCAATTTGATTCCAAGGAAGTATGAGGATCAATATGCTCTTCAGTGCTTTACAGAAAGTGCTGCAACCTGGTGGAAAATGCATCAAGCCATACAAGGATTTAATGGAGCAAGAACTTGGGAGGAATTCAAGAAGACCCTGTTGAGATCATGTCTTATCCGGAAGCACCATGATACACCAAGAAATAAACCTTGTGCACTGCAAGATTTGGGAGAAATAGGACACACCGGGAGGAACACAAGGATGGATGCCCTCATTGTGAGGAGAAACACCCACCGAGGAAAGCCCAACTAGTCGGTGACTTGTTTCTTGTGTGAAGGAACCACCCACTACCCGACTCAGTGTCACATTTACCCCATGGTGCAACAAACTATTCAGGAGCAGGAAGAAGGAATGAAAGATGTGATGATGGAATGTGTTGAAGACCCTGATGTTGAAGGCCTCAACAGATTTTACTCCAATGCCTGCTATTCATGTGGAGAAGAAGGACATTTTTCACAGTATTGCACCAAGGAAAGAAAAGAGTATCTGGGATACTTCCCGACGGAAGCAATAGAGTTTGATCCACAGGGAATAGAAGGTTTGATCAGAACGAAGAAACCCAGGAAGAGAAAACAAAGACACCCTCAGAACAACCCAATTTATGCAAAGAGGGACAAGAGTCATATTACCTGTTTTGAATGTAAGGACGTCGGGCATTATGCCAATCATTGTCTCGAAAGGAAGCAAGGAACTCAAGGAGCAGGCACCATCTCCAAGAAGCCCAAAGACTTATCGAAAGTTATGTGTTTTCATTGCAAGGAAGCAGGACATTATGCTACTAAATGTCCCGACAAGATGAAAGCTGGAGTTGAGTAGTTGGAATTTTGATATTGGAAACAAGAGTAGTAGAAAACAATTTCATTTTCATGAGTTCGATGAGTTGAGTTATGTAATGAGTGCTCGAGATTGTAATGAATTCGTGAAATCAATAAAGTTAATGTGTCATGATTTCATCGTGGATTGTTTTTTTTTGAGTTGTTACTGTGAACAAAGATTTTGACCATTTTCGAGGATATGAGAAATATGGTCTATGGATGGATTTGTGAATTTCATTTTAAGAGTGGTAGTACCCTGTGAAGAAGACTAGACTAATGGATAAGAAAATATATATTCCACGGACTGTAGTTCGAAGGAAAAAAAAGGGTTGGAGTTTTGCTTTTGATATGATGGTATGAAGAAACAGAGTACTACTGGATTTAAGGGAGGTGTAATATGGAACAAGAGAGTTACTCCAAGGATGAGTTAAGCTGCACTAGTGTTGAAGTGGGCTCATAACCCACAGGCCCAGGAATTAATAAGGGTCAAGTACCCACTGGAAGAAGAAATTTTGGGAAGACTGCGATTTGATCAGCAGACATTTCGTAGGAGGTTACGCAAAAACCCGAGAGTTGTGAAGAAACGATAGATGTTTTGTTCAGCTTGCAGAATCACTGGAATTATCCGAACTTGGTTCGTCGACAGGAGAAATTCCGCAATGCTTGAGAGGATGACCGAGTGTTAGAATGCGAGATTCGCTAAACCATATACAAGGTAATGATTTGGGTGCGGGATGGATTGATCACCATACCGACTTACTCTTATTATTCGCTTTGCTATATGGGATGGTAAATCTGAGTGGCTTACCTATAGGAGAGAGACGACGATATTAAACCTTGTTTAAACCTTAGAACGCTATAGGTATTTTTTCCCCTTGTACAAGGCAGTTGTTGCCAACCGTAGGATATACGGTGAGGTTCAACCCAGACCCATTTCCTGCAGGACAAACCATAAATTGATGACCACCATGAGATATCGATAGTTGTTTAGTATTGGCGCCAGACCCGTCAGCTATGAAGACCCAGTTTCGGGATAACCTTACCAAGATGAAAGGACAAAAGAATTGAGGAAAAGGTTATGCCACCACCGGAAGAGCCAGAGAAGGAATTATCCTTACAACCTGAGAAGACCGACACTGTCAACGATGGATGGAGTATATGAGTTTTGATGGAACCGTAACAATGCTTCTAAGGGTGGTAGCACCCGAGACACCGAATATGATCGATGGATTTCTGAGAAGACCCCCAACCCCTAACCTATTTCTTGCTAGCCTCTCCGAATCTCGAGGACGAGATTCCTTTTAAGGGTGGTAGTTTGTAACATCCCAAAATTCTAAATTTTGGAATGTTATAAACACATAGATAGTTTTGATTGATTGTTTGATTGATTGACTGAAAGTGAGTGAAGTTTGAAACTTTTTGAAAGTTAAATGAGAGGGAATAAAAGGACTTTCCCAAACTTTCATTTTGCATTTTATGATCTCCATGAATTTAAATTCTTTTCACCACAAAACCCTGGAGAGAAGATGACATGACTTCTTCCATTTAAATAAATGAAAAGGGTTTTGAAAAGATTTGAATTCCATTTGGAAATATTTCAATTCTGAAACTTTATGCAACTCAATGATTTTCACGAGAGAAGATAAAATGACTTCTTCAAATTAAATGAAATATGAGTTGGGAGTTTTAAAAGAATTAAATCCAAAGTTCTTTGAATTTATTTCAATTTGGAGTTATTTGAGTTTTATTCAAAATATTTTCTCCAAAAACAAAATATATGGAAAATAGGGTAACATGATTCCCTACATCAAAAATTGAGAGAAATTAATTTGAAGTCATTTTGGTATTTTAAAAATGATTTTGTTGGATTTTATTGGACCAGAAGCACTCTTTGCTTTATTTATATTTGTGTGTATTTTATTTAATGCTAGAATAATGTTCATCATGTAGGAAATCTTTTTCTGAAAATTTTGATATATTATATGCCTATATAATATTTTCATTTTATTTTGTTTTATCATTTGGTTTTCCTCTCTGTTTGTTAAAAAAATATTACATGCGCCTTGGGCCAAAGGCCCAAGCCGTAACCAACCGGCCGGCCAAGGCCAAGGCCATCGCACGCACGCACCTAGGGAGCCAGGGAGCCAAGGTTACCTATTCTTTTACAAATCCTAGTAGGATTTGATCCCGTTTCGTTATTCCGTTTTTATTCCTAGGATTCCTAATCCTACTCTAATTCTTGTCCCCTACTCCAAGCAAAAAAACCTTCCCCTCCCCACTATAAATACCCAAGCATCCCCCCCCCCTTCAACACATCAAACCAACACCTCTCCTCTCCTCTCCGCAGCAGCAGCAGTGCAGCACCACCGCCGCCGCCAAGTGCCGTCGCGCCCTCGACCTCTCCTAAGGTTTATATGATCTCCTCTCCACCGTCCCGTGATCTCCTTTCCTCTAGGATCAACCGCAACATCGGATCCGATCTTCTTCCCCAACTCCGACGACTACTCCGGTGAGATCCACGAAATCCCGTAATTCATTTTTTTCAGAAAATAACAATCTTAGAAAATTCATATCTTTTAGAGTTTTTAGTATTTTTGAGTGATTCCAATTGCTATGTGTCACAAATTTGCTGAAGTTTCTGTTAGTGTCTCTGGATTTCAAATTTGAGTAGTTTAAATGTGAATTTGATAAATTTTGTTCAGATTAGTATTTTGGCCATAACTTGAGTTTAAAATAGGTTTTAATTAATTCTTTTTGCTCCTAGTCACTTGTGATATTTCTTTAGCTGTAGGATTTAGTTTGGTAATTTTGGAGTATTTTAAATTAGATTTTTAGTAAAAACAGTACTGTTTTGCTTATATAGTTGTTTTAGTTATGTAATTATTGTTTTAATTATTTTAATTCATTCCTTTTGTAGATTTTCACTTGTTGTTATATGTTTATGTTTAGCTACAGTAGACAAATTTTTGTAGTTATTTATTAGTGTCTAGCTACTGTTTTTGTAATTGCTTGTTTAGTTCATAGTGATAGTGGATAAAAATAGTTTTATTAGTTTTAAAAGTAATTCTTTTTCCACTTCAAGTTATATTGTTTTTATTATTTGTGAACACATTAGTTGTTATATTTATTTAGTATAGTTTATTAATGTTTTAATAAATGATTTGCTGTTATAGTTGTCTTAGTGTTTTGCTAGTTGCTATATTTGTTCTAGTATTAACTAGATGGTTATAGTAGTTTTATATTAGTTCTTTTGTTAGTTATTAAATTAGTAATTTATTTTCTGTTATTTTATTAGATTTATATTTTCTTTGCTGTAGAAAAAATTATTAGAGTAATTTAGTGATGTTATGTTAAGATTTGTGTGAGTTGGTCACCACTAGTTTTTCCTTGAATTTTTCTTTCGAAGTTTATCCTTTGGTTTTCGACTTGGTTTTCTTTGTCGCTTTTATTTTGATTGAGTATTGTTATGAGTGTTAGAATTGTTTGGTAGGATGTTTGCTTATGTCAATGCTATGTTTGACTATATAGATTTTCAACGGAGTGACGATTAGTTCTACCAAGTCATTTTTTTGACAGCGTTGTTGTCGGGGAAGCTGATCGTGACCCACGAACACCTATGGGACCGAGTCCCTTGTGGTTCGATGGGGGGCGGAGATTGCACAAAGAGCGGATCGAGGCGATGCACACGAGCAGATTTACCCAGCTTGAGCTCTCGGAGATAATACTCCTACTGCTGCTTGGTTGATTGTATTGTGTTCTTGCTAGGGAGCAATGGGGAGCTACAAAACCTAGCCTGAGTGAGTGTGGTCTCGAATGAATCGAATGAACCGAACAAGCCGAACCCTTTCTACGTTGCACTTGGGCCTCCTTTTATAGGCACAAGGGGTCACCACAGGTGGCAAGTAGACAAGGGTAAAACAGGAAAAACAGTAGTAGGTACACCGCTTGTACAGTGTTCTATACCTAACTCTGACGGCAAGGGACAAGACTAATAAATGCCCGTCCCTGTCGCCTGAATAGTGCAACAGGGACCGTCAAGTGCGCCACCGTTTGCCACGATGGTAGCTTGTCAGCGCCGCTTATCGCTGCTCTCCGCTGGCTGCACAGCCCTTTGACACGCGTGCTTGGAGTAGCCCCACGGCGACACGTTGGCGGATGAGCTGGAGCGGAGATGAATAGAGGTTGCCTGCCGCGGCAAGCATCTTGCCGCGGCTGAACCCTTGTCGTGCTCGGGAGCTTGTCGCTCGCCAAGCCTTCCCGGCAAGCTCCTCTTGCCGAGGTCTTGTTTCCTTTGTGCCTTAAGTGGCCTTCCCGGCAAGCTCCTCTTGCCGGGGCCTTGATTACTTTGTTCTTGAATGGCTCCAAAGGAGCCGCTGAGGACCTTGGCGGTCACCAGGCCAGCCCTGCCACGGGGTGCTGCAACTGCCCGTGCACGAGTTCGGGATACTAGGGTACCCCTACTCTAGTAGACCGACAGGAGCCCCCGGGCCTGGGCCACACACGGTGCCGAGCTCTGTTGGGCCAGGCCCAAAACGGTGCACGGGCACGCGCGGCCTAGATCGCGTAGTTATTCGCCTCGGACCCATCACGTCCCCCACGAACGGCACGCTCCGGACGTGGCGTCGTGGGAAAGATCGTGGGGGCTTTCTTTAATGGAAAAAGCGGAACGCCCCCCCCCCTCCCTCCTTATAAGCAGGGGAAACAGGGGCAGGACGCCCACTTGCCATTGCTGTCACATCAAAAACCACCGCCGCTCCCCCTTCTTTTCAAGTCCAAAGAGAGCGACGCTCTGCCCCCTCCCCATTGCCACCGGCGCCACCAACGCCGTCAGTTCCTCCACCACCTCCGCCATGGCTCAAAGCCGACAAGGGCAAAGGGTGAAGTCGGCCGGGCGCAGCGGCTCATGGCGCTGTGGAAGGCGGGCCCTCTTGATCCCCTGCTCGATCTGAAGGAGATCGAGAGCTGTATTACCTCTTCGGTCGGCGGAGCAGGCGCACCAGCATGACGAGGTGATCTCCGCCGCCACATCCGAAAGGTTTCCGTCGGGTACCCTTTCTTCGCTTTTCTTCCCTGCGGGCTCTGTCCGCCCTTTTCCGAATTCTTTTGCGACGTCATGAACACATATGGCCTCCGCCTCCTTGATTTCACCCCCAACGCCGTCCTCACCATGGCAGTTTTCGCACACCTCTGCGAGAACTTTGTCGGGGTCCACCCAAATGTAGCCCTTTTCCGCCACTACTTCATGCCCTGCGTAGAGAGAGGAGAGCCGCTTGCCGGAGGGATTGCATGGATCTCCTGGATGGGCAAGAAGGAAGCATATCTTGACGGAGAGCTGCACAGCAAGTGGGAGGAGCGGAGAGCCGATTGGTGTTGGATTATTGAGGAGGAGCCACAACCTTTTACTGCCCTGCGCCAAACTCCCATAGTGCGCGGCAACGATTGGAGCAACTTGGCGCCGGAGGATGCCAAGTTGAAGATTGCCGTGACTCAGATCTTGCGCCTCAGGCATGCCGGGCTTACCGTAGGAGCTGTTGGCGCGGACTTCCTTCGCCGCCGCATTGCGCCCTTGCAGGAGAGGGGGAGGCCTGCTTGGGAATTCCAAAACGCGGCGGACATCATGAGGCTGCGTCCGGGCCTCAACTGAAACTTCACTGTCTTGGAGCTGGATGCCATGCTGCGGGAGCTGTTCATGCCTGATGCAGATAACCCCGAGTGGTTCATGTTGCCGAGGGGAGTCGTGCCTTTGTGCAACAACTCATCGCTTGACCGCATCCACGCGATGATGCCGTTGTGCGATTCCCATGGAATCGTTCCAACTTGGCGAGAGCCCGCCGACGACATCGTGCAGCGATTCTTCGACAACTTGGAAGAAGTACCGATCCGTGCCGACGAGCGAAGTGGCTCACCAGCGACACCACCGAGCAAGAGATGGCGCGCGCCGCCACAAGGCTGGAGGAGGCGGCGAAGCTGCTGCCGCCCGGCGTGTTTGCGTTCACTTTGTCGAGGAGGCGAGAGGCAGCCGAGGCGGCAAGCCTTGCCGTCGAGAGGAGTTCGCCGGTGAGGAGGAGCAGGCCGAGCCCGACGTTGAGCGAGCGAGCCTACGGGCGCCTCCCTTTGCCGTCAAGTAGCTTGCAGCGGGAGCCAGCGGCCCCCAAGAAGACGCCTCCAAGACCGGAGAAGTGGCGGGCGGCGACGGGCCAACAACCGCCTACGCCGCCCGGCCAGCGCTCCACCGCGGCAAGCACTGTTGCAGCGGGGCGCCTCATGCCGCCACAACAGCGGGGCGGGCCTTCGAGCGACGGCCCCCACCGCCAAGCGTCCGAGGGAGCCCACTCCTCCAGCTCGTCGCACCGGAGCGGAATTTGACTTCTCCGCCCTCAGCTCCAAGGAAGAAGAGGAAGAGTAAGATCTTGTCGCTGCTACTTGTAATCCTTCAATTTGCTGTCTTGTCTTGTATTTAACTTGCTTCATTCTGAGCTCTTTCCTTTTTCAGGACGCTGGCTCAGAGGGCGTCGAAGAGGGCCAAGACTCCGGTGGTTGTCGTCGAAGATGATTCCCCTGTGGCGACAGGAGGCACGTCTGACACCCCGTTGCCGGATCCGGCAACCCTTCAACAGAGCAGCCCCCAGCGTAAGTATTTGATTCATTTCTTACGGTTAGGTGTGCTTGGGTGCTTCTTCTTTACTGATTTCTGGCTTGTTGATTTGTGTAGGAGCAGAGCAGCCTCATCAGGAGGTCCCGGAAGTCACTCCTGAAGTCCTGTATGCTTCAACTACGCCGCCAAGGGAGAAATCTCCGCCAAGGGAGCGCTCTCCGGCAAGGGAGGCCTCTCCGACAAGGGGAGCTTCTCCGACAAGGGGCAGTGCCGACGACCCTCCGGTGGTGGAGACCCATGACTCTGATCCCATTGCGGGTAATCTTCTTACTTGAAAATCTCCTTGGATTCTCTTTCTTCTGTTCTTTTCTTTGAACATTTGCTTGACTGCTCTTTCTTTCTCTGATTATCAGATCCATCTGCCGGGGAACCGATGGAGACCGAGGTTGCCGGCGAGGGGGACGCTCGCGGCAACAATGACGACGCCGCCAACATGGAGGAGGAGGCGGCGCCGATAGGTCCGCCCGGCGAGAGGCCGCCAAGGCTCTTGGCGCGAGAGGCTGGGGAGGGGCGGTGATCGTCTTGGCGACCTGAGGCGCGGGGCGCCAGGCGCTACACCGACCGCCGATCCCTCCGCCACCGATGCAGCACCAGGGCTCGAAGAGCCCCAGCCAGCGCCTACGAAGGCGGCGACGGTGTCTTCATCAAGCTTCCATGGGCGTCGAGCTCCGGGCGCCGGTCGAGGAGAGACCTTGACGTGGAGCTGCTCGCCTCCATTGGGCTGTCACTGGTTGGCGTGCCGAGCAGCAGCGATGGCGAGTCGAGGAGGAGCAGCTGCTGAAGAAGCTCTTGTCGCTCTACAGCGCCACGACAAGCTAAGCTGGGTCGCGAGAAGCACTGTCGCGAGCGGGAGCTGACATGGAGAAGCGCGAAAGAGCTCCGTGGCGCCAACAAAAAACTCTCCGGGACATAGCGAAGCACGGGAGCAACTCTCCGAAGAAGCGCCGGCCTTCATCTGGAGAAGGCCGAGTCGAGGAGCAGCAAATGCTTGCGGCGAGAAGCTCTCTGCGCAAGAAGGTGGTGGCGCGGCGAAGATCAACCTCGGCAGCTCGAGGAAGATCTTGCAGCGCCACGAGCAATCAATTGGCGGAGAACTCAAGGAGGCAAAGGGCGCGCCGCAGCTGCCGAGGCCGCCAAGAAGGAATTGGAGGCGAGGGTGGCGCGGTGGAGCCACCCTCGAGAAGCGAGGAGGTCACGGGCTGAAGCGGCGCGAAAGGACGCCTATACTCTTGGCGATTTGCGAGGTCGTTTATTTGAGAAGATCAAAAGCTCGGCGCCGCCAAGGACTCCAAGCGGATCTTGAACTGAAGCTGGCCACCTTAGCGGAGGCGCTGGGCCAGCGCCAAGGAGGCGGAAGTGGGTCTATTGGAAGATCAAGGCCAGCGAAGAGCTGCTGGCGAATGCTGCGACTGCCCAGGATACCCTCAGGGATAGCGTGATGCACTGGGCAAAGGGTCTTGTGGACACTGCTGCCGCCATCCACAATGAGCTGATGGAGCTGGGGATGGTGGATCTTGGGTACTACACCGACGAGAGCCTTCAACCCAGCGCCAAGCTCAGCTTGTTCTTCAAGGGCGTGTTGACGGGCCTCCAGCGGCTCCGGGGGGAGATCCCAAAGCAGCTGGCCGATGAGTCGCGCCAAATCTGTGCCGGAGCCCTCGGAAGGTCTTGATGAAGGTGGCCTTCCGCAATCCAGCGTCGGCCGTAGCGTCCTCAAGTCCTGCCGCAACTGCTGATGTTGAAGCGCTCAAGGCCCTTATCGCACCATTGTGGACAGGGTGGCGGAGTCAAGAGGGTCGATGGCGACCCGCGTGAACTAGGCCGCCAAGTTTATCTTTCCTTGTCGCTGCAGACCATGTTCGGAGAACAATTTATTAGATCTGCGACAAGTCATTTTGTAATATACTCTATCTTAGGCAAGCGATCGCAATGTTATTTCCTTTACTTGATTCCTTCCCTTGTATGTTTGTGCCCTCGCTTTTAGGGAACTTGTCGGTCTGAGCACCTTTGCATGGCTGAGTGCGGGACATCGGCAACCTCTTGGCGATGCTGCCTCCGACAAGCAACCTTATGCGCAACTAATCATGGCGCACTTAAGTTGTTGAGCGGACTCGAAACAAAGTAAGGTGCGACTAGCTACTGAGTTGGTTCCTCCAGCGCACAGTTTTTCCATACAAAGTACTATCGTTCGAGAAGATAACTTAAAATTTAAAACTGATTGCTTAAACTTAGCAACTTAGCTTTTACGTCGTTTGCTTCCCGCAAGCGATACTTCCTCGGCGACACTTGGTGGCCCACACCATTATCTTCTCCTTCCCCGGCTAACTTGTGGGTGGATGAACCTTCCTTTCTTTTGAGAAGAAAGAAGAAAATAAAGTTATGGAGCCTAGTGGCTCGTTATTGCTTACGGGTGTAGATGCTGCACAAAATGTCGGATAATACATGCAAAAATACTGATGAAAGCATGAATTTGACAAGTTATGCGCAACACATAAACTTCTTGATGCAGAGTGCGCCCGGCTTTGTACAAAGGATTACATGCAACAGCGGCAAGACTTGTACAAAGGGTGGTTGCGAGCAGGTTCGGCAACCCGCATATAGGTAAAACTTACGAAGATGCTCTATATTCCAGGAGTTGCTCACGGGCGCCATCTTGGTCTCAAAGCGGACAGCGCCAGGCCTAGAGACTTCGTTTCACCCGATAAGGGCCTTCCCTTGGCGTCAACTTGTTGGAATTCTTGGAGGATTGAACGCGCCGAAGAACAAGGTCGCCTTCCTCGAAGCTTCTGGCACTAACTTTGCGGCTATGGTAGCGGCGCAAAGCTTGCTGATAACGAGCAGCTCGTACAGCAGCCTGAAGATGATCCTCCTCGAGGAGCAGCGCGTCATCTTGTCGCAGCTGCTCTTGCTCAAGCTCATCATAAGCGAGTACTCGAGGTGATCCGTATTCGAGTTCCGTGGGGAGAACTGCCTATGCTCCATAGACTAGAGCGAAAGGTGTCTGGCCAGTGGCTCGATTTGGCGTCGTCCTGATCGACCAAAGAACCACCGGCAGCTCCTCAATCCAGTTTCTTCCGCACTTGTGCAGCCTGTCGAAAGTTCTGGTCTTGAGTCCTCGCAGCACTTCAGCATTTGCCCTCTCTGCTTGACCGTTGCTCCTCGGATGAGCCACAGAAGCAAAGCAGACCTTGGCGCCAAGATCTTGGACATACTGCATGAAGGTGCGACTCGTGAATTGGGTGCCGTTGTCGGTGATGATCCGGTTAGGAATCCCAAAACGGCAAACAATTGACCTGAAGAACTTGACTGCCATTGTCTTGTCACCTTCCTCACTGCTTCCACTTCCGGCCACTTTGTGAACTTGTCGATTACGACGTACAAGTACTCAAAGCCCCGACAACTTCGGGGAAGGGGCGAGATGTCGAAACCCCGGACGAAAATGGCGGGATAAAGGGATTGTGCGAAGAGCTTGAGTTGGCTGGTGTATCTGTTTTGAATGGGCCTTGCGCTTCACACTTGGTTACTTGTGCGATTGCATCTGGAGGCTTCGGCGGAAGAAACCTTGCGGAAAGCTTTGCGGCAAGTGCCCTTGCGCCAATGTGGTGACCACATATGCCTCCATGTATCTCTGCCAACAGCTTCATCCATCTTCGGCAAATACACTTCAATTTCACTCCGTTGAGTCTCATACATACATGATGTTGTCAACAAACTGGTACATACTTGACTGCGGGCTACTCTTTCCGCTTCTTCTTGCTCTTTTGGAAGTTCCCATGCGAAGGAAATGGGCGATCTGCTGCGCCCATGTTGGAGCTTGCGGATCGACAACAAGGACTAAAGGCACATCTGCCGCTCTTTGGAACATCGGCTTCCACGGCAGAACCTGCGGTTCGGCGAGCTTGATGATCCCGGCAAGCTTGCGGAGCAAGACATGTCGGGGCGTCTGCTTCAGCAGCGCAAACCCTAGGGCTTGTCGGACAGACTGCTCCTCGGCGATATCTGTGTTGATTTTGGGGACCTTCTTGGTGGCGGCTTCAGGGAGCTCCGCCGGAAAGTAGTCACCGGAAATCAACTTCCTCTTCTTGCTCTGTCCGGTTGATGGTGTTACGGTTGGTTGAGTCAGCTTGAGCACAAAAATTCCTGGTTCCACAGGTAACTTGAGTGCAGCACACTTTGACAGGCCATCATCAATATCATTCTGAGCTCTTGGAACATGTTCCATTTGTAGGCCTTCAAAGTGTTCTTCTAGCTTTCTCACTTCATCAACGTAGGCTTCCATCAACGGACTCTGATAATCTTTGTTAACTTGGCGGACGACAAGCTGCGAGTCACCCCTGACGATAAGCTTCCTGATCCCAAGGTCCACTGCAATCCTGAGTCCGGCAAGCAAACCTTCATACTCTGCAGTACTATTTGTTGCTTGCTCCTTGGGAAAGTGCATTTGGACTATGTATTTGAGGTGCTCTCCGGTGGGTGCGATAAGCGACCGCGCACACAGCGCTTGCAGCGAGAAGGCACCATCAAAATACATCAGCCACTCTTTACTTGCCTCCTTGGCGGGATGCTCGTCTGGAATCTCTTCATCTTGCGTTGGCGTCCATTCTGCTATAAACTCTGCCAATGCTGCTGCTTTGGATAGTTGAAGTGCTTTCAAACTTGAGGCCAAAGCTTGACAGTTCGATGCCCACTCGACAATCCTGCTGTTGCTTACGGATTTTGCAATATCCTCTTGATGGAAAACGCAGTGACAACTGTTATCTCATGTGCTTGGAAGTAATGGCGCAGCTTTCTCGAGGCCATGAGGAGGCGAAAAGCAATTTCTGCACACAGTACCTTGACCTAGCCCCTGCGAAGGGCCGACAAAATAGGCTGGCGCTGCACCATCCTTTTCTGAATCTTCTCGCTCGTCTGCGCAGATCCTTCCTTGTCGGGACCAGAGCTTGGCGGTGAAGCCCCCTGCTTGTCGCTGGATGGATCTGCCTCGGTTGCCGGCTCATCATCCGCCTCCCTTTCCGCTACTAACGCAACACTAACCACTTGATTGGTTGCCGCTATGTACAGCAGCAACTTCTCTTGTGGATTAGGTGCGACAAGTATTGGAGTGGAGGACAGGTACCTCTTTAAGTCCTGCAGCGCAGCCTCCGCTTCGGGAGTCCATTTCATTGGACCTGCCTTTTTCAAAATCTTGAAAAATAGCGGTAGCGTTCAGTGACCTAGAGATAAACCTCTTTGAGAGCAGCCATGCAACGGCAAGCCTTCTTACATCCTTGGCGCTTTGGTGCTTCAATCTGCTCAATGGCCTTAATCTTGTCGGGATTGGCTTCAATTCCTCTCGAGATCTGAAGAACCGAGAAGCTTGCGGAAGGACTCCAAACACGCACTTCTCGGGGTTGAGCTTGAGGTTGATCTTGCGCAGATTTGCAAATGTCTCATCTAAATCTTGAACCAGAGTTGCTTTGTCCTTGCTCTTGACCACTATGTCATCCATGTAGGCTTCTACATTTCTGTGCATTTGTGGCTCAAAGGCATCATGGACTACTCTTGCAAACGTTGAACCAGCATTCTTCAAACCGAAAGGCATCCGTATGAAATAGTATGTGCCACATGGTGTAATGAATGCGGTTTTCTCCTCATCCTCTTCTGCCATGAAGATCTGATGATATCCTGAATATGCGTCAAGAAATGAAAGCAAATCACATCCAGCTGTGGAGTCAACAATCTGGTCGATACGTGGCAAGGGAAATGGGTCTTTGGGACAAGCTTTATTAACATACGTGAAGTCAATACAAAGTCTCCATTTCCCATTTGCCTTCGTACAACTCTGGATTGGCCAACCCGTGGGATGGAGCACTCCTCTAACAAGGCCTGCTGCTTCCAACTTCTTGATCTCTTACGCAATAAACTCTTGGCGCTCCTTTGCACCTTCGACTTTTTGCTTGGCGGCGCGCATGAGGACAGACAGCTAGGTGGTGCTCAATTACTTTCACAGGAACACGGGGATGTCGGATGGTTGCCATGCAAACACATCGACATTACGCCCTTGAAAAAGCAACGAGCTCGCCTTCCTATTTAGGGTCAAGCGTGGCAGCGATGGTGAAGGTACCACCAGTGCCGTCCTCCTTGGCGGGCACCTTCTTGGTCTTCGGTGGAGCTGCCATCATCTTCTTGTACTTGCCGGTGGAGCTCGATGGTGCGTCCTCGACGATAGCGCAGCACTCCGAAGAGGTGCGCTTGCAGGAGTGGGCATCAGAGCTCTTGCCGGACTTGGTCTTCTTCTTCCCCCCGGGAGCTTCAGCGGCAAGTGACTTGCTATCTGTCGCGGCTGCTGCATCCCGGTAAATCTTGTCGGCGCAGATAAGTGCATCTTTCTTGTCGCCATGTACAGAAATGACACTTATCGGGCCGGGCATCTTGAGTAGGTTGTATGCATAATGAGAGGCCGCCATGAACTTGGCAAGTCTTTGGGCGGCCAAGTATCCCATTGTAGGGCAATGGGAAATCAACAACGTCGAATGTGACCCTCTCGATCCTGAAATTCAGCTCGCTGCCAAATGTTACCGACAGCGTAATCTTCCCTTCGTCTTGCTCCTTCTGGGTTGATTCCTTGGAAAGTGCCGGTCTCTTGAGCTCATTGTCGGGGATCTGAAGCTTACGGAGCAACTGCGAGAGGAGATCAGATTCAAGCCGGCCCGCCGTCAACCAACATCTTAGTGACCTTGAGGTTGCGGATGGTTGGTGAGACCAACATCGGCAAGCACCCGACCGTAGTTATCGCGATCGGGGTGGTCCTCAATGTCAAAGATGATGGGCGTCTGGACCACTTGAGGCCTGCGTGACTCTATGGATGGTTCTGCTGCATTAACCTCACGCATCCATTGCTTGAGTTGGCGGTGTGAGGTATGCAGAGAAGCGCCACCGTCAACGCAGAGAACCTCTATTGCCTTCTGAAACTCCTGCTCATCAGCTTCATCGTCTTCCAAGTCTTCATCGTCATCGTCGTCTTCATCCTTGTCGCGGCCGCGGGGAGGTCTGTCTCCTTGCCGCTGCTTGGCCTTACCGCGGCGTCCTCCCCGGCCGGGTCTCTTCTTACTAGCTGCACCAGTACCTTCCTGGGCCTTCTCCTTGTCTCGCCGCTCGTATTCAGCCTTCTGCTGTTCAACAAGCTGCTCAACTTTCTTGCAACTCTGGAGATCGTGGCCCTTGGTGCGGTGAATCTTACAGTACTGCTTGTTGGAGCTGTCCTGCTTGTTGGCGGCCGCCACAGCTTGGCGGTCGGCGTCAGCGGCAACCTCCTTGCCGGAGCCGCCAACCTTAGCCTTCTTGGCTCCACCTCCGTTGCCGGACTGCTCGACAACTAGTACCTCTTTGCTCTTCTTCTTTCTGTTTTTCCGCCGCCGGCTCTTCTTTGCCGGGGCGGTCTCCTCACTGTCAGATCCTGCTCCAACATTCTCTCCTGGGAGTCTTCTTCCTTCTTAAGCACGTGCACACTTGTCGGCCAAGGCATACAGCTCACTGACGTCCTTGACTTTGCACATCGCCATCTCCTCCCTCATCCTGCGGTTCCGCGCGTTCGATGAAACAGCGCGATCACCTTGGCGAGGTGGGCGTCTGGATGTTGTAGTGCACCGGCGAATCTCTGGATAAACTTGCGAGGACTCCCCTTCCTACAGGCGGCAGGTGAAGGTCACTCTCTTGGCCATGGGGCTTGTGGCCGCCTGTGAAGGCGCCGACAAACTGATGGCACAGATCTGCCCAAGAAGATATGGAGCTGTCCGGCAAGTGCATGAGCCAAGATCTGACATTTGGCTTGAGTACCAGCGGGAAGTAGTTGGCAAGGATCTTGTCGTCTCGTCCCCCCGCAGCATGCACCGCGATGGTGTAGATGCTGAGGAACTCCGATGGGTGTGTCCTGCCATCGTACTTCTCTGCTTTATCGGCTTGAAGTTTTTCTTGTCAGACCCTTTGGACTTGCCGCAGCTCACGGGTGAGCAGGGGCAACCTACGCGTCTGACAAGTCGCTGGCTTCCTGGCGCATGCATGTCAACAACGGGCCCGGCGCGGTGGTCGGATTGGCGCCGCTTCTCTTGGCGCTTCGATCACGAGTTCGGCGTCTTCTTGTTGCCGTTCTTGAAGAACTTGGCGCTGATCACAGCGAGCTCGTGGATCCGGCGGCGCGGTGGAGTCGCTGTCGAGGTGGACCGAGGCTGGTGATCTTAACTGCTGGCTGGGGAGTGCATGGTGGTTGCACCCGTGGAGTCTCGTCGCCACCGGCTCGTGCCTTGTCGTTGCGCCCGCGCAGGGCCGCATTGGTTGCAGCGAGCGTCGCCGTTAGCAAAGCCGATGAGACTACGGATGGTGGCCCTCCATTACGTCGACCTTGTCGGCCGTTGGAGGTAGTCTAAAGCGATTGAGCTCTGCCAAGGCTTCGCTGGAGTGGTGGGTGGCAATGGCGTGCGGACGAGAGCAGGATGTGCTCGGACTTCTAACCAAGTTAGGAGGAGCACCATCCCGTCAGCGATCGTACTCGCTTCGTACCAACATCTTGGCGTGCATCACGGGTCTCGAGGGCCTCGGGAGCCTCGGCAGCCTTGATCAACGGCGTATGGTGCTGCGAGCATCATGGCGCTGTCGGTCCGCGCCTCTGAGATGGGCGCGATGCGTTTTCGGACGCCGAAGCTTGCGCCGCCTTGTCCTTGGACCTGGCGGCGTCGTGAACTCTCGGCGGCGCCCGTTCCTCCGCCGGCGTCTTCCCCACCACTCATCAGCTCCGGTGGTGGCGGGTTTGACGCGGATGGCTCTGCTGCCGCCGAAGCCTTCTTCTTCGGTGGCATGTTGACAAAGATGATGGAGAAGTTGCTCGTGTGAACACCGGATCGGATTCACACAGCCTCGACGCCCCCTACCTGGCGTGCCAAAGATGTTGGGGAAGCTGATCGTGACCCACGAACACCTATGGGACCGAGTCCCTTGTGGTTCGATGGGGGGCGGAGATTGCACAAAGAGCGGATCGGCGATGCACACGAGCAGATTTACCCACCGGAGCTCTCCGGAGAGATAATACTCCTACTGCTGCTTGGTTGATTGTATTGTGTTCTTGCTAGGGAGCAATGGGGAGCTACAAAACCTAGCCTGAGTGAGTGTGGTCTCGAATGAATCGAATGAACGAGCAGGCGAACCCTTTCTCGTTGCACTTGGGCCTCCTTTTATAGGCACAAGGGGTCACCACAGGTGGCAAGTAGACAAGGGTAAAACAGGAAAAACAGTAGTAGGTACACAGCTTGTACAGTGTTCTATACCTAACTCGTGACAAGGACAAGACTAATAAATGCCGTCCACATCGCTTTGAATAGTGCAACAGGACCGTCAAGTCGCCACCGTTTGCCACGATGGTAGCTTGTCAGCGCCGCTTATCGCTGCTCTCCGCCGGCTGCACAGCCCTTTGACACGCGTGCTTGGAGTAGCCCCACGGCGACACGTTGGCAGATGAGCTGGAGCGGAGATGAAGAGAGGTTGCCTGTCGTGGCAAGCATCTTGCCACGGCTGAACCCTTGTCGTGCTCGGGAGCTTGTCGCTCGCCAAGCCTTCCCGGCAAGCTCCTCTTGCCGGGGTCTTGTTTCCTTTGTGCCTTAAGTGGCCTTCCCGGCAAGCTCCTCTTGCCGGGGCCTTGATACTTTGTTCTTGAATGGCTCCAAAGGAGCGGCGAGGACCTGGCGGTCACCAGGCCAGCCCTGCCACGGGGTGCTGCAACTGCCCGTGCACGAGTTCGGGATACTAGGGTACCCCTACTCTAGTACACCGACAATTGTTATCTTCATCAAGTATTACCAGGCAAGTTCACTTTGACCATGCTTTCATACCTATGTTTTTATTGCATTTAGTGGCATCTTTGCAACAACTCTCCGATAGTGATATTGAATTCTTGTAGTTGATTAGTATGCATGAGGTAGGAACCCATCACCTGTTACCAAGCCGGGGCGTTATTTATTTTAATGCTACGCTATAGTAGGCGGGGTTGGTATGAGTGCTTCAGGCGTGGTGTGAGAATGGAGGATCTCGTCAATGGCGACAACTCCATGATGGAATCTGCAAGGACTGCATCTTCAAGGCCTCAAGACTTCAAGACTCGAGACAAGAATTCAATACACACTCTTTGGGTGAAGGATGGTTGTGGGCACCTGGAGAAACCGATGGTTGGCGGGATGCATGGAGAAGCGCCATGACATCTTGCGAAAGCTTCACCCAGACTCAAGGAGGCGGAAGAATACTTCATGCCGGAAGCTTACATGCAACCGCAAGTCACTATGGGCTCGGCTTGGTTGACCTTAGTGGTGAATCTAGCTGGGGCGGTGCTAGCAGATGTAGAACTACGGTAGGATTGGATGAGCACTGGGCCGGTGGTCGGAGGAACTCTTCGAAGACCATGTTTGGTCATCTTGTTCTCAAACACCACGAAGTGCGAGAGCGTAAAAGAGGATCGAATCTTGCGGGTAAAGTGTACAAACCTCTGCGAGAGGTTTAACCTCTGCGAAGACAATTGAGCCTCTGGACTTGGATCTATCTGGAACTCTCAACACGGATTGATAACTTAATTCCGGGCAACTTATGATGATGTGGGCTATGAGACATCGGTTGGCGGAACCATGTCATGATAGAAAACTCCATAGTACAGACTCGATTATTCCTTTGATGTAGGGAAAATAAATCAGCTTTTACGCAAACAAAGCTCGAACCACGAGCCACAAAGCCATATTGCATATAGTATAGTTTTATCATCTGTTTTCTCATGTTGTGATCTTGCGGTACATTCAATGTCTTGACCTACCGGCTGCAACGTATCATGTTGCAGATTCTTTCTTCCGACGAGTAAGAGTTCAGTGCAGGTTACGGTCTACACTCAACTTGCCGATGGCGTTGATGGGACTCCACACCGACTATTTGTTTCATTGTGACTTATGGGGTATATATCAGTTTCGTTATTTATACATGTGATTGCACTTTGATATATACATTGATGTATTGTGTGTGCCAGCATACTGATCCAGGGATGGCACGGATACACAGAGGCTTGACCGTCTGAGGTCGGGTCGCTACAATGGACCATGTATGTGCCTGTTGAAACTGTCAAATCATAGTACAGTTTGCTTTATACTAATCACTTTTTTGTATTTGTGCAAACAGGGGTGCTTAGCTTGATTTCAATGGGAACTGCACAAAATTTTCATGAATACATCGAATCATTCATTTCCACCACAAGAAAGGAGGTGCCGATAAGTTCAAGGCGTTGCAACATATAAGGGCGAAATCATACAAGCTACGCGCGAATTTGGTTGATTTTGGTGGAACTGCACAAAAAGAACAGCTGGTTTATTTAGCTTGAGGTGCCATGTCAATGTCCGAACTGATGGCAAGCCCTGCCCATTCCACAATCGTAGGCATTTGATATTTTGGAATGGGACAACCTTGTCAAATTTTGCTCATTGATTTTAGCAAGACATCGTTTGATATTTTTGAATGGGGCGCCTTTGCTGTCAACAGCGTCGATCAATTTTTCTTTATTCTTTAGTTGTGAAATAAATATTGCCTCGACATGTGAGTCACCGAGATGCATAATCATCGATTGTTTTGAATGTTTTCTATGAATTGCCGTGCCTGTGTGTTTGATTGCAATGTCTGAAGCGCTAAAAAGCTGCTCAAACTCTTTGTACTCATACATTCCTTTTTACTCCACACATTGTGAAAGTGCATACTTTTTGTATAAGACTGGTCAAAGTAGAGATACTTTATTGCAGACAAAAACTTGTATGCGACTAGAAAGGACGGAGGAGTACATGTGAAACTGCTGCAAGCGAGGTGATCACCACAGGAATAATGCTAGTATTTATTGTTTTGCATGTTCATCAATGCCGGTGATACAGAATTGAACTAATCGAAATAAATTCATTAATACGGTCGGTTTCATATAAACATGCCGTATTTCATTACATTTCATACATTCTTCAACTAAAAAGGGTGCGCTGGAGGTATAATTCATTAACGAAGCTACCCACTGTGTCCCGCTGAGGCGAGCGAAGCTTGATGACTTAGCTGCAGGTGCAGTTGCGTAAGCGATATGTGGCCTGTTGGGCCCATGTGTCGATCAGCCAACTTCACCAGCGATTAAGTAGAAGCGGCGTTCTTCTCGGCGCAGCTCTCCGACTCCGTCGCCGCCAAGAAGCTAATCGGCTGTCAATGGTCAACCCGCCTAGCTTGGCTTCAACCGGAGGGTAGCAGCGGTGGCCTTACTTGGAACCGAGCGGCGGCGACCTACCGTGTTCTACTCTTCCTCGTTTTCTATGTGGCGCGGCCTCATTGGAAGCGGGGAGGAGCCTCGGCGTAGCCGGCGATGTCCTCTATCTCGTTGCCGGCGGGCGGCGCCTCAGCGGAGCGATGGAAATCCTCCCCCAAGTTGCAGACAGGTTGGGCCTCGGCTGAGCCGGTGATGTCCTCTGCCTCGTCGACGCCAGTTGAGCGGGGACTCGTCAGAGCCAACATCGTCCTCTGCCTCGTCCTCGGTCTTGCCAAACAGCGCCTCGCCTGCTTCATCGCCCTCTTTGCTAGCCACTTTGTAGGCGGCCGCAGCCTCCGCCACCCGCATGCGGTACCGCCCGGCCTTCGGCGGCCCTAGCGAGCCGGAGCGATGCAATCGAGCAGCGCCTCCTGCTCCGTCCGCTCCGCGGCAATCTGCTCCTCCGCCTGCAGGTGCTCCTAGAGGAGATGGTGGTTGTAGGCGGCGTCAGCCTGCGCCTCCCGGAACTGCTCCTCACGCATCTATCTCACCCTGTCCATATATTGGGCACGGGCCTCGCCAATGGTCATGGTGCAATGCACCGGCGAGGATGGCACAGAGGAGGGGGTTGGCGCTGGATCGTCGACTACCATGTTCTCCATTGGGGCGTCGTGCGTCCTCCGGCTGCTGCCCGGCCAGCCGGTCGGCAGCAATGGCTGCCATCTCCTTGTGGTCCGTCGTCCGCCCGTCCCGAAGAGCGCTGGAGCACGAGGAAGCCATGATGGGCAGTAGTGGTGTGCACAGGAGAAAGGGAACGGTTGCGGATGACTGCGGCTATGGCCGGCGCAGTAGTTTATATAGCAATGGTGGGCGGGAGGAGGGACGGACGTGTAGTGCCGGAGTAGCCGCCTCGGCAACCACGTATCATTAATGTGGGCGGTAGATGGACGGACGGAAGGCACTTGTGTCGTTTGAAGGCGGAGCAATCGCCTGCACCAGGAAGCGGGGCAGGCGGCGCTGACTGTTCAGGCGAGAAAGCCTTGCAGCGAGAAATGACTTTACTTGGAGAGGATGACAATGGGGACCCACCAGGTCCATAGCCTCACATACATAAGTGCCTCCTTATTACACACACACACACATATATATATATATATATATATATATATATATATATATATATATATATATATATATATATATATATATATATATAACTATAATTTATTTTGCTTCCTCCTGATTTCCTGACATCACGGTCCCACACCATTGTCAACCTTCTTGAGTAGTCAATAAATGAGAGAATTGCACAAGAAGCGGCCGACAGCTGGGTCCAAGCAGCTCGAGCAGTATTTGTGCAGAGTTTTTTGATGTTTAGCCCAGATATTAATTTTTCTCCTCTGAACAACAAAGAAAACATCGATGCAGGTATTAACTTGGCGGGCTGTGGCCTGTCTAGCCCAGGCAAGATATCCAGCCTAGATATTAATTTTTTTCAAGCTGAAAATGGCTATCCCATCTATACTTTTTTTAGGAATACCTAGGCAAGGTCAAGTTGTTATTCTCCGCCCCGCTGGGCTGCAAATCTTTCCTAGGAGGGATACATTAGGCTTAACAAGAAAATGGGCTTTAAGAAATAATAAATGGGATGTAATTGAACAAACTGGGCAGTAACTATAAAAAAATGCACCAAACACGTCATTACTTTATAAATTATTATTTTTGGATATTGAAAATTTTAATTTCATTAATTGTTGCGAGCGCAATGTTTCGTTGGATTTTTACGTAATATAAATTTGTATTGAAATTGTATTTAATTTGAGTAGAAATTTCGGGATAAAAATATTTCGGATCCCATCAAAATGTGGGAAATTTTATTGAATTATGTTTTGAACGGTTGGTTGAAATGGGCTGTACTTTTAACAAACTGTAAATGTGCTGTAGTAAATTCCATTAGAATTCAAAAATGGGCTACACGTTCTTACAAATCTCAAATGGGCTATAAGTTCTCTGCCACACACTTTTGGCCTTACTAAAAACAGAGTTGACGCGTATGCAAGGCTTTGTCAACTTATAGTCAACACACGGTTCTAGCAGCAGTGGCCGTTGGATGTCCATCCAATGGATGCCGTGCTTCTTCTTCAATCTCGGATATTGTAGCTTCACCCCCAAAAATGATTCCTCCCCGACATCAGGGTGCACCGTTTGGAAGCTGACACAGTGGGCCTACTAAGTTGGCGTACCAAGGTTTGTCAACTTAGTCAATATAACGATTCTAGCTGCAGTGACCGTACGATGTCCATCCAACGGCCGTTGTGCTTATTCAACCTCTGGTGTTCTTTCTCCAGCCGCCCAAAGCAGCGCCGGTCGTGCCGCCTGCTCCTGCCTCCCGTGGCTGGCTGTGCTTCCGCGGAGGCCTCACCGCCCCCTACTACTCCCACCGCTGGCCAGGCCATCCCTCCACTCACCCACACCCCCTGTTATTCTGCGGCGACAGCAGCGCAGCCGAACCAGTGAACCCTCGTACTCCTCTCCGCGTGTGCATACACTGCCGCGTCTTCCCCGGCTCCGCGTCGTCCCCTTCCTAGGCCTCGCCGTCGCCCACCGCCGTGGTGCTCTCGGCGCGGAGTGGTCAACGTGGTCAAGGAACGACTTCCATCGGACGTGGACTGTACGTGGAGAGGCTGAAATCTGGGTCCACGACAGCCGCAAGGAAGTGCCTCCTTATTACGTGCAAAATAATTATTCCTCCACCTGATAGCGGGGACCCACCGGACAGGCCACCGTATTTCGTGAAAAAAATGATTCGCCCCCTGACTGCTGGGACCCACGAGCTACATCTTCGCACGCAAGGAAGTGCGTCCAAAAAAAACGATTCGCCCCCCTGACTGCTGGGACCCACCAGCTACATCTTCGCACGCAAGGAAGTCCGTCCGGAAAAAAATGATTCGCCCCTGACTGCTGGGACCCACCAGCTACATCTTCGCACGCAAGGAAGTGCGTCCGGGCAAAAAACGATTCGCCCCACGATTGCCGGGACCCACCAGCTACATCTTCGCACGCAAGGAAGTGCGTCCGGGCAAAAACGATTAAGCCCCACTGCTGGGACCCACCAGCTACATCTTCGCACGCAAGGAAGTGCACGGCAGTTGGGACCCACCTGGTGAAGCGTGCGTGTCGTTGTCATTCAGTCGCGAACGTATGCGTACATCTTGGTCGTTGTAGAGCGGCGCCGCGTCGTAGTAGAGGCGTGCGTAGCATGTACACGTATGTATAGGCGAGGTGCAAGAAAGAAAATCTGACCCCACGTCACGTACATACGGACAGGTCTCGACGCCTACTCGCGCATCACGTACATGGCTGGGTCGGAACGGAGAAACAGCGTCGTCCCCGTGTTCATGGGGAGGCAACAGAATGCGTCGTGTTCATTGGGAGGCAACGGAATGCGTCGTGTTCATCGGGAGGCAACGGAACGCGTGGGAGCCAACCGGCTTGGACGGAACATGCGATGGAAATGAGGCCTGGCGTACCGCAGAACGGAGGAAACGGCCTTGCGTTTGACCGGCCATGTTCGGAACGGGGTCCTGTTGATCGGGAGAGGTGTGGCATACCGCAAAACGGAGGAAACGGACCTCCTATGGTCGAAATGGGGGTCCTATTGATCGGGACGGATGTGGCGTACCGCAAAACGGAGGAAACGGACCTCCTACGGTCGAAACGGGGGTCCTGTTGATCGGGAGGGGTGTGGCGTACCGCAAAACAGACGAAACGGACTTGTGTTGGAGCGCTACGGTCGAAATGGGGGTCCTGTTCATCGCGAGGGGTGTGGTGTACCGCAAAACGGGACTCCACGGGATATTGTTCATCTCCACCATTGACCTCCTCCAGCCTCCACGGGCTACCGTCGACCTCCTCCAACCTCCACAGGCTCCTGTTCATCCAGCCTCCACTGCGCGCTACTCCACCGGCTACTGTTCAACCACCCCTCCACATGCACCCCTCCACCGTCTACTGTTCATCCAGCCCTCCACACCACGGGTCTGTTCAACCACCCCACCACGCCACCCCTCCACCGTCTATTGTTCATCCAGCCCTCCACACCGCTGGGTCCTGTTCATCCGAGAGCAACGCCACCGCTCCTCATCCAACCCCCCCATAGCGCTCACTTTGTTCATCAATTGATCGGCTTGATTAGCAGCGGTAGGAAGAATCGCTCCATCGGGTTTAGTTAACAGCCATCGATCGATCGCTCGGGTTCGATGCGCGTAGCTGCGGTCTGTCCTCGCCGGGTTCGATTAGAGCCCAATGCCTCGCTTCGGGTTCGATTAGAGCTAACGACTTCGCACACACAGCGTCAGTGTCGAGAGAAACACACATCGCTTGGCCCCCGACCTCCCACCGTAACCGGCAACTCCCCAAAATTTTCCTCCCCCTCGCTTCTACCACGGTTTTTTCCGTCATGGACGGCCCAAAGAATGTCATGCAGCTGCGTCTCCGGCCCGCCTAGGATGAGAAGCCCATTTTCTGTCATGATTTTTTGTCATAGAAGTAGGATCCCACCACATCTATGATGATACCGGGTTTTGTCACAATTATCGTCATAGAAGTGTCATATGTATGACAGAATTTTTTTTCGTTCGGCCCAAAATGTCACGGATGTGTCTTTTTTTTGTAGTGTAGTGTTGCCTCCCAACCTTTTACCTCAAGGGTAATGTCAACAATAAAAATTCATGTTAAGTTATATCCAATTGGATATATGTATCAGGATCTTCCCAACACAATGTGCTTGCCAAAGGATAAAATTTAAAAAGGAAAGGTGGAGATCACCATGACTCTTGCACAAGGAATAAGACAAAAGTAAAAGATAGGCCCTTCGCAGAGGGAATCAGAGGTTGCCATGCCCTTTCATGGTTGGATGCACAAAATCTTAATGCAAAAGAATGTCACTTCATATTGCCACTTGTGATATGGACCTTTATTATGCATTCCGTCGCTTTTTATTTCTTCCACATCACAAGATCGTATAAAGCTTATTTTCTCCACACTAATAAATCATACATATTTAGAGAGCAATTTGTATTGCATGCACCGATGACAACTTACTTGAAGGATCTTACTCAATCCATAGGTAGGTAAGGTGGACTCTCATGGCAAAACTGGGTTTAAGGGTATTCGGAAGCACATGTAGTATCTCTACTTGGTACAAAGAATTGGCTAGCATGAGGGCAAAAGGCAAGCTCAACATGTTGGATGATCCATGGCAATATACTTTCTTTCAGATATAGGAAAACGTAACCCATTATGTTGTCTTCCTTGTCCAACATCAAGTCTTTAACATGTCATATTTTAATGAGTGCTCAGAATCATAAAAGATGTCCAAGATAGTGTATTTATATGTGATGAAAACCTCTCTTTCTTTATTACCTCCTATTAATTGCAACGATGACCAAAACTGGGTTTGTCAACTCTCAACGACTTTTATTCATCATACTCTTTGTATGTATAGTCATTACTCTCCATAAGATCAGTATGATCTCTTTATTCTTTTTATTCTTTCGTTTTCTTTTATTCCCTCAAGATCATAGCAAAATAATCAAGCCCTTGACTGAACACTAATCTTTATTAGATATAGCTCACAGACTCGATTACATAGAGGGATCATAAAGCAAAACTCAAAACTAAATCATACTAAAACTTTACTCTACTAGATCAGGATATTACTAAAAGGATCGAACTAAGGAAAACGGTAAAGATAGGAGTGTGATGGTGCTACGATACCGGAGCACCTCCCCCAAGCTTGGTAGTTGCCAAGGGGAGTGCCCATACCAATGTGATTAAGTCTCTTTTGCTGATGAAGGAATTTGTTGATGATGTAGGCTTGTCGTCCATCTTCCAAGGCGTAGGCTCTCCATCATAGAAGGACGATCAAGTCTCCGGGTTCCTTAAATCTGCAGCCAAACTCATCCTCTTGAATCTATATTCATACTCACAGTTTTGGTTTTGCAGGTCATAGATCTTGGCTTGGAGCTACTCAATTTTCTCGTTAAGCTTGAAGATGGCCTCCCCAATGTCCTTGGCGTCCAGCTTGTGGTTGTTGGTGAAATCCGTGATCATTATGTGATTGGAGTAAAGTCCGCGCTCCACCATCTCCTGACACTTGAAAACTTGTTGCTCCATTGCCTCGAGCCTTGTTTCCACACTTCCGGTCCTCCTTGGTCCCTCAACATCGCGGATGTGCAGCACCCCCTCATGCATCTCAATGGATTGAGGGTGTTGCAGCACTACCGCAAGGTAGGGGTTGATGACCTTCTCGAAGAACTTGTCCTTGGGGGCACTTGGAGACGTCATGGCGATCTAGATCTTTCAGAAAAATAGCTCAAAACAAAAACAGAGGATATTTGCGTGATACAGTGGTCAAAACCTTCGGCAGATTATATAATGAATTTTTTGTCCTTGGGGGCACTTGGAGACGTCATGGCGATCTAGATCCTTGGGGGCACTTGAATTTTTACCGGAGGGCGCACGAGGTGCCCACGAGGCAGGGGGTGCGCCCAGGGGGTAGGGCGCGCCTCCCACCCTCGTGGAAGCCCCGTGTCCTTCCCAGACTACTTATTATTTTCCTATTTTCTTAAATATTCCAAAACAGAGAAAATTGCCATTAGAACTGTTTTGGAGTCGGTTTACTTACCGTACAACATACCTATTCCTTTTCGGAGTCTGAAATATTCTGGAAAATGTCTCTTATGTATTCCTCCGGGGTTACGGTTTCAATAACATTAGTTTCAACATTTATAGGATTACTTGAGATATAATGTTTGATTCTTTGATCGTTCACCACCTTCCGATTGTGCCTTCGAAGTTGTGGATTTTATGGTGCCGGAACGATAGACCTACTCGATAACGTAAGGGCCTTCCCATTTAGAGAGAAGTTTTCCTGCAAAAAATCTTAAACGAGAGTTGTATAGCAACACATAATCACCTACATTAAAACTCACGCTTTTTGTATCCTTTTGTCATGCCTTCTTTTAACTTTTTCCTTGAACAGTTTGGCATTCTCATAGGCCTGGGTTCTCCATTCATCAAGTGAGCTAATGTTGAATAGCCTCTTTTCACCGGCAAGTTTGAAATCATAGTTGAGCTCTTTAATAGCCCAGTATGCCTTATGTTCTAGTTCGAGAGGTAAGTGACATGCTTTTCCATAAACCATTTTATACGGAGACATACCCATAGGATTTTTATGTGCATTTCTATAAGCCCATAATGCAACATCAAGTTTCTTCGACCAATTCTTTATAGATCTATTAACAGTATTTTGCAAAATTAATTTGAGCTCTCTATTACTCAATTCTACTTGACCACTAGACTAGGGTGATAAGGAGATGCAATTCTATGATTAACGTCATACTTAGCAAGCATTTTACGAAAGGCACCATGAATAAAATGTGAACCACCATCAGTCATTAAATATCTAGGGACACCAAATGTTGGAAAAATGACTTCTTTAAGCATCTTAATAGAGGTGTTATGATCAGCACTACTAGTTGGAATAGCTTCTACCCACTTAGTAACGTAATCAACAGCAACTAAAATATGTGTATACCCATTAGAGGAAGGAAACGGTCCCATATAATCAAAGCCTCAAAGTGAATAATTCATAGGCACTTCTTGACGTCTACTAATATTACCAATTCTTTGACATTCATCACAAGACAGGACAAACTTACGGGCATCCTTGAAGAGAGTAGGCCAATAAAAACCGGATTGCAATACCTTATGTGCAGTTCTATCTCCAGCATGGTGCCCTCCATAAGCCTTGGAGGGACACTTGCGTAGGATCTGTTCCTGTTCATGCTCAAGTACATAACGTCTAATAACACCATCTACTCCTTATTTATAAAGATGTGGGTCATCCCAAAAGTAATGTCTTAAATCATAGAAAAACTTTTTGTTTTGCTGGTATGTGAAACTAGGTGGTATAAATTTAGCAACAATGTAATTAGCATAATCAGAAACCATGGAGTAGTACAAGAAGCATTTATGATAGCTAATTGTTCATCAGGAAAGCTATCATCAATAGGTAGTGGGTCATCAAGAACATTCTCTAACCTAGACAAGTTATCTGCGACGGGGTTCTCAGCTCCCTTTCTATCAATAATATGCAAATCAAATTCTTGTAGCAAGAGAACCCATCTAATAAGTCTAGGCTTAGCATCTTTCTTTTCCATAAGGTATTTAATAGCAGCATGATCAGTGTGAATAGTTACTTTAGAATCAACAATATAAGGTCTAAACTTATCACAAGCAAAAACAACTGCTAAAAATTCTTTTTCAGTAGAAGCATAATTTCTCCGGGCATTGTCTAGAGTTTTACTAGCATATTGAATAACATTTAATTTCTTATGAACTCTTTGCCCTAGAATAGCACCTACAACATAATCGCTAGCATCACACATAATTTCAATAGGTAAATTCCAATTTGGTGGCTGAACAATAGGTGCAGAAATTAAAGCTTTCTTAAGTATTTCAAATGCCTCTACACAATCATCGTCAAAGACAAAAGGAATATCTTTTTGTAATAGATTAGTCAGAGGCCGAGAAGTTTTTGAGAAGTCCTTAATGAACCTCCTATAAAAACCGGCATGACCCAGGAAACTTCTTATACCTTTGATGTCCTTAGGACACGACATCTTTTCAATAGCATCAACTTTAGCGCTATCAACTTCAATACCTTTTTCAGAAATTTTATGCCCCAAGACAATGCCTTCATTAACCATAAAGTGGCATTTCTCCCAATTCAATACAATATTAGTTTCTTCACATCTCTGCAAAACTCGATGAAGGTTGCTCAAGCGATCATCAAAAGAGGATCCAGAAACGGAGAAATCAGCCATGAAAACCTCACAAATCTTTTCACAAAAAGTCGGAGAATATAGCCATCATGCATCTTTGAAAGGTAGCAGGTGCATTACATAAACCAAACGGCATACGTCTATAAGCAAAAGTACCGAAAGGGCAAGTAAAAGTGGTCTTGTCTTGATCCTCGGCTGACACAGGTATTTGAGAGAAACCAGAGTAACCATCTAGAAAGCAAAAACATGTATGTTTGGATAATCTTTCTAGCATTTGATTAATAAAAGGCAAAGGGTAATGATCTTTTTAGTAGCTTTATTTAGTTTGCGAAAATCAATTACCGTCCTATAACCTGTAATAATTGTTTGCGGGATCAACTCATCTTTATCATTAGGAACGATAGTAATACCTCCTTCTTAGGGACACAATGGACATGACTTACCCACTGACTATCAGCAATGGGATAAATTATACCTGCCTCAAGGAGCTTTAATATTTCCTTTCTTACCACTTCTTTCATCTTAGGATTTAGCCGTCGTTGGTGATCAATAACTGGTTTGGCGTCTTTCTCCAAATTTATTTTGTGTTGACATAGAGTGGGACTAATGCCCTTAAGATCATCAAGAGTATATCCAATAGCAGCACGGTGCTTCTTCAGAGTTTTCAATAATTTCTCTTCCTCCTTCTCTAAAAGGTTAGCACTAATAATAACATGATATATCTTCTTTTCATCAAGATAAGCATATTTAAGAGTATCAGCTAATGGTTTAAGCTCAGACACGGGATCACCCTTGGGTGGAGGAGGATCCCCTAGGATTTCAACATGCAAATTGTTCTTCAGAATAGGTCCATCTTTAAAGAATACTTTATATATTTCCCTTCTTTCATTCATGAACATATCATTTTCATGGTCTAGCAAATATTGTTCTAAATGATCGCTAGGATGCACGACAATAGAGGCAAGGCCAATAATTTCATCTTTACTAGGCAATTCCTCATTACGGGGTTGTCTACTAAATTTAGAAAAATTAAACTCATTGGACATATCACCCAAACCAATAGTAACAACATCCTTTTCGCGGTCTATCCTAGCATTAACAGTGTTCAAGAAGGGTCTCTACCAAATATAATGGGACAAAAGCTATCTTGTCGGGAACCAAGAACAAGAAAATCAGGAGGATATTTAACCTTCCCACACAAGACTTCAACATCTCTAACAATCCCAATCAGCGAAATAGTGTCTCTATTGGCAAGCTTAATCGTAACATCAATTTCTTCTATCTCAGCAGGTGCAATATCATGCATAATTTCTTTGTATAAGGCATGAGGTATTGCACTTGCACTAGCACCCATATCACACAAGCCATGATAACAATGATCTCCTATTTTAACAGCAATAACAGGCATGTCTACCATAGATCTATGTTTATTTTTAGTATCTGGTCTAGCAATTTTAGCAGCTTCATTGCAGAAGTAAATGACATGCCCATCAATATTATCAGCCAATACATCTTTAACCATAGAAATTTTAGGTTCAACTTTAACTTGCTGAGGGGGTTTGTGTGTCCTAATATTACTTTTGTTGACTACAGTTGAAGATTTAGCATGATCCTTTATTCTAACAGGGAAAGGTGGTTTCTCAACATAAGCAGTAGGAACAATAGGATCATCATAAGTGAAAGTTTTTTCTTCAAATTTAATAGGTGCAACTACTTTTACTTCAATGGGAAGATTATATTTAAACCACTTCTCCTTACGGAGATCAACATGAGTAACAAATGATTCACAGAAAGAAGCTACTATCTCAGAGTCAAGTCCATATTTAGTGCTAAATTCACGGAAAACATCGGTATCCATAAAATATTTAACACAATCAAACTTAGCTGTTATTTCTATTGAGAGCCCATTTGAATTCAATAGTCTTCATCATAAAAGAACAAGTACAAGAAGTATCGAGCATGGAGCGATTATTGAGAGAAAGCCGGGCATAAATTTTTTGAATAATCATTTCTCTTGAGAGCTCATGATTGGGGCATGAATATAACATTGACTTAAGCCTCCCCCAAGCTTGAGTGATGCTTTCTCCTTCGCGAGGCCAAAAATTATATATATAATTGCGATCACGATGAACAAGATACATAGGATAAAACTTCTGATGAAATTCCAATTTCAGTCGTTTGTAGTCCCAAGATCCCATATCATCACGTAGCCTATACCATTTCAATGCCTCTCCCTTCAAAGATAAAGGGAAGACCTTTTCTTGATAACATTATTGGGGAACAGAGTAATTTCAAAAAAAATCCTACGCACACGCAAGATCATGGTGATGCATAGCAACGAGAGGGGAGAGTGCTGTCCACGTACCCTCGTAGACCAAAAGCGGAAGAGTTATCACACCGCGGTTGATGTAGTCGTACGTCTTCATGATCCGACTGATCAAGTACCGAACGTACGTCACCTCCGAGTTCAGCACACGTTCAGCTCGATGACATCCCTCGAACTCTGATCTAGCCGAGTGTTGATGGAGAGTTTCGTCAGCACGACGGCGTGGTGACGATGATGATGTTCTACCGACGTAGGGTTTCGCCTAAGCACCGCTACAGTATTATCGAGGTGGACTATGGTGGAGGGGGGCACTGCACACGGCTAAAAGCTCAATGATCAATTGTTGTGTCTTTGGGGTGCCCCCCTGCCCCCGTATATAAAGGAGCAAGGCGGGTGGGAGGTGCGGCCGGCAAGGAGGGGCGCGCCAGGAGGAGTCGTACTCCTACCCGGAGTAGGACTCCCTCCCTTTTCCTTGTTGGACTAGGAGTGGAGGGGGAAAGAGGAGGGAGAGAGGAAGGAAAAGGGGGGCTCCGCCCCCCTCTCCTTGTCCTATTCGGTCTAGGGAGGGAGGGGCGTGCGGCCCTGCCCTGGCCGCCTCTCCTCTTCTCCACAAGGCCCACTATGGCCCATTAAGCCCCCGGGGGGTTCCGGTAAAATCCCGATTTCACCCGGAACACTTCCAATATCTAAATATAGGCTTCCAATATATCAATATTCATGTCTCGACCATTTCGGGACTCCTCGTCATGTCCGTGATCTCATCCGGGACTCCGAAAAACCTTCGGTACATCAAAACATATAAACTCATAATATAACTGTCATCGAAACATTAAGCATCCGGACCCTACGTGTTCGAGAACTATGTAGACATGACCGAGACACGTCTCCGGTCAATAAACAATAGCGGAACCTGGATGCTCATATTCTCTCCCACATATTCTTCGAAGATCTTTATCGGTCAAACCGCATAACAACATACATTGTTCCCTTTGTCATCGGTATGTTACTTGCCCGAGATTCGATTGTCGTTATCTCAATACCTAGTTCAATCTCGTTACCGGCAAGTCTCTTTACTCATTCTGTAATACATCATCCCGCAACTAACTCATTACTCACATTGCTTGCAAGGCTGAAGTGATGTGCATTACCGAGAGGGCCCAGAGATACCTCTTCGACAATCGGAGTGACAAATCCTAATCTCGAAATACGCCAACCCAACAAGTACCTTCGAAGACACCTGTAGAGCACCTTTATAATCACCCAGTTACATTGTGACGTTTGGTGGCACACAAAGTGTTCCTCTGGTAAACGGGAGTTGCATAATCTCATAGTCATAGGAACATTTATAAGTCATGAAGAAAGCAATAGCAACATACTAAATGATCGAGTGCTAAGCTAACGGAATGGGTCAAGTCAATCACATAATTCTACTAATGATGTGATCCCGTTAATCAAATGACAACTCATGTCAATGGTTAGGAAACATAACTATCTTTGATTAACGAGCTAGTCAAGTATAGGCATACTAGTGACACTCTGTTTGTCTATGTGTCCACGCATGTATTATGTTTCCGGTTAATACAATTCTTGCATGAATAATAAACATTTATCATGATATAAGGAAATAAATAATAATGTTATAATTGCCTCTAGGGCATATTTCCTTCAGTCTCCCACTTGCACTAGAGTCAATAATCTAGATTACACAGTAATGATTCTAACACCCATGGAGCCTTGGTGCTGATCATGTTTTGCTCGTGGAAGAGGCTTAGTCAACGGGTCTGCAACATACAGATCTGTATGTATCTTGCAAATTTCTATGTCTCCCACCCGGACTAAATCCCGGATGAAATTGAAGCGTCTCTTGATGTGCTTGGTTCTCTTGTGAAATCTGGATTCCTTCGCCAAGGCAATTGCACCAGTATTGTCACAAAAGATTTTCATTGGACCCAATGCACTAGGTATGACACCTAGATCGGATATGAACTCCTTCATCCAGACTCCTTCATTTGCTGCTTCGAAGCAGCTATGTACTCCGCTTCACCGTAGATCCCGCCACGGCGCTTTTTTTAGAACTGCACCAACCGAGCTCCACCGTTCAATGTAAACACGTATCCGGTTTGCGATTTAGAATCATTCGGATCGGTGTCAAAGTTTGCATCGGCGTAACCATTCACAAAGAGCTCTTTGTCACCTCCATAAGCGAAAACATATCCTTAGTCCTTTTCGGTATTTCAGGATGTTCTTGACCACTGTCCCCGTGATCCACTCTGGATTACTTTGGTACCTCCTGCTAGACTTATAGCAAGGCCATCAGGTCTGGTACACAGCATTGCATACATGATAGAGCCTATGGCTGAAGCATAGGAACATCTTTCATTTTCTCTATCTTCGTAGTGGTCGGGCATTGAGTCTTACTCAACTTCACACCTTGTAACACAGGAAAGAACCCTTTCTTTGCTTGATCCATTTTGAACTTCTTCAAAACTTTGTCAAGGTATGTGCTTTGTGAAAGTCCAATTAAGCGTCTTGATCTATCTCTATAGATCTCGATGCCCAATATATAAGCAGCTTCACCGAGGTCTTTCATTGAAAAACTCTTATTCAAGTATCCCTTTATGCTATCCAGAAATTCTATATCATTTCCAATCAGCAATATGTCATCCACATATTGTAACATCCCAAATTTTCAATTTGGAATGTTATACAGAGATCATCAATTGCATATCATATTTTATTGCATTTTGGCTTGATCCTAGAAATTTCACGCAACTCAAGGACCCACGGAGAGAGTTGAAGATTTTGTTATTTTCATATTTGAGTTTTCTCAAATTTTGAAAATAGGATCATTTGATTTTATTTATTTTATCTTCAATTATTTCTATTGTCAAAATACGAGAGAGGGAGTAAAATGACTTTCCCAAAATAAAGAAATATTGAAGGTTTAATAAGAAAATCAAATAAGATTTTTATTTGGAGTTTTTCGCTATTTTATTTGAATTTAGGAAAAATGTGCGTTTTTCAAAATTGCATTTAGGCCCCAAATAAAATTTCATCTTGTCCAGCTTGATTTTAGAAGCCGGGCTAAAATTATTTCTGGATTTTTGGAGCCCGTTTAGTATTTCTTTCGTTAATTTTTCTAAGCGTAATTAATTTAAAAAAAACTGGAACCGACCTTGGGCCGCACTCAGAGCGGAAACAGCCGGGGGTGGCTTTATAAACCGGGGCCCCCCTGCTCGCAGCCCACCGCCGCGAAACCGCCGCCGCCCGCGCCGCCGAGCCGCCGCCCGCCGCCCGAGCCGACGAGGTTGACCCCGCCCTGCTGACGGTTTTTCCTAGAAAACCGTTCGTTTCAATCCAGATAACGAACGTTTTTTTATTAGATCGTTTTTTTTCCTGGTTTAGGTTAATTAGCGAGCGTTCGCTCGTTCGTTCATTTTAACGAACACGTTCATCGTTTAGATCCAGATAACGAACGTTCGTTCGTTAATCTGTTCGTCGTTTTTCTTTTTCTCGGATTTATTTCGCGATTTTTCTGATCGTGATTTCTGATCTGATTTTCGATCTAGTATAATTTTTCGCTCGTTTATCGGAATCAGGCGATTCAAGCGCCTAGAGTTTCGTCTCGAAACCCTCTTTCTGAATAATCAACTCAAACAAGTTTTTGCTACTGTAAAATTTGACTTAGGTCAAGATTAGTAAAACGAAGCATGTTTCTTTCGCAGTTTGATTGCTTCGTTTGATTTGTTTATTTTTGAAAACCGGAGTTTTTAAGTTGAACTTTATGGTTAGATCTTTTATTTGAGTTTTACCTGTGCATTAGATGAGTACTTATTGTGTGCTTGTTTGTTTGCGATAGAGTACCCGGAGTGCGCTGCTTGCTACTTTGAGTCTCTAGGTTTCACGGATCATCAGCAAGGCAAGTAACACTTTGATCATATCCCTTTTCATACCCAGTTTTTATGCATTAGATCAATCCTCAAACATTGCATGCTTAGGATATAATTAAATTGTGGGTTTTGGGAAAGTAGTTGAGGTAGTACCTATTACCTGTTTTATTATCAGACCCTTGGGAGTTACTTCTACATTTGCTTATTATGCCATGCTATGCTAGTAGACGTGGATTGGGTGAGTGTATCCATGATAGATGTGAGATTGTTAATTAATGGTTTATTTAAGGTGGCAACTTAAACACACATCTGGGTGGATTGAGGTACCGGGTATTCCAGATTGCTGTTTCTTTTGGACCGCCACCCGTGCTCAAAGGGATCATGAGATTATTCATGCTAGAAACTTCCGTGTGCAGCCACAAGCCACTATGGGCTCTAGCATAGTTGACAAAGTCGTGCGAACTCTTACAGTGGTGGACTAGCTGATGTAGGGGATGTAGGTTGGTACGGTCTACCCGTTCGTAAGGTGCTAGCGCTTCTGAAAGACTGTGTCTCGGTCATCCGTTTCTCAAACATCATGTAGTGCGAGAAATCAAACGGAGGAGATCGAGTCTTGTGGGGAAAAGTGCACAAACCTCTGCAGAGTGTAACAAACTAATCATGGTTAGCCGTGTCCCCGATTATGGACATCTTGAGTATCTAGTACCTGGATTATCATGTGAATCTCATCATGTTACTCTAATTAATATTGTTGGGTTTTTAATGTTGATACTTAATTGGGATTGAGAATGCTGTCAACCATTCTCAATGTTTAATAACCACCATGATAGTTAATTAAAATTTATTCCTTTGCAGTAGGGAAAAATTGGCTTTACGCAAAACTGTAACCATAGAGCTTTCCACCAGCCATATATGCATGTAGTTTAGCATTACTCTTTCGTATTGCTCTCTATGTGTTACATTGCCAGCATATTCCATGTGCTGACCCGTTTTCGAGCTGCAACGTTCATGTTGCATACTTTTCAGACGATGAGTAAGGTGCCTTAGGTCGTGGTTCTATACTCAGTGATGCCATTGGAGTTGATGGACTCGCTTATCTTCCAAGCCTTCCGCTGTTATCGTTTAGATGGCCTTAAGCTATATTTATTGTAATAAGTTCTCTTTTGAGACATTCGATGTAATAAGTGTGTGATTACTACTCTGTTATAAATCCTTGAAGTCTTGTGCGTGTCAAGATTATCGATCGAGGATGACATCGATGCACGAGATCGACTGCTTTGAGGTCTAGTCGCTACAAGATGGTATCAGAGCACACGCTGACTGTAGGACACGACCACTATGCTAAAGCCCTAGATCACTACTCTTTCTTCTCATTTCTGACTCCTCATCTTTTCTACTCTTTTAGGATGGCGGATGCAAGGAACAAGTTCACACAACCGGATGAAGATACACCCTTTGGATGCCACTTGAAGGAATTCCATAGATACCTGAACATCGGAGTACCAAGCTTCACCTGGACCTACCACACCACTTTAACCGAAGAGGAGCGCTGGATGATTCAAGTTCAAGTTCCAGGAAGGACATTTGCACCAGTCACGGAGCCCATAGAGTTTTCCTTTGATGCACCAACCTAGAGTCTAGGAAAGAGCATGGCAACCCACATCACCATGGGATACATTGGAGAAGTTTACTGCAATGATCTCAAGGATACAATCTACCAGATTTGTGGGCGCCGAGATGAGCAATGGGAGATGATCAACACCAGGAGGGATAGATCCATCGTAGCATATATCCAGGAGTTAAACCAGCACATCCGACGTCAGGAGAACCAGATGTGCGCGGGCATGGAGGATCTGCAGAAGGCCTTGACCAAGATCAAGGAGCTAGAAGAAGAACTCAAGGCTACACGTGAAGATTACGTGGAAGAAATTGAAGTACTAGTGGAGAAGAATGACCACTTAACCAGGAAGCTAGGAGTTTTCATGGGAGACCCCGCACCAGGAAGAGAAGACGATGATTCCACTTGCCTGAATAACTATATCATCATCGACGACACCGACTCGGAACCCGACGACACCGATGATGACTATGTTGATGAAGCTGGAGCGGATATCGTGGAGTCTTCATCGGAGCAGTTTTTCTAGTTGACCAACATAACAATAGTAGAATTTCCCCCATTGTATTTAGTTTAGTCCAAGCACTTTTGTAATGATAGTTAGACTGTTGTATGCCCTTGTTTGAATTGATTGGAGTGATATTGATTGTTTTTGTCTCATGTGCATATGGGTAGTGTTTTCTCACTAGACCTCATTCTAATCTATATTCTCATCTTCTCTAACACCCTCAGATGCCTCTGAGACGCGACACCAGATTTGTTTTCCCACCGGAGATCACTCAGTTGATTTAACAGCAGAATGCTTTGATTCAAACACTGGTACAGAACCAAGGCAACAACAACAACAACAACCCACCACCAAAACCACCTGTGGACCATTTGACTCATTTCTTGAGGCTAAATCCGCCGGTGTTTTCCAGTAGCACCGAGCCGATTGTTGCAGATGATTGGCTTCGCAAGGTTGGAAGGGAGCTGACTACTGCAGGATGCACATATGCGGAGAGAGTACGTTTTGCCGCACATCAGCTTGATGGACCCACAACATCATGGTGGGAGAATTACACAGCCACACACCCTATTGACACAGTCACATGGGATAAGTTTCAACAAGCTTTCCGTACTGCACACGTTTCAGCAGGAGCTATGGCCATGAAGAAGCGTGAGTTTCGCAACTTACGCCAAGGAGGACGTACTGTAAGCCAGTATGTGGAGGACTTTAGTAAGTTAGCACGTTATGCCCCAGATGACGTTGCTATAGATGCAGCTAAGTAGGAGAACTTTCTGGAAGGACTGAATGATGAGCTGAGCATGCAGTTGATGGTAGCCACTTTCAATAACTACCAGGAGTTGGTAGATCGTGCTCTTATGATTGAAGGGAAGCAGCAACAGATTGACAACCGCAAGAGGAAGTATGAACATGGTAAGTACAATTCTGGAGCTCAGCAGAAGCTACGCTTTACCCCAAAACCGGGAGGACAATTTCAGCATACCCATGAAGGAGGTAGCTCGCACAATCATAATGGTTCCAAGAATGGAAACGGGAATGGAGGAAGCAATGGACAAAACCGCACCAACGCGTCAACCCCAGCCAAGAGAGACCTGAGCCAAGTCACTTGCTTTAAGTGTCAGAAGACTGGAAATTATGCAAATGAATGTCCCGAAGCCCAGAATGGAAATGGCAATGGAAGCTCAGGTAAGAAGCCGAACCCTTTCAACAGGGGACAGGTGAACCACGTTACCGTGGAGGAGGTTGAAGCTCAGCCAGATGCAGTAATAGGTAAGTTTTTGGTTAAGACATTTACTGCAGTTGTTCTTTTTGATACTGGTGCATCACATTCATACATATCGTGGGTATTTGTGGATAAGTATAAATTGCCAACCCAAGCCCTTAGGTCACCCATGCTAGTAACTTCGCCTGGAGCAGAATATATGGCTAGTCTATGGTGTGATCGATTACCATTGAGGATTGGTAACTATGTGTTTCCCTCGGACCTAATAGTTCTAGAATCACAAGGATTGGATGTGATATTAGGCATGGATTGGTTATCGAAGTATGGAGGGAACATTGATTGCGCTAGTAAGTCGATTTTGCTTACCACCCCAGAAGGAAGAAGGATCAAGTATGTGTCACGGCATGAGTCGAGGAGGACACAAGTAAATTCCTTATCAGGAGTTGTGCAGGAGGAAGTACCAGTGGTGAAGGATTACCTGGATGTATTTCCAGAAGAGTTGCCAGGCATGCCACCGGACAGAGACATTGAGTTTTTGATTGAGTTGTTGCCAGGCACAGGGCCGATATCTAAGAGACCGTACCAGATGCCCGCATAAGATTTGGAAGAAATTAAGAAGCAGATTATGGAGTTACTGGATAAAGGTTTTATTCGCCCAAGTTCTTCGCCTTGGGGATCTCCAGTACTTCTAGTGGAGAAGAAGGATGGATCGTTGAGAATGGTTGTTGATTATCGAGGATTGAATGAAGTGACCATTAAGAATAAGTACCCATTGCCGATGATCAACGACTTGTTTGACCAATTGCAAGGAGCTAAGGTATTTTCCAAGATCGATTTGCGATCAGGATACCATTAGTTGAAGATTCGAGAGCAGGATATACCCAAGACGGCTTTTACCACCAGGTATGGGCTATATGAGTATACCGTCATGTCATTTGGTCTGACTAACGCACCTGCCTATTTCATGAACATGATGAACAAGGTGTTTATGGAGTTTTTGGATAAGTTCGCCGTGGTGTTCATTGATGATATTTTGGTCTACTCAAAGAATGAATAAGAGCATAAGGAGCATTTGCGTTTAGTACTTGAGAAGCTCAGAGAACATCAGCTATATGCCAAGTTCAGCAAATGTGAGTTCTGGTTGAAGGAAGTTGGATTTCTCGGACATGTTATATCCGGAGAAGGAATAGCAGTAGATCCCACTAAAGTTGTCACTATGACAAACTGGGAAGCACCAACAACTGTTGGAGAGATCCGGAGTTTTCTTGGACTGGCAGGATACTACCGGAGATTCATTGAGAATTTCTCGAAGATTGTGAAGCCTATGACGGAGTTATTAAAGAAGGATACCAAGTTCAATTGGACTGAGGAATGTGAAGCTAGTTTCCAAGAGTTGAAGAAACGTTTGGTTACATCACCAGTGTTGATTTTGCCAGATCAGCGCAAGGATTATGAGGTGTATTGCGACGCTTCACGTCGAGGACTTGGAGCAGTGCTTATGCAGGAGGGAAGAGTTGTTTCGTATGCTTTATGACAGCTTAAGCCCCATGAGTTAAATTATGCCACACATGATTTGGAGTTAGCAGCCGTAGTACACACATTGAAGACTTGGAGACATTTCCTCATTGGAAACCATTGTGAGGTGTACACGGATCACAAGAGTTTGAAATACATCTTCACGTAGAAGGAGTTGAATCTCTGTAACATCCCAAAAATTCTAAATTTTGGAATGTTATATTAAATAAATAATTATGATTGTTTGTTTGTTGTGTGATTGATGGTGTGAAATTGAGTGGAAATTGAATTTTTTTGAAAGTTGAATGAGAGGGAATAAAAGGACTTTCCCAAAACTTTCATCTTGCATTTTTCTTGATCTCCATGAATTCAAAGTCATCTCATCAGAAGACCCTAGAGTGAAGATAATATGACTTCTTCCATTTGAAGAAAATAAAAAGGGGTTTGAAAATGATTTGAATTCCATTTGAAATATTTCAAATTTAGAAACTTTAAGCAACTCAATGAGTTCATGAGGGAAGACAAAATGACTTCTTCAAATTTGAAGAAAGAGAGTTGGAAGTTTCAAAGAAATAATTTCAAAGTCACTTTGAAGTTATTTAAATTCCAGATTTCAAATCCTCTTGGGAGTTATTTAGTTTTAATTTAAATAATTTTCTCCTAAAAATAAATAAATGGAAATAAGGGTAAAATGATTCCTTCAATGGAAAATTAGGAGAAAATAAAAGTTGGAATTATTTTGCTATTTTAAAATGTTTTTATTGATTTTAAATGCAACAAAGAGCCTTTGTTTGACTTTTATGATTTTTTGTGGAATTTAGTTGAACCTGAAAAATAGTTCATCTTATTCGGGGTATTTTTCTGAACATCTTGGTATATAATATGCCTATGTAGAATTTTATTTTTTCTTCATTGCATTTTCTCTTTGAATTAAAAAACACACACACGCCACAGCCCAGCCAGCCAAGACTCCAGCCCGCGGCCTGCTCCAAACGCCCGAGCGCTCGCGTCGCTCGCCCGCTCGTCTCTATCCCTCGCTCCCGAGCCCTCTCTCCGCGCCTATAAGAAGCCCTCGACCCCCTCTCTCCATTCTGCGACTTCGTTTCGCCTCACACCACCCGTAGCCGACGCCCTCCTGTTTTGGATCTCGCCGGAGCCGGAGCTTCCTTGCCGTAGTAAAATGCCTCCAGTAAACCGCCCCGACCCTATTCTTGTTCACCAAGTTATTTCCCAAGTCCAGGAGCACCTTGTTGACATCTTCTTGTGCCCCTAGGACCGCCGGCGACGCCGCCCCGACGACCTGCGTCCTCACCGGAGCATGGAGCCGCCGCCCTCGCCTCGCCCGTCCCGGCCACCCCGAGGATCGCCGCCTCCTCCACCGGATTCCCCAAGCTGCGCCGGACCCCGACGCCTCCTTCCCCATCGCCGAGGAGCGCCAGAGCCGCCGCCTCGTCCACCGCCCAACGCACACGCCGTCGTCTCCTGTTCGTCATCGTCGCCACCGTGAGCCACTACCTCATTCGCTTAGTTTAGTTTTTTTTATATTTGAATTAGATCGGTTAACCACGGGCTTTAGTAAACCGTTCGGTTTAGTCAAACCGACCTCCGGTTTAATTATTTTTCTAGCCGCCGCCGCTGTTTTGCCTAAGTTACGGCCGTTTGCCGCATAGCTTCTGCAGCAAACAGTAACTCCAAATTCGACGAAACCAGCGGGAAAATGTTCGTCTCGAATAGTTTCATCCAGAGAACCAGCTTTGAAAACAGTTGGCCAATTTCAAATTTGAATTTATTCAGGTTTGAATTCAAGCTTCAATTGGCGATATCTCCTAAACCGTAGCTCCGATTGATGTGATTCTTTTTGCACCGTGTCACCGTACCCAAACCCTACCACCTGGACCTTTGTCACTATACTTTTCACACGATTAGTATCTATCCATGATAGTTTATTACTATGCCAAGTATGCACGATAGATCGCGTCACATTTTTGAACCTCATGTCATATGTTGTTTTGCACTTAGGATACTTTTGTGATGGTTGAGTGTGTTGGATTTTCATTTGGTTTTTTCTGAGTCTTTTCATGTTGCATGTTATTTGGTTCTCTGAAATGATTTCTTATGTGAATGCAATGTTTGACTTTATAGATTTTCATCGGAGAGTGACGAATAGTTCTATTAAGTAAATTTCTGAGAGCGATATAATCTTCAGCAACTATTACCAGGCAAGTTCACATTAGACCATTCTTCCAATTACCTATGGTTATATTATGCACTTAGTCCTTTTGTGGTAGGATTGCATGGTAGGATTTATTGTTGCCTGATGGCTATGCCGTTACCTAGTAGTTCATTGAGGTAGGTTTGAACCATATACCTTTGTCACCACCGCGTAAGTTTAATTTTGCCTCGCCAATGTAGACGTGGATTGGGAAGTGTTCATTGTGAGAGATGAGTGACATAGTAGTAAGTAGAACCAAGATAACTTAATGAACTACCTGGGCGGAGGTTTGGTTTGAATGGTGGCAAAGTACAGTGGGAGCATGCATGGTTAATCCATGGTGGTGCACCACTAGTGGTCCGTCCGCCCAGGCTCAAACAGATCAATCGTATTATCATGTCTAGAAGCCTACGTGTGCAGCCACAAGCCAATATGTGCTCTGGCTTAGTTGAGTAGATAGTATGACCTCTTCCGGGATAGGCTAGCAGATGTAGATTGAGTAGGTGTACCGGCCTATCCGTGGGTTAAGGGGGAATACTTTCGAAAGACTATGTCTCGGTCATCCTGTTCTCAAACGCCAGGCAGTGCGAGAACTTCAAGGGAGGCGATCGAGTCTTGTGGGGAAAAGTGCGCAAACCTCTGCAGAGTGTTAAAACCTAATCAATTAGCCGTGTCCCCGGTTACGGACAACTTGAGCATCTAGTAGTGGAAATGCTGGGAGATCTCATCACCCTTAATTAAACAGTAGGGTTTTAAATGGAACTTTGGGAATGGGTTGAGTTGGGTTTGCCAACTCATCCTATGCTATACTGTAGTGGTAGGATAATATCTTCTATTCTAGCGAAAAAACTAGCTTTATGCAAAAAAAACTAAACTTAAAGCTTTCCACCAGCCAAATTGCATGTACAAATAGGTTCATTATTCTTATAATGTGACTTGCCACTACATTCAATGTACTGAGCTACACGGCTGCAACGTCTTATGTTGGAGGAATTTCTACGACGGGTAAGAGTTACGTTGTAGGGTTACGGTCTACACTCAACTTGCCGTTGGCGTTGGAGGGACTCCACACCCATTCGATTGTTTCCGCTGAGACTTATGAGATATATATCAGTTTTACGTTATTTATACATGTGATTGCACTTTGATATATACATTGATGTACTGTGTGTGCCAAAGATACCGATCCAGGATGGCATGATACACGAAGGCTTGACCGTTTGAGGTTGGGTCGCTACAGAGATGGCATCAGAGCACATGTTGACTGTAGGACGTGACCCTAGAAACTGGAATTCCCTTAGGAAAGGATTTCTCTAAAACTTTATTTTCAAAAGATCCTTTACCTCTCTTCTTTTCTGAGCTTTATCAAATCTTTCCTTTTACCCCAAATAGTTAGACAATACCCCTTTTCCCTTTGACCACATGAAGGATCAACTAATAAGACTACTCCGAGAAGGACAAGGTATCAGACTTCACCATACACTAGAAGAATTAATGCTACGACAGTCGAAGACTCGAAGAATATGAAGACACGGAAGAATTCCAAGATTTATATGACCTTTAGAAGACCAAACCCTTGTTTTGTACTCACGTTAGATGCGATGATTTATGAGCTGTCATATTTTGTGTTTGTTTTTCGACAGCAGCAAATAAAACTTATTTTCAAAACTATATTGTTTGTGTGTATATCTCTCTATCCCTCTCCCGTATCTCATCCCAAAACCCTTGGACCCAATAGATGATGAATGAAGATGGACTTGTATTCTCTGGACCGATCACTCAGTTGGAGGCAGAGTTATGGATTCAAAACATGGAGAATCACTTCAGGAGCAATTTGGTTGCAAGGAAGTATGAGGTTCAATACGCTCTTCAGTACTTTACAAGAAGTGCTGCAACCTGGTGGAAAATGCATCAAGCCATACAAGGATATAATGGAGCAAAAACTTGGGAGCAATTGAAGGAGACTCTGTTGGGATCCCGTCTTATCCGAAAGCAAGATGATAACCCGATGAAGAAACCTCATGCCTGCATGATATGCGGAGAAATTGGACACACCCATGAGGAACACAAGGATGGATGCCCTCATTGTGAAGGAAGTCACCCAGCGGAAGAATGCCTAACTAGGCAGATTACTTGTTTGTTGTGTGAAGGAACTACGCACTACCCTGCCCAGTGTCATATTTACCCCAAGGTACAAGAAATTGCCAAGCAGCAGAATGGAGCAATGAAAGAAGCCCTCAGGGAAAGTTTAAAAGGACCTGTGATGAAGGAAGATGTTGACAACCCTGATGGAGAAAGCCTAAACAGATTTTACTCCAATGCTTGCTATTCATGTGGAGAAGAAGGACATTTTTCACTGTATTGCACGAAGAAAAGCCAAGAGTATCTGGGAGACTTCGTGATAGAAGAAGTGGAGTTTGATCCACAAGAGTTAGAAGAAATGATCGGAAAGAAGAAGTCTAGGAAGAGAAGGAGCATGTGTCCCCAGAACAACCCAATTTCTGCAGGAAAGGACCTGAGTCATATCACTTGTTACAGGTGCAAGGATTTAGGTCATTACGCTAGCGAATGCCCAGCAAGAAAGCCAAGAACCCAAGGAACCAAGATAGCCACCAAGAAGCCTCTGGATTTGTCTGAAGTCATTTATTTACGCTGCAAAGGAGTAGGACATTTTGCCAGAGAATGTTCAGACCCGAGGAAAGCTTGAGCAGAGTAGTTGAGATCTTGATATTGGAATAAAGCATGTAATACATGTGGAATATACTTTTATTTTCATTGAGGATGTTGAGTTGAGTTATGAAATGGAAATTGTAATAGCTCATGAAGCAATAAAAGTTGATGTGGTTGGAATCTCATATGAGACGTTATGAGTTGTTTGTTGATTGTGAGTACCTCTCTCACTGTCTCACTCAAACATAAACCTTGAACCCATGGACAAGCTGACTCCAAACTTTTTCCGGAAAACAACCACATTTCATCCAAGGAAATACATACATTATCCTGAGTACCCCTTCTATTTTATGCCTGCAGATGACAGCCCTTTACGAGTCTTTTCTCAAGGGCCCGGAAACGATCATGACCCTGACTAGTGATTAGGATTACCCAAAAATCCTGAAGGACATGATGAAGCATATTCATCTTGAAGGAGATGCAGTCTACAAGGGTTATCCTTTCATGGAGAATGGAGTTGAACTTTGGTACGTGGAGGTACACCTCCACTGTGTGAAGGAAGTCTGCCCAAAGACTATGGGGCAATACTTTTTCATTTCTTGAGTACCATGAGCAACATTCTTTGACTCTGTTCGTGGAGCTGCTATGGAGGCCATACGTCAGATTGGAGAAATACTAGAAGAAAGACTCCGTCACACTCAGGAATACCTGAGGGAGGTACATGCAGAGATGATGGACATGAAGCTCATGGTCACCATGATGAAGCAAAACATCGATGATTTGAAGGATCACATCGCACAGTTCTAGTGGGACTGAAGCATCTTCAAGTATGGCAAATGAATAAAGATGGAAGTAATGCTTGACCATACCAAACTATGTGGATGGCAGCTTTTGTAATAGAGTACTTTTTAAATTTGAGTTTTGTGTAGTGGTTAAGGATGTAACAAAGGATTTGATATGAAGAGAATTATGGATGAACCAGTGCATTTTTTTGGCGATACTTGTCTGTGTGAACACTTGAACAATGGGAAAAGAAAATGTATTCCATAGAGTGGAGTTTGGACAAATGAGTTGGAGTTTGGTTTTAGTTATGATGATTACCCCAAGAGTATGAAGGAATGAAGTACTATTGGATTTAAAGGAGATGTAATGTTGGAATATGGAACTATAGTAACCCCAAGGATGAGTTAAAGATATACAAGTGTTGAAGTGGGCCATAACCCATAGGACCCAGGATTTGATAAGAAGCAAGCACAACCTTGTTGCAGAAAGAATTCAGGAAGAAGATGTGATTTCATCAACAGACGTTCCATAGGAGGTTACGTAAACCCAAGAGTTGTGAAGAGACGATAGAGGTTTTGTTTGGCTTGCAGAACCAATGGATTACCCGAACCCAGTTCATGGAGAAGAGAAGTTATGCAATGCTTGTGAGGATGCCCAAGTGTTAGAATCGTGATTCACTATCTGCGTATGTGGTAATGATTCAAATGCAGGGATGGATTGGCCCCATACCGAGACTTCTTTCATGAGCTATCATATGTTGATGGAAAATCAGAGAGCCTTAAAAACTTAGAAGAGTGTCGACACGACAAACCAAAAGCCTTAGAATGGCAGGATGATGGAAACCCAGTACATGCACCTGTTGCCAATCGTACGTTATGCGGTGAGGTTCAACCCAGACCCATTTTCTGCAGGAGAACCAGTAATTGTTGACCACCATGAGATTTTTGATAGTTGTTTAGCATTGGCGACAGACTTGTCAACTAAGAAGATCCAGTCTCGGAAGGATCATATTTTGATGCAAGGACTCAAGATTTTGAGGAAAAGGTTATGCCCTACCGGAAGAGCCTCAAAGAAAGAGAAACTCCAGGGAGTATGAGAGGACCGACACCGTCAACCCAAAGGGCGAAGTACATGCGTTTTGTTGGAAGCGTAACCATGCTTCTAAGGGTGGTAGCACCCCATACCTTGTGTTGATGAATGGATTTTCAAGGAGACCCCCCAAATCTAACCTTCTTTCTAGCCTCTCGGAATCTCGAGGACGAGATTCATTTTAAGGGTGGTAGTTTGTAACATCCCAAAAATTCTAAATTTTGGAATGTTATATTAAATAAATAATTATGATTGTTTGTTTGTTGTGTGATTGATGGTGTGAAATTGAGTGGAAATTGAATTTTTTGAAAGTTGAATGAGAGGAATAAAGGACTTTCCCAAAACTTTCATCTTGCATTTTTCTTGATCTCCATGAATTCAAAGACATCTCATCAGAAGACCCTAGAGTGAAGATAATATGACTTCTTCCATTTGAAGGAAATAAAAAGGGGTTTGAAAATGATTTGAATTCCATTTGAAATATTTCAAATTTAGAAACTTTAAGCAACTCAATGAGTTTATGAGGGAAGACAAAATGACTTCTTCAAATTTGAAGAAAGAGAGTTGGAAGTTTCAAAGAAAATAATTTCAAAGTCACTTTGAAGTTATTTGAATTCAGATTTCAAATCCTCTTGGGAGTTATTTAGTTTTAATTCAAATTATTTTCTCCTAAAATAAATAAATGGAAATAAGGGTAAAATGATTCCTTCAATGGAAAATTAGGAGAAAATAAAATTTGGAATCATTTTGCTATTTTAAAAATGTTTTATTGATTTTAAATGCAACAAAGATAGCTAATCGTTTGACTTTTATGAATTTTTGTGGAATTTAGTTGAACCTGAAAAATAGTTCATCTTATTCGGGGTATTTTTCTGAACATCTTGGTATATAATATGCCTATGTAGAATTTTTATTTTCTTCTGTTGCATTTTTCTTTGAATTAAAAAAACACACACGCTGCTGAGTGAGCCAGCCAAGCGCACTTCAGCCAGCGGCCTACTCCCAACGCCCGAGCGCTCGCGTCGCTCGCCCGCTCGTCTCTATCCCTCGCTCCCGAGCCCTCTCTCCGCGCCTATAAGAAGCCCTCGACCCCCTCTCTCCATTCTGCCACTTCGTTTTGCCTCACACCACCCGTAGCCGACGCCCTCCTGTTTTGGATCTCGCTGGAGCGGGAGCTTCCTTGCCGTAGTAAAACGCCGCCAGTAAACCGCCCCGACCCTATTCTTGTTCACCAAATTATTTCCCAAGTCCAGGAGCACCTTGTTGACATCTTCTTGTGCCCCTAGGACCGCCGGCGACGCCGCCCCGACGACCTGCGTCCTCACCGGAGCACGGAGCCTCGGCCCTCGCCTCGCCCGTCCCGGCCACCCCGAGGATCGCCGCCTCCACCACCGGATTCCCCACGCAACGCCGGACCCCGACGCCTCCTTCCCCATCGCCGAGGAGCGCCAGAGCCGCCACCTCGTCCACCGCCCAACGCCCACGCCGTCGTCTCCTGTTCATCATCGTCGCCACCGTGAGCCACTGCCTCGTTCGCTTAGTTTAGTTTTTTTATATTTGAATTAGATCGGTTAACCACGGGCTTTAGTAAACCGTTCGGTTTAGTCAAACCGATCTCCGGTTTAATTATTTTTCTAGCCGCCGCCGCTGTTTTGCCTAAGTTACGGCCGTTTGCCGCATAGCTTCTGCAGCAAACGCTGCTCAGCCACCCGGAAGTCGCCACGTGGCCAGGGGCCTGGTCGTGAATAAAATTTTCAAATTCAACTCCCTGAGTTTTCAGATTAGTCCCTGAACTTCAAATGGTTGTATCTTTTTAACCGTAACTCCAAATTCGATGAAACCAGCGGCAAAATGTTCATCTCGAATAGTTTCATCCAGAGAACCAGCTTTGAAAACTCTTGGCCAATTTCAAATTAGAATTTATTCAGGTTTGAATTCAAGCTTCAATTGGCGATATCTCCTAAACCGTAGCTCCGATTGATGTGATTCTTTTGGCACCGTGTCACCGTAGCCAAACCCTACGACCTGGACCTTTGTCACTATACTTTTCACACGATTAGTATCTATCCATGATAGTTTATTACTATGCCAAGTATTCACGATAGATCGCGTCACATTTTTGAACCTCATGTCATATGTTGTTTTGCACTTAGAATACTTTTGTGATGGTTGAGTGTGTTGGATTTTCATTTGGTTTTTTCTGAGTCTTTTCATGTTGCATGTTATTTGGTTCTCTGAAATGATTTCTTATGTGAATGCAATGTTTGAATTTATAGATTTTCATCGGAGAGTGACGAATAGTTATATTAAGTAAATTTCTGAGAGCGATATAATCTTCAGCAACTATTACCAGGCAAGTTCACATTTGACCATTCTTCCAATTACCTATGTTTATATTATGCACTTAGTCCTTTTGTGGTAGGATTGCATGGTAGGATTTATTGTTGCCAGATGGCTATGCCGTTACCTAGTAGTTCATTGAGGTAGGTTTGAACCATATACCTTTGTCACCACCGCGTAAGTTTAATTTTGCCTCGCCAATGTAGACGTGCATTGGGAAGTGTTCATTGTGAGAGATGAGTGACAAAGTAGTAAGTAGAACCAAGATAACTTAATGAACTACCTGGGCGGAGGTTTGGTTTGAATGGTGGCGAAGTATAGTGGGAGCATGCATGGTTAATCCATGGTGGTGCTCCACTAGTGGTTCGTCCGCCCAGGCTCAAAGAGATCAATCATATTATCATGTCTAGAAGCTTACGTGTGCAGCCACAAGCCAATATGGGCTCTGGCTTAGTTGAGTAGATAGTATGACCTCTTCCGGGATAGGCTAGCAGATGTAGAATGAGTAGGTGTACCGGCCTATCTGTGGGTTAAGGGGGAACACTTTCAAAAGACTATGTCTCGGTCATCCTGTTCTCAAACGCCAGGCAGTGCGAGAACTTGAAGGGAGGCGATCGAGTCTTGTGGGGAAAAGTGCGCAAACCTCTACAGAGTGTTAAAACCTAATCGATTAGTCGTGTCCCCGGTTACGGACAACTTGAGCATCTAGTAGTGGAAATGCTGGGAGTTGAGTTTTAAATGAAACTTTGGGAATGGGTTGAGTTGGGTTTGCCAACTCATCCTATGCTATACTGTAGTGGTAGGATAATATCTTTTATTCTAGGGAAAAAACTAGCTTTATGTGAAAAAACTAAACTTAAAGCTTTCCACCAGCCAAATTGCATGTACAAATAGGTTCATTATTCTTATAATGTGACTTGCCAGTACATTCAATGTACTGACCTACACGGCTGCAACGTCTTATGTTGCAGGAATTTCTACGACGGGTAAGAGTTACGTTGTAGGGTTACGGTCTACACTCAACTTGCCGTTGGCGTTGGTGGGACTCCACACCCATTCGATTGTTTCCGCTGAGACTTATGAGGTATATATCAGTTTTATGTTATTTATACATGTGATTGCACTTTGATATATACATTGATGTACTGTGTGTGCCAGCATACCGATCCAGGGATGGCACAGATACACAGAGGCTTGACCGTTTGAGGTCGGGTCGCTACAATCTCAGGCAAAGGAGATGGTTGGAGCTCATCAAGGATTATGATATGAGATTGCATTATCACCCCGGAAAGGCTAACGTAGTAGCAGATGTGTTGAGCCGCAAGAGCCATGTCAACACACTAATGACCGGAGGTTTACCAAAGGAGTTAACCGAGGATTTTCGAGAGCTATGTTTGGAGATAGTTCCGAGAGGCTATGTATCAGCATTGGAGATACAATCTACGTTGATGGATAAGATCAGAGAAGCTCAGAAGACTAATAAGGAGATTGCCTCTATTAAGGAGAAAATGAGCAAGGGAAAAGCTAAGGGATTTCGTGAGGATGAGAACGATACCCTATGGTTTGAGGACCGCGTATATGTGCCTAATGATCCAGAGATCAGGAAGTTGAATTTGCAAGAGGCCCATGATTTGCCGTATTCGATTCACCCAGGAAATACCAAGATGTATCTGGATTTGAAAGACACATTCTGGTGGACCGGAATGAAGAAGGATATTGCGGAGTTTGTAGCAGTTTGTGATGTATGTCAGAGAGTGAAGGCAGAGCATCAGAAGCCGGCAGGTTTGTTACAGCCATTGCCGATACCCGAATGGAAGTGGGAAAAGTTAGGCATGGATTTTAATACGGGATTGCCCAGGACTTGTTTAGGATATGACTCGATTTGGGTTGTAGTAGATCGTTTGACTAAGGTAGCTCATTTCTTCCCAGTGAAGACTACCTACAGCAATGCCAAGTTGGCTAAGATATACATGACTAGGATCGTATGTCTACATGGAGTTCCGAGGAGTATCGTATCAGATAGAGGAACCCAATTCACCTCAAAGTTTTGGAATCAGTTGCATGAAACTTTGGGAACCAGACTAGAGTTTAGTACAGCTTTTCATCCACAGACGGATGGACAAACCGAGAGAGTCAATCAGATTTTGGAAGATATGCTGAGAGCATGTGCATTGGATTATGGATCAAGTTGGGATGACAACTTGCCATATGCGGAGTTTTCTTATAACAACAGCTATCAAACCAGTTTGAAGATGGCCCCTTTCGAAGCCTTGTACGGAAGGAGGTGCAGAACCCCGCTGTTGTGGGATGAGGTTGGAGACCGCCAGTTGTTTGGACCATACTTGATTAAGGAGTCTAAACAGAAGGTGAAGTTGATTTGCGATAGGCTCAAGGTAGCCCAATCTAGGCAGAAGAGTTGTGCGGATTCTAAACGCAAGGAGACAGTTTTCGAAGTCGAAGATAGAGTTTATCTTCGAGTATCCCCACTTCGAGGAGTTAAGCGCTTTGGAGTTAAAGGAAAATTAGCGCCACATTTTGTGGGACCATACAAAGTTTTGGAGCGCATGGGAGAAGTTGCTTACAAATTGGAATTGCCCGAAGGATTGTCAGGAGTTCAGGACGTGTTCCACGTTTCTCAGTTGAAGAAGTGCCACGCAGAGATGGTTGATATACCGCTTAGGGATACTGTGCCACTGGAAGCTATTCAGTTGGGTAATGATTTGACTTACGAGCAGAAACCTGTCAAAATTCTCGAGTATGCCAGTCGAGTCACCCGCAGCAAGGTTATTAAGTTTTGCAAAGTTCAGTGGAGCCACCACACCGAGGATGAAGCCACCTGGGAACGAGAGGAAGATCTACTGAAGGACCACCCTCACCTATTTTCTAGCCAACCCGAATCTCGAGGGTGAGATTCATCTTAAGGGGTTAGGTTTGTAACATCCCAAATTTTTAATTTGGAATGTTATACATAGATCATCAATTGCATATCATATTTTATTGCATTTTGGCTCGATCCTAGAAATTTCACGCAACTCAACGACCCACGGAGAGAGTTGGAGATTTCGTTATTTTCATATTTGAGTTTTCTCAAATTTTGAAAATAGGATCATTTGATTTTATTTATTTTATCTTCAATTATTTCTATTATCAAAATATGAGGGAGGGAATAAAATGACTTTCCCAAAATAAACAAATATTGAAGGTTTAATAAAAAATCAAATAAGATTTTTATTTGGAGTGTTTTGCTATTTTATTTGAATTTAGAAAAAATGCACGTTTTTCAAAATTGCATTTAGGCACCAAATAAATGTTCGTCTTGTCCGGCTTGATTTTAGAAGCCGGGGAAAATTTATTTCGGGATTTTTGGAGCTCGTTTAGTATTTCTTTCGTTAGTTTTTCTGTGTGTAATTAATTTCAAAAAAAAAAACTGGAACCGACCTTGGGCGTGCAGCGGGACACCGCTGGGGCTTCTAAGCCGGGCCCCTACCCGCAGCCCACCGCCGCCCGCCTTGTGCCATTGCTGCCTTGCCGCCCAGCCCCGCCTTGCCGCCGCCGCCCGTCCCGCCGCCTGAGCCGACGAGGGTGATCCCGCCCTGACGCCGGTTTTTCCTAGAAAACCGTTCAGTTTTCGCCGGTTTTCGTTCGGTTTTTTTGTTTCCATTTTTTTATTAGATCGGTTTATTTCCCGGTTTAGGTTAATTAGCGAGCGTTCGCTCGTTCGTTCGTTTTAACGAACGCGTTCATCGTTTATATCCAGATAACGAACGTTCGTTCGTTAATCTGTTCGTCGTTTTTCCTTTTCTCGAATTTATTTCGTGATTTTTCTTATCGTGATTTCTGATCCAATTTTCGATCTAGTATAACTTTTCGCTCATTTATCGGAATCAGGCGATTCAAGCGCCTAGAGTTTAGTCTCGAAACCCTCTTTCCAAATAATCAAATCAAACAAGTTTTTTCTACTGTAAAATTTGACTTAGGTCCAGATTAGTAAAATGAAGCCTGTTTCTTTCGCAGTTTGACTTTCGTTGCTTCGTTTGATTTGTTTATTTTTGCAAATCGGAGTTTTTAAGTTGAACTTTCTGGTTAGATCTTTTATTTGAGTTTTACAGTGCATTAGATGAGTACTTATTGTGTGCTTGTTTGTTTGCGATAGAGTACCCGGAGTGCGCCGCTTGCTACTTTGAGTCTCTAGGTTTCACGGATCATCAGTAAGGCAAGTAACACTTTGATCATATCCCTTTTCATACCCAGTTTTTATTCATTAGATCAATCCTCAAACATTGCATGATTAGGATATAATTAAATTGTGGGTTTTGGGAAAGTAGTTGAGGTAGTACCTATTACCTGTTTTATTATCAAACCCTTGGGAGTTACTTCTACGTTTGCTTATTATGCCATGCTATGCTAGTAGACGTGGATTGGGTGAGTGTATCCATGACAGATGTGATATTGTTAATTAATGGTTTATTTAAGGTGGCAACTTAAACACACATCTGGGTGGATTGAGGTACCTGGGTATTCCAGGATTGCCTGTTTCTTTTTGGACCGCCACCCAGGCTCAAAGGGATCATGAGATTATTCATGCTACACTAGTAGAAAAAGGGTCAAACGTGAAGCACATTAGTGCCGGTTTGTATTAGAGCCGGCACAAATGTATACATTAGTGTCGGTTCCAACGGCTATCCTTTAGCACCGGTTCGTGGCTAACCTTTAGCACGGTTCGTGCCACGAACCGGTACTAATGAGGGTGGTGGCAGGATGTTGTCAGTCTGGGCCCCCTCCAGCACCTTTAGTACCGGTTCGTGCCACGAACCGGTACTATAGGTCCTCCTGCATATAAACCCTTCGTCCAGCTCGCTCTGTTCTTCCCCCTTTCCCCTCTCCTCTCCTCTCTGTTCTTCCTCTTCTCCCCTCGAGCTCATCACACATTTTGCCCAAAATTTGTCAAGATTTGAAGGCCCCCATCCATTCAAGTGATCACAAAGGTTAGCAACTTTGTCCTTTCATCTCTCATTGCTAGATTAGCTCTTGCATTGGTTCATATAGTTATTAATTTGTGAGTTTAGTAATTTGGGAGGAAATATATATATATGCTAGTATTTGATTTATATGCAATTTGAGGTCAAAATAACACTTAGTTTGCATATGTAGGTGTGGTTTACTTAGTGCCTTCTAAATCTCTGTCAGAACCACCGCCGATCGCCGCACCATCCGTCAGCGGCACCACCTTGTGGTGAGCCTCTTGTTCATGAAATTTTATATAAAAAATTGATGTTTCTGTGATTTGGATATATAGTTACTCGTATAATAATTATCTTACCCGTACGTTGTTTGTTATACATAGTGCCATGGTTTTGATATCCGTCCCCGTCGGCCCTCGTCCTTGTTATGATTCGGATGTGGTATATTCTCTTTTAAAACTATTTGTTGCATTTCATTTTATGACAAATTATGCCCATCAAGTTGACATAGATATTTTTATCTAGGAGGTATGTGAACCGGAAATTCCAACCGACCCTATTGTCGAGAGGTTAAATTTAGTTGAAAGAGAAAACGAGTACTTGAAAGAAAAATTGAAAAGAATTGAGGGGGAGAATATGGAATTGGAGTTGCATGTTGCTGATGTCGTCGATGATCACAAGATCAAGATGGAGAAAATGCGCTTGAAGATTAGAAAGATTAGAAAATATGCCATCGATAGTGAGGCTTGGTATCATTATGCTGTTGGATCAATTGTTACCTTAGTTGCGATCTTGATCGCATTTGTTGTTGCATTTAAATGCTTTAGCTAGAGAGTTATTTGTTTGTTGCATTTAAGTGTTGTATGAACTTTATGTATGAACTTTTATTAATTTGGTCTATTCGGTGTTGTGTAATGAAGATGAGCCGGCAATGGATGTACGATGACCGATGCTCTCCCGAGTTCGTTGAGGCGTGCATACTTTTCTCGCTATGGCTAAGGCAAACTAAGCGGCGGATGGTTTTATGCCTTGTCCATGTGCTGGCTGTAAGAATGGTCGCAATTACTCTCGTCAAGAACCATTCACGTCCACCTGTTTGAGTCGGTTTCATGCCCCACTATAATGTTTGGACCAAGCACGGAGAAAGAGGGGTTATGATGGAAGACAATGAAGAAGAAGAGGACGACGACAGCTATCCTGGCCATGGGTTCCCTGAATAAGATGATACAACAATGGGGAAGAAGCTGAGCCGTGTAATGCGGGAAGAAGCTGGGCGGCAATGAGGGAAGAAGCTGAAGAAGAGGCATCGATGAGCCCGTTGATGATCTAGGTCGGGCCATTGCCGATGCAAAGAGAAACTAGCAAGTGATTTGGAGAAGAAGAAGTTGCAGCGCATGTTAGAGGATCACAAAATTTGTTGTACCAATTGCGTGAGGTGACAAGAAAAGTTGGGCACCACATGGAATTGCTGCAATGGAAGGCGAGAGAATGGTGCATCGACAAGGGATTTGGAAAGTTCTTGGTAATGATAAAGGATATGCTTCCAAAGGACAACGAATTGCCCGAGAGTGCGTCGGAAGCAAAGAAGGCTGTCGCCCTCTAGGGTTAGAGGTGCGAAGATACATGCATGCCCTAATGATTGCATCCTCTACTGCGGTGAGTACGAGGATTTAAACGCTTGCCGGTATGTGGTGCATTGCGCTATAAGATCAGCCGCGATGAGCATGGTGATGTCGGCGGCGCCCAGAAGAAGATTCCTTCCAAGGTGATGTGGTATTCTCCTATAATACCACGGTTGAAACGTTGTTCCAAAACAAAGAGCATGCCAAGGCGTGCGATGGCACGAAGAAGACCGTAAGAAAGACGGAAAGTTGAGAGTACCAAATGATGGGTCACAGTGGAGAAAAATCAAAAGAAAGTACGGAAGGAGTTTGCGATGGCGCAAGGAGCGTATGGTTTGGTCTAAGCGCAGATGACATTAATCCTTTTGGGGAGCGAGCAGCAACCATAGCACCTGGCCTGTGACTCTATGTTTGTATAACCTTCCTCCTTGGTTGTGCATGAAGCGGAAGTTCATTATGATGCCAGTGCTCATCCAAGGCCATAAGCAACCCGCAACGACATGGATGTGTACCTAAGGCCATTAGTTGAAGAACTCTTACAAGCTGTGGAATGGAACAGGTGTGCGTCGTGGGATGAGCACATGGGGAAGAATTTGACCTAAAGGCGTTGCTGTTCGTGACCATCAATGATTGGCCTGCTCTCGGTAACCTTCGGTGACAGACAAACAAGGGATACCACGGATGCACGCACTGTTTGGATGATATCGACGAGATATATTTGAATAGTTGTATGAAGAATGTGTACCAGGACATCGTCGATTTCTTCCGAGCAGGCATCCGTAAGAAAGAAAGGCAAGCATTTCAAAGGTGAGGCGGATCACGGACGAAGCCTCACCACCGTCTTGATCTGATGTACATGATATGGTCAAGGATTTGAAGGTGATATTTGGAAAGGTCCTGCGGACAACTTGTTCCAAAGGACGCCGACGGACGCGCACCCATGTGGAAGAAGAAATCTATATTTTGGGACCTGCCATATTGGAAAGACCTAGAGGTCCGCTCCGCAATCGACGTGATGCACGTGACGAAGAATCTTTGCGTGACCCTGCTTGGCTTCTTGGGCGTGTATGGGAAGACAAAAGATACACCTGAGGCACGGGAGGACCAGCAACGTATGCACGGAGAAGACGGCATATATTAGGGTCATGCAAGCTACGCTCTACCAAACAAGAGAAGGAAATCTTCTTTGAATGCCTGCTCGAGATTAAGGTACCGTCGGCTTCTAAATCGAATATAAAGGGAATAATAAACATGGCAGAGAAAAGTTCCGAACCTAAAGTCTCATGACTGCCACGTGATTATGACGCAACTGCTTCCGGTTGCATTGAGGGGCTTCTACCGAAAACGTTCGATTAGCCATTGTGAAGCTATGTGCATTTCTCAATGCAATCTCTCGAAGGTAATCGCTCCAGAAATCATACCAAGGTTACAGAAATGATTTGGTGCAATGTCTTGTCGATTTCGAGTTGGTGTTCCCACCATCCTTCTTCAACATCATGGCGCACGTCCTAGTTCACCTATCTTGAAGAGATTAACGTTTTGGGTCTGTATTTCTACACAATATGTTCCCCTTTGAGAGGTTCATGGAGTCTTAAAGAAATATGTTCATAATCGTGCTAGGCCGAAGGAAGCATCTCCAAGGGCCATCAAAATGAGGAGGTCATTGAGTTTTGTATTGACTTTATTCCTGACCTTAAGCCGATTGGTGTTCTGAATCGCGCATAAGGGCGCATCGGATGGAAAACACGCTAGGAGGAACAAATAATATGTATGGACGGACATTCTCTCACCAAGCACACTACACAGTTCTACAGAATTCCGCCTTGGTGGCTCCGTATATGGATGAACACAAGAATTTGCTACGCTCCAAACACCGGAGCGGTCGATGACTGGATTACATGTGAACAAACCAGGAGTTTCGCCAGCTGGTTGCGAACCGTACCATGCATGACACCTCTATTGAAGATGACCTGTACTTGCTCTCCCAGTTACCATCTTGAATATAATGACTTTCAAAGGGTACGAGATAAATGGTAATACATTTTACACGATCGCCCAAGATAAGAAGAGCACCAACCAAAATAGTGGTGTCCGCTTTGATGCGAGAAACCAAGGCGGAAAGGAAACATATTATGGTTATATACAGGACATATGGGAACTTGACTATCGACGTGGTTTAAAGGTCCCTTTGTTTCAGTGCAAATGGGTCAATATGACACGAGGCGGGGTAACGGAAGACCCGCAGTACGGAATGACAACAGTGGATCTCAACAATCTTGCGTATGCAGACGAACCATTCATCCTAGCCAATGATGTGGCACAGGTTTTCTATGTGAAGGACATGTCTACCAAGCCAAGAAAAAGAAAAGATAAGGAAGCGAATGCATCGTACGATGAGCCAAAGCGGCACATAGTTCTTTACGGGAAGAGAAACATCGTGGGAGTGGATGACAAGATGACAAGTCAAAGATTATGAAAAGTTTGATGAAATTTGTCCATTCACAGTGAATATTGACCCGAGCATCCCGTTAAATGATGAAGATTTTCCATGGTTACGGGCGCAAAGGGACACACGTGAAGAAAAGTTTCACACCCAAAGATCAGGATGTGATCGGGTTCACTATCATCACTTTCTTCCATGTTTCACACCCGGGGGAATCTCTGTAATAGTTAGGGTAGTTATGTGTTTTGGCATTTGAAACGTGAAGAAATTTTATGTGCAAACAAATTCTTTCATGCCTTTACTGCTTTTTAAAGTTAAATTATTCACAAACTAGTGATTCACACTAATTTCAAATAATTCAAAATTTAAACTATTCAAATTTGAAAACTACGGGCACTAACAGAATGTTTGTAATTTTTTGTACCTAAAGCAAAAATATTCACAAAGAAACTCTAAATACACAAAAAAAATAACACAAAAACAAATAAAGCAAAAAAAAGAGCCCGCCTACTAGGCCGTAGCGGCCTGCATACGACTAGAAACCCAACCTGTGTTGGGCGAGGATGTAGGCCCAAAAGGCCAAGTGGGCCAATAGGGCAGCAAAGAACACGTAGGCCCAGTAGGCCTGCTTTGGAGAGGAGCTCAAGAGAGCGACCACACGGGGGTTTATAAACCAGTGCGGTCGCCCCTCGGCTAGCGAGGTGGGACTAAACTTGCCAAGACCGCACCTGCGCTTGGCCACACCCTTTAGTACCGGTGGTGGCACAAACCGGTACTAAAGGGGACCTTTAGTACCGGTTTACGCCACCACCCGGTACTAAAGGGGTCGCTTCCGCTGCTTGGGCTGGCCAAAACAGACCTTTAGTACGGTTGGTGGCTCCAACCGTATTAAAGGTGCCTTCTATATATACAACACTTGAAAAATTTCATTCTCCTCTGTTTCTTCCTCTGTTTCCCCATTGAACCGCCCGCCCGATCGATCGACGCCGTCCACCGACCCGTCGCTGTCGCGCCGCCCGTCCCGTCGCCGCCCGTCCCGTCCCGTCGCCGCCTGGCCCTTCCCGTCGCGCCGTCCCTCCTCGCTGCCCCCCTCACACGCCCGCCCGTCGCTGCCCCGACCGTCGGCTCGCCGTCGCCGTCGCCCACTGTGAGCTCTCCCCTCTAACCCCTCTCCCTCGCCCAAGGGCCACCATGGGCGCCGCCCTCCCCGAGCCCATACACACACACACAAGCATGATGAACACACACACATACGTATATATTTAATTAGTTTAGATTTTGTATGTTTAATTAGTTTAGATTTTTTAGATTATTGTTTTTTCACTAGTATATATGTATGAATGCATGTTAGATGGATATAATTAGTGTTTAATTAGTATGGAATTTTTTTATATAATGTTGTTTTTCTGTTTTTTAATGGATGTATAGAAATTGTTTTTTATGTTTTAGTGTTAGATGCTTAATTAGTATGAAATAGTATATAGATTTTTGAAATAGTAGAAATGTTATAAATTTTAGTTATCAAAATCCAATCATTAAAAAAATATTATTTTTTGCGGGCATATAGCTAGTATTTGTTATCGACGATGCCCGGCCCGCATCCTCGTCGTCGACCCGTCCGCGACGACGTCCAGCCGGCCCATGTCCGGGACTGGGCTCCGCCGGGCTGGCACTGGGAGGTACTGCCTGGAGGGGCGCCGCTTGATGAGAACCCGACCCGGGTCCCGTCGTCGACCCGATCTCGTTTGGTGGCGTTCAGCGTGGGCGATCTCGGTGCGGAGGACCCGGCCCGCCGGAGGAGGTGCGTCGCCATGTCGGGAGGAGGACAAGCACGTCCATCGCTACATGGTTGCGTTAGAGGCGGCAGGTTCTCAATACCGGCAAGATCTTGAGGATCTCACATCAGCTATGATCCCGTGAGGTTCCTTCTCTTTGGGTGTCCACCGCCATGACGCGAGGAACCACGAGTGTCCTAGATTCTTCGTAGTATTCGATCTTTAATTAGCTAGCCAAAGGATGTACTATTCAATATTATATATTATTCGAGACGATGTATTGAGATTGTATCTATTATTCTAGACAAAGTATTGAGATTATATCTATTATTCGAGACGATGTAATTTGAATACTAAATTGTTTTATATTTCTTTTGAATTAGTTAAATAAAAGCTATGGCGGACAATACCGACAGAGAGGGAGAACAGACCATGTTCGATATGATACGCGGGCCGATGATAATCAGAATGAAGAAGATTATGACGGCTCGAATTTCTAAACAACACGGAGAGGGTGATATGATATTCGATCGCGACGACTGAATTGATGAAGTCATGAACTACGATTATGACGATGACGAAGAACATGTTGAACCTGAAACAACAAAGACAAAGCGAGGTATATATATTTATATAAGCAGGTTTCGTGATCATCACATGTTTTAAATGACTTGAAGATATATTAACGAATCGATCTTTGTTCTTTCAGCCATCCGGTCGAGCAAATCTTGAGCAAAAGGACTAAACGAGGCCCGAACAAAAAGTTGAAGGAGGCGTAAAGTACAATATCGAGGCGATCGGACCTAATGGCGAACCATTAGCGCCTAAGAAGATTGCGGACAAGTTCATTTGTCGGTCGGAGTTCTTGTGAAGGACCAACTCGATCTCCCTTCAAGAATGGAGAGAGCCAGCAAAAGACAAAGGACAAAAGGCAAAGAGGACGCTGCTCCACGTCCGGATGTTAGTTTTGTCGACAAGAATAAAAAAGATCTGCTTTGGGATACTCTCATGGAACATTTCACCCTACCAGATCATTTCACGAAAGCAGATGTGCGAGAAAGTCAAGGACGCTGCTCTTAGGAAGATGGCGGTTGCATTCAAGAACCATAAGAATCGTGAATGGGACAAGTATGTCAAGGGAGGAAGGAAGACTCCAGTATTCGAGGGAACACTAGAGAACCAACGTGCTCATTGGGACGATTTCGTGAAATTCAAGGATTCAGAATTAGCTAAGGAGCGATCGAGAATAAACAAGAAGAATGCGAAAAAAGGATAAGTTCCATAAGCTTGGGCCAGGTGGCTATGCGGTTGCAATGCCTAAGTGGGATAAGTCTGAGAAAGAGATGGAGGATGCAGGTGTCACTCCGGTTACTAAGAGCTGGCCCCCCCAAGTGCAGGACTTGGTTCTATGCGCATGGGGGGAGTTGGACCCGCAGACAGGCAAAGTTTCGACGAAGGCATGTCTGAACGGAGCCGACGATGCGATACTTGTTGCAATAGAAGAGGCGCGATCGGGGGTGTTCCAGCCCAACAGAGAGAATGACGAGCTTCTGCGTGCCACGGGAAATCCTGAACACCGGGAAGAACACGAGGCAAGGGCGCTATTCCGTGGTATGAGGGGTTTTCAGACTGGAACAACGACTACAGAACCCCGTGCGAGAAAGAATATTGCGGAGGAGAAGAAGAGGAAGATGGAGGAGGTGCAGAGGAAGCGGGACTATGAACGCCTTCAAGGCCTAGAAGCAAGTCAAGTGGAATTGGCAGTCAAATTCCAGCGGCAGCAGGAGCAGATCGACTCACTTAGCCAGCAAAGGGGGTCTCAACAGCTGCAGCAGCTAGCAGATGATCCAGCATTGGATAGCACCGCCCCATCCATGCAGAGAAGCAGCGTGGGTTCCGCCCCGGACGACGCAATGCTAGGTAGATACCCTGTGGATGACATCACGGAGAACACTAGCTGCGAGCTACACGTCAAAATGAAGAACATATCCATGAAGATGGCGGACGGAGAAGCTTTTCCAGCTACCCCAAAGCAACCTACCATTGCATCCCGATTCCAGAGGGCTATGCTCGTGTCATGGTTGGCGAGGTGGTGCAGCCATATTCGGGCTAGAGCTTGACATTCACGGAGGTGAGGACGGCGCTTTCTGGAGACGCCAACCATCGTATCATCCTATGGAAAAAGATTGCATCATCTTTGAAGGCCACCGACACGCGTCATCGACTCCTCGTCAAGTCCGCCACCGAGTCAGCAGTCTCCGCTCCTGCAAGTCCACCAAGTCCGGCAAAGTGTCGAGCCACCTCCTCCTCCAAGTCCGCCACAGCGTCAGGCGCCCTCCTCCTCCAAGTCCGGCACAACCTCAGGCCACTCCTCCTCCAAGTCCGGCACATCTTGAGCCCACCTCCTCGTCCAACTCAGCCCCATCAGCCGGCGTCTCCGCCGCCTCGGAATCGCAGAAGAGACACCCGCAGCTATGGTGCGTGGCGATGCACGAGTTGAGGTAATACAGGAAGTACAGGCGAGAGGCAAGCGATATAAATATGGTCCAAGCCTCACGCCTCTTCCGCAGAGGTCTTATGACAGGTCCGAGGAGGAAATCGCAGCCATATCGAAGTCCGAGGTGGAAGCCCATTTTGCACCGAAACCGCCACCGCCGCCAAGGGAGAAAGTGCCTAAGGAAATGATTGACCACTTCATTCGTATGGCTCAACCACCAGCTCCCAAGCCTGTTGACACAGACTATGAGCGCCACATCAGGAAGTTAAATCGAGCACGTCTACGTAAGGAGGCGAGCTCGGGATCGAGCAAACAAGAAGCAGCTGTCAAAAATGCGGAAAACCATTCCCACTGGGAGAACAGCGGCGCAATCGATCCCTCGCTTTTGTGCCAACAACACGTGACGATCTGCGCACCCAATATTATTGTGGGCAAACAGTTTACGTTCTGAGGTGGGCAATGTGGTAATAACGGAGGACCATATAATGCAGGCTGAAGTTCTCAAAATCACTGTTGGACAACTCCTCGAGATCGAGCCCATGCCTGTGCTTAGAGAGGATGAAATAAAACGGAAATATGTCCGGGCCAACCTTTGGTCCATCCGGACAAGGTCAAGAACCTCCCAACGAGAATGTATGAATTGCATCAATGGTACATGAACATTACCAAGATTTCGATCGAGTGTCCTTCATGGTGAATGTCAAGGAGGAGCATTACTTCCATGAGAAAGCTTTGTCCGTTGAGTATTCTGAACTGTTTCAATTATACAATCAAGACGCACGACAAATCTATAAATCGATTGCTATTATCCGTAAGTGATTTCTTTCGTAATTTAAGTCTCAAGCTAGCTGTCTTGATCCTTTTGATCAATCATTACCTGTAATTATCCTCACTATATTCTTTTACGTGGTATTATATGCGGGATGAAGATATATGAAATGAGAAAAGGTGGGCGCTTTGGCATCGGGTTCATTGACCCAAACACCGTTAATGAATACACATGGCAAATAAATGCACATCATCAAAAGGCCGTGAGGACAACATGCTAGAGTTCTTGAAGTGCCTCAAATACAATGAAGATATACTACTTCCTTACAACTTCCAAAGAGTCACACTGTCTTGTACTACAAATTCTCTGTTTTTGCCTACTAGCTAGCTACATGTTTTTGCTTTACATATGCCCGCTTAATTAAGACATGCAAGCGTGTGTGCATGCAGATTTCACTGGGTCTTGTGTATCATTAAAGTTGGCCGAACAGTTGAAATCTCGGACTCACTACTCAAAGAAAAACTGACTATAACATCTTGTTTGGGATAGTCAACAGGTAATTTCAATCATTATTAACTATATATCTCGGCCTATTTAGTTTGTCATTTTCATGATATGAACTATATTTAATAACCCTTTATTCATTTTCTTTGTCGGCGGGCAGGGCTTGGGCAAGGTTCATCAGCGTGACCCGGAGAATGGAAACAAAAGCTTAAATGGTTTCACCCAAGGTAAGTAATTAAGTAGTACTAGCTAGCTAGCTAGCTGCCATCTCTTTAATTATCATGCTTGATTAATTATTATCTGATCAAATTCCATTCTCGTAAAGGCCACTCAAGCGGTAGCGGGGACTGATCTGTGTGCATTCTGCGTTTGCGAGAACATTCGCATGATGGCGTCCGAAAGGAGCAGATCTCAAAGACAGGAATGGGTGCGCTTGTCAAAACACTATTCACAATTTTACACCATTATCGATAT